>CM034311.1:31075559-31536971 GCA_019925795.1 Dendrobium chrysotoxum
GGAGCCGGACAACTGATTTGCATTGGGCTGAAGGCTGGCTCGATCGGACGGGAAGAGATTTGCATGCCAAGTGTTGAGCCTCTTGAGACGTGCTTTTCTACTGCTGTCCTTGAAGCTTATCGCAACTCTAAAACATTTTTTTTTTCTACTGTTGTGCCTTCATTGCCGGCCTTCCCTTGTGGTTGTTATCCTACCTATAACCAATACAGCCTTCATTGCTGCCTTGCTTAATATAGCCTTCATTGTTTACCCTTTGCCACCGCAATGTCTGAAGCTAGTTTATCACAAAGTTTTGACCAGATGGAGGACTCTATAGTGCACCAAGGGACTTGATAACTCTACTTTTCTAGGATTAATTACCAAGCTGGGAATAACAGAACTGTATTCCCCAGCTTGAGGGGGACTGTTAAAATCCCAATCGTCTCTTGGCTCTTGATCCCACGGCCAGCATGGGGATCCATGGGAAGCTCACCTGGGTCACGCTATTAAATATCAACCATCCCTTGGCCCTTGATCCCACGACCAGGATGGGGATCTGTGGGAGGCTCACCTGGATCACGCTGATCTTCTTCCATATTCGGGTGGCTAATTTCGGAAGGATTATATTAGGGCAATTATACATGATTCTGTATTTATTTATTTCTTTATTAAGATATCTTGTATAGATTTATAAATAGGAATAATTTTGTATAATAAAATTAAATCTTTTCTTTCTCTAATTCTCTAAATTTAACAGTTATAATCTCTTTAGAACTTTTTAATTCACAATTCATTATTCTTTTGCATTTTTAAATGTTGGGAGTGACGTAATTGAAATCATTATTTCTTTGTGTTGGGAGCTGCTATATTTTATCATCCGATGGAATAAAAAATTAAAAGAAACATAGAATTTACATAGGCCTAAAGAAAATCTATGTTTTATACATATCTACATGGATAATCACTATATAAAAAAATATCTATCAAAGTTCATTTCCCTGAGTTTTTTGCAACGATTCAAGGCAGATAATTCAGTATTGACAAGGAAATTTAAATGTCTAAGTACGTTGTTGGCACTTTAAAATGCAAGCAATGAGTAATTTTGTGGATTTTCAACTTTAACATCTTTGCCTGCATCTGAAAATGAGAAAAAGACAGTCATGCATAGCTCTGTATAGGCGTAGGAAAATAAGAGGGGCTGCTTATAGAAATGATGTGTAGTTGTTGAAAGTATCATGAAGTGCACTGTGATTTTAGTTGTGATGAAACAAAGAGTTGGTATAGCCATGACTGCATTTGTAATAAGGTCACAGTGGCGAACTCCTTCACAAACCTCACAAATTATTCATTTATTCTGCGTTCAGGCTGTTAACTTTGTCGCATCTTTAACCAATTCTAGCATTTTTTCTCATATCTATTCGACTGCCAAAAGGCATTGCAGTTAATTTTTTTTTTACTCATATTGTGGATTGGCTTTGATCCTTATTACCGGGTTGTTAGTTTAACGGCCAGATCGCCATTGTTAGTCGTTTATTGAAAGTACATTAGAAATGTTTCAAAAGCTCTATGCATGTGAAATTACTAAAATATTCATATAATGTTTTCATGTTTGTACATGAGAGTTCTGTTTAAGATGATGGAAACTGAGAAGGCATCGTACTTTTTTCAGAACATCAGCTATTTAACATGTTTTTTTTGTTTTTGTTTTGGAGAGGTGAGTTAATTGTAGAAAGATCCAATTGATGGACAGAATCAGGTTAGGCCACAGCGCCCTGTCGTTCTTAGGGATTGGCCTAATAAAAAATTTAATCCAAATGAAACTCAAAAAAAAAAAAAATCTTATTTCTTTTGTAGTTTAGACCCTGAGAATGCTTTTAGTTAGTTAAGTGATCACAAAAGGCTACTCCGATGAATTAAAAGTAAGAATTTCTAGTCACTTGTTATGTGGCATATGTTTTTCGCCAATGATGCAAAAGAAAAACTAGTACAAGCTTACCGGGCATCTTCTGTCAACTAGAACTTTATTGGGGTTGATGAATGCTACTTTTGTGAAAAGCCTTTATTGTCATAATGTCATTGCATAAACATTAAATTAGTTTTGTTAAATCCCGGCCGTCCCTTGGCATTTTGATCCCACGGCTAGAATGGGAATCCGTGGGAGACTCACCTATTAAATCCTAGCCGTTCCTTGGCATTTTAATCCCACGGCTAAAATGGGAATCCGTGGGAGGCTCACCTGGATCACGTTGATCTCCTTCCATATATAGATGGCTAATTTAGGAAGGATTATTTAGAGCAATTATGCATTATTCTGTAATTATTTGTTTCTTTATTAAGATATCTTGTATAGATCTATAAATAGAGACAATTTTGTGCAATAAAATTATGCATTTTCCCTCTCCAATTCTCTAAATTTAACATGGTATCAGAGCCTTCAGTGTCATTGCTAGAATTCTGAATTTTTTGTACTGTTGTGCCTTCATTTCCGGCCTTCCTTTGTTGTTATTATCATATCTATGACCAACGCAGCCTTCATTGCTGCCTAGCTTGATATAGCCTTCATCGCTGTCGTTTGCCGCCGCAATGTCTAAAGCAAATTACTCCCAAAGCTTTGACCAAATGGAGGACTCTATGGTGCACCAACAAAGAGGAAATCTCCAAAATATGCAACCTTCCTATCGCTTAAATGGGAAGAATTATTTGAAGTGGTCTCAATTTGTGAAGACCTATTTGAAAGGACAAGGAAAGATGAATCACCTCCTTGAGGTAGGACCAAAAAAAGATCCTAATTTTTGGGCATGGGATGAAGCAGACTCCATGATCATGTCATGGTTGTGGAATTCCATGACTCTAGAAATTAGCGATACTTTCATATTCCTATTTACTGCAAAAGACATATGGGATGCCGCCAGACAAACCTTCTCAAAAGCTCGGGATGTTGTATAAATCTTCGAAATTAAAGTCAAGGTGGGAAGCACAAAACAAGGAAGCAAGACCGTAATTGAATATGCGACTCTTCTTCAAAGCTTGTGGCAGGACCTTAATCACTACAGATGCATAGAGACCAAGTGTCCAGAAGATGTTGTTATCCTAAAAAGCTTTATTGAGAAAGATAGAGTGTATGACTTCTTGCAGTATTAAATACAGAGTTTTACCAAGTTAGAATTCAGATCCTTGGCAAAGAGGAGACACCCTCACTAAATGAGACCATTTCTCTCATTCGTGCTGAGAAAAGCTGACGAGGCATAATGCTGGAACCAAAGACTACCGAAGGTTCAACAATGGTGATAGCCAAAGAGGCGTCATGGAAGGAAAGAGGTAAGAATTTTTCAAAACCTCAAGACAAAGACTCCCTTTGGTGCAACTATTACAAGAAATCAAGACATACAAAGGAGACATGCTGGAAGTTACATGAAAAGCCCCGAAGTAATGAGTGGAATCAAAGAAGTAGACGAAAGGGAACATCTCAAGCTAACACTATAACAAGTCAGCCCAACTCAAAAATACAGTCTAATTTCAAAGAGCTCAATAAAAAAGATATTGATAAGCTAAAATAACTGCTAGTATCAATTGAAAAATTACCTGTATCTTCTTCTCTTGTACTTTTAGGTAAATTTTATATATCTATTGGATTAAGTGACTCTAGAAATTATTTGAAAGGAGTGTGGATCATTGACTCAGGAGCCACAGATCACATGACACACTCTGCTACCCACTTCATCAACTACACTTCTTGCCCGAGTGATAAGAAAATCATCAATGTTGATGGTTCTCTTACCACAATAACAGGCCAAGGAGACATACTCTTATCTCCCTCTCTTACTCTAAAAAATGTGCTCCATTTACCTCAATTATTCACAAACCTAATCTTTATAAAAAAAGTTACCAGTGATCATAATTGTCAAGTCCTATTTAACCCTACTTGTTGCTTATTTCAGGACCAGGGATCAGAGAAAGATTGGACTTGCTAAGGAGAGAGATGGACTGTACTGCCTGGAAGAGTTAAATAAATTCACTATTATTAATAATGACTATTCTATGTTATCCTTATTTAATAAAAAATCTACTATTTAGCTTCATCATTTTAGATTAGGACATCAATATTTTGATGTCTTAAAAATATGCACCCAAAACTTTTTTACAAGTTGGAAAATAAATATTTTCATTATGAAACTTGTGAGTTAGCCAAGCATAAACGTGTTTCTTTTCCAAACAAAATTGAGAGATGTCATATCCCTTTCTACCTTATTCATAATAATATCTAGGGACCTTTAAAAATTCCTAACATCTTAGGGGCCCGATGTTTGTATCATTCATTGATGATTGTGCTCAAGTATCTTGGATCTTTCTCCTCAAAAATAAATCTGATGTGAGCATTATCCTTCCCATTCTTCACACCATAATCCAAAATCAATTTAAGGTAAAAATAAGAAAATTTCATTCCGACAATGCCAAAGATTATTTTAACTAAACTATATTATTCTACTTTCAAAATGAAGGTATCATTCATGAGTCTTCCTACGTTCATACCCCACAACAAAATGGAGTTGCATAAAGAAAAAAACCTCCACCCATGCACTTCTATTCCACCACAATGTATCCAAATCCTACTGGGGGGAAGCTCTTCTAACCATCACATATCTCATAAACCGACTACCTTCAAAAATCTTGGGACTAAAAACACCAATGTATATTCTTTCCTCTTTTATCTTGAATTTTAAACTCATAACAACCTCACACTCAGAATCTTTGGGTGCACTACCTATGTTCACATTCACAGTCAAAATAGAGGAAAATTAGATCCAAGAGCACTCAAAAATATCTTTGTTGGATATTCATCCACCTAGAAAGGTTATAAGTATTATCATCCCACTACCAAGAAAATTCTTGTATCTGTTGATGTTATTTTTGATGAACAAAAATCTTATTTCACCAAACCTCATCTTCAGGAGGAGACTGAAATTGAGGAAGAAGAGGAAACTAAGCTTGCCCCTCTTGACCTTTCAGTTCCATCTCAAACCAATCCACCTAAACCTGAAATCAAAGCCAAGGAAATTAAGGACAAAGCTATTTTGGGTAATACGAGGTTTGGGAAAGTGTATTCAAGGCATACAAATCTAAATTATGCTCCAGAGCAGATCCAAGAATCTTGAGATAAATACATGTTCACTAAAAAAATCTCCCTTGTACCCCATAACCAACTTTATATCCTTCTATAACTTCTCACCTTCAAACAAAAATTTTCTGGTTACATTAGATAATATTCATATTCCTAATGATATTTCTGAAGCCTTATCTGATAAAAATTAGAAAAGTGTCATGAAAGATAAAATGCAGGCCTTGAAAAAGAACAATACATGAGAGATCACCGATTTACCATTAGGGAAAAAATCAGTCGGCTGCAAATGGGTGTTCTCTGTAAATACAAAGATGATGGTACACTGAAAAGGTATAAGATAAGACTGGTGGCGAAAGGGTACACTCAGACGTATGAGATTAACTACTAGAAAACTTTTGCACCTATGGCTAAGATGAACACCGTGAGGATCCTTCTCTGACAGCAACTAATTATAACTGGCATTTGGAATAATTGGATGTCAAAAATGCATTCCTACATAGGAACTTGGAGGAAGAAATATTTATGGAGATTCTACCAGGGTTCAAGGAATAATCTGGGGGTAACAAAATCTGTAGGTTAAAAAAGGCTCTATATGGGCTAAATCAGTCACCTAGCGCTTGGTTTGGAAGATTCTCAAAAGTCATGCTACTTAATGGTTATCGACAGAGCCAAAGAGACCATACATTATTCTTCAAGCACTTAGACTCAAGGGAAGTCACAATTTTATTAGTTTATGTGGATGATATTCTCTTGATTGAGAATGATGAAAATGAGAATGTAGTTCTAAAGAAATGTCTTGCAAATGAACTTGAAATCAAAGATCTTGGTAGATTAAAATATTTTCTTGGAATTGAAGTGACCCACTCTAGCAAAGGAATCTTCATTTCACAGCAAAAATACATCAATGATCTTCTTAAATAAACAAGTAAATTAGCTTATAAATTGGCACCAGCACCAGTAGAGCTAAATCCCAAATTGGAAGAAGTTAAAGAAGATCCAAATATAGATAGAGGAGCTTACCAGAGACTTGTGGAAAATTGATCTATCTTTCCTACATCGGACTAGATATAGCATTTGTTGTAAGCATGATCAGCCAGTTCATGCAAAATTCAAAGCAGACTCACATGCAAGCTGTAGATAGAATATTGCACTATCTTAAGGGGAACCTAGGTAAAGGGATTCTCTTCAGAAGAGACTGTGGAATAATCCCAGAAGCATATATTGATGCAGATTACGCAGGATCACCAATAGATAGACGATCTACCTCAAAATACTGCACATTCTTTGGAGGAAACCTTGTTATATGGATAAGTAAGAAACAGAATGTGGTGACAAGATCTAGTACAGAAGCGTAATACAGAGCTATGGCCTTAGGAATATGTGAGCTACTGTGGATCAAGATAATTCTAGAATACCTAAGGATCAAGTGGAAAGGACCCATAAAGCTATAATGTGACAATAAATCAACAATCAGCATAGCTCACAATCCTGTTCAACATGACAGGACCAAGCACATAGAAGTGGACAAACATTTCATAAAGGAGAAATTAGACAGTGGTCTTATATGTATCGATCACGTCTCATCAAAAGACCAGCTTGTAGATATTTTTACCAAGGGACTCGATAACTCTACTTTTCTGAGACTGACTACCAAGCTGGGAATGACGGATCAGTATTTTCCAGCTTGAGGGGGAGTGTTAAATCCCAGCCGTCCCTTGGCATTTTGATCCCACTGCTAGGATGGGAATCCGTGGGAGGCTCACCTATTAAATCCTAGCTGTCCCTTGGCATTTTGATTTCACAGCTAAGATGGGAATCTGTGGGAGGCTCACATGGATCACGCTGATCTCCTTCCATATTTAGATGGCTGATTTATGAAGGATTATATTAGAGCAATTATACATTATTCTGTAGTTATTCATTTCTTTATTAAGATATATTGTATATATCTATAAATAGGGACAAGTTTGTGTAAATAGGGACAAGTTTGTGCAATAAAATTAAGCTTTTTCCCTCTCCAATTCTCTAAATTTAACAAGTTTGTTTCTTATTCAGTTAGCCATTCTAATTTCTCTGCTTTAACAATTTGTTTTTTTTTTGCACCGTGTCTTTACATATTAAGGTTTCGTTTTTTTTTCTTTCAAATTTTACATTATATATTGAAACTATTATGTTTTTGTTTATCGTGGTCAAGATATGAATGGCATGTTACTTTGCTTTGTTTCCTAGAGGTTTAACTTACAAATTGATATTGCAGGCTTGCACCTGATATATGTGATTGGCATTTTATCCCTCTAGTTGATCAAGTTCTCTTTTCAGCCTGGCCGCTGTAGAAGAATTATATTATTCTTGCACCTCCAAGTGGGTGTGGGACCATAATGACTGGGTGATTACCTTACTCTTGCCATTGGGTTCAAAGTCATCCACTGTTTGGAGACTCTGCCGTGTTTTTGAGGGACGCTCGCTTGATTATGGTTAATGTTAGTGGTGATTAAGATTGCAATGAGTGTAGAGCAGTGTTACTATTCTAGCTAGTAATTGTGGTACGAGGTAGTAAGTAATGTGCTTCTGGTTATTCTTCAACAATTGTCAGGATATGTCTGATATTGCTTCTCAGTATCTTAGTTGCACTACAAAAAGAAACAACCTCACTTGCTCGAAGAATTTCCCTTTTTTCTAATTATGATGGTTAGGTTCTCCTGCTTCTCCACTCCCGTCAACAAATCGAAGGTATGCTAGATTTTCTTATTTTCCTTTTTCTATTATGTACAAGTTGAAATACCTTTAGGTGCTGAACATGGCTATCTCCCCATTTCTGCAGAAAGTAGTTCAACAATCTGTTGGGAAGTTGCTTGCTGATTGTCAAAGTGTGACTGAGGATCAATCGATAAAGCTTGTTACGGGATCTATAGAAACAAATCCTATGGCTGGCAGTAATTCTTCCTGTAAT
This sequence comes from Dendrobium chrysotoxum, assembly GCA_019925795.1. Classification (NCBI taxonomy): domain Eukaryota; kingdom Viridiplantae; phylum Streptophyta; class Magnoliopsida; order Asparagales; family Orchidaceae; genus Dendrobium; species Dendrobium chrysotoxum. Next base: position 31,083,608 of record CM034311.1, read on the forward strand.
ACTGTGGACCTAAATATATCTCCATGCTTTCAGAAGGAATGCTGGCAATCAGATGATCTCGATGCTAAGCTCTCTGAGGCTAGTGAAGTGATAATTCGGACTGTACAGATCAAAAAGAGTCATTCTCTTGGCAACATGATGGAGAAAGAAAGTGATTTCTATGGTGATGATATCATGGGGGGTGTTGATATTGATCATGGCTTTTCACGTGAATACTTGAATGATTGGAATACGAAGGAAGTTAGGGATTCCTTTGGGGATACTATTTCTTCCGAGTTCAATCACCATGAAAATGATGGAAAGAGTTATCATAATAAGCAAAAGAAAAATGATTTGATTAAATCCCGGGATTTGCTTACGGATTCCATACATAATGATTCTGTATACTCTGTTGAAAATTTAAAGCAGTCTGATCATGATCAACATGCTGAGATTGCCGAGCAGAGTGCTGATCATTTTGCTATCTCTAGATGTTCCTCCAAGAAACTTCCTACTTTATCAAGATCATGTTCTGTGATCAACCTGAAGGTTAATGTATCTGAATCCACTGAAGATACTATAAGTCATAGACTTACGTATCACAGATCTCATTCCTTTTCGGATCTGAATAACTTCAGAGGACAGGGAGCTGAATTTCAAAATCATGGAAGATATTTTGATTCTGGCATCAACAATGAAAAAACTATCATTGTTTCTCCCTCTTACTTGAAGCCAAATTCTGATGGTGATGAGAAAGCTCCTTGTTATTTTCGTGCAAAAGAAGAAGGCCTCAGTTTGGTTAGAAGTGAAATGGTTCACGATCATGATAGTGATGGTAAACATTGAGCTTGATGTTTGATTTGGGTAAAGAAAGCTGCATACAATTCAAAATCATTTGCTACATTTATTTTGCAGATGACTCCAGAAAATTAGAAGCAAAAGATGCTGAGATCAAGCAAGGCTGCAGACAGGAAACTTCTCATTACAACTGGGAAGGTCTGACCCCGGAGGAATTCAGCATGAAGAGAGTAGAACATTGGATAAGCCAGATAGATATCTGCGCTGACTTCATTGTTGAAGAATCAGGAGAGGGATCGGCTAATGTTTGCAAGGAAGTTCCCAAAATTTCTGTGGATTCTCGGAAACCTGATGCAAGAAGTCTCCAAGCCATCGAAGTACCTCACAATCGTATCTCATCCTTAACTTCCACTTCTTCATCAACACAGATGGCAAATCTTGGGTTGGTCACAGTCCCTGTTCTAAGTCCATTTGTCAGTTTGAGAGTAGTTAACTTATCAGGAAATGTTATAGGTATGCTGTGCTTCTTGTTCATGTTAATATCTTATTTACCGACTACTTCATAAAATGTTCATGATGTTCTTTTGTTTTTTCCTAGCTCGGGTAACTCCAGGATCTCTTCCTAAAGGTCTCCACATGTTGAACTTATCAAAGAATAACATATCCACAATTGAAGGCCTCCGTGATCTATCGCACCTTCGTGTATTGGACCTTAGCTATAACCGAATAACTAAAATTGGCCATGGTATTTTAATACCTTCGATAATTTTTTTTAATGCACTTATTTTGTTATTCTTGTTAGCTTTCTAGAGCTGTTTTACTTTCTGATATCTTTCAGGCTAAACTTCAATATAACCTTTAGTTTATTGGTTTATTTTGCATGAATCTTTTCACATTTTTTGTTAATGAACCTTAGTGAACTGAATTAAAACCAACGTTGATAAACTTTTTTTCTCAGCTGATAAACAATACATGTCTACTCTTCCTAATTAGCAGGAGGTTTCAGCTGTGTTGAGATTGTCTTATTCCTCGTTCATATATTAGTTTTGTAGATATAGTTTGTGAATAGCTCTGCCTAAAGAATTCATTTTTTAGTATATTACTGTTGTGGCTATTAGTTTTACTGCTTAGCTTTCTCATATGGTAGTTGCAGTGATTATTTTCGATTCTTGTTTCTCTTATCTCGCTGAAGGAAACAAATGTGCAGTGATACTAATTTTTTCCATGGTGTTGTATTTATATCAAGATTCCTAGTGATCTTGATGTTCTGTTTATTTTGTTTTTTTTTTTTTAATTTGACAAATTTATTTGTTAGGATGTGTTTCTATGCAACATGAGTACCTAGTCTTTTGATAATAAAGGTAGCGGATCAGTTTTTCTTCTGTATTACTATTTTCACATGTTTATGTTAAAAGATTATCTGAATTTGTCAAAGTCATATTCATCTAATTGAGTGCCATTGTAGCTATCAGGAAAATTATGTGCATTTTGTTATCAAACTGCTTTTTGAAGTGTTTAAAGCGATTTATAAAATGGTTTTTATCAGTAAACATAAATATTTCTTTTATATCTATTCAGCTCCTTAAATGAGCAATGAATCGTTGTGGTATCTTTAAAAGAATCATTGCGCAAGCCTGTCCTGGCTAATGTTAGTTACAAAGGTGTTGGTCAAAGGTTATTTCTTGTTGCTGGTAACAATATTTGGGTTCTCCTGCGGATTCGTTCGCTAAGACAAACATAGATGGTAAATCATGCACCTAAGTTTGCTGTTTGCTCGTCCGCTTTTACCAACTTTCTTAGTCATGATATGTTCCCTTGATTTATTTTACAAATTTTTGTCATAGCACAATATGATAATCTTGTCAGCATATGAATCATTATTGATTTCTGTCTCCTGGACCTATAATTGTTGCATGCCCTGACGTTTAGTGAAGAACTTTATGCGAAATAAAACAAAATCATATTATGTTGGCGTTTTATTTCCCATTATAAATTAGTTAATATACAGCAATGTGCAACTCCAAAGCTGATTTTCTATTTCATTCTTCCTTTTAGGCTGCTTATTGTATTTCGACTATAAACCAGGTCATACCTTTCATGTCTTTCTGATAATCTTCATTTTTTATTCATGCAAGGTTTATCTTCCTGTACCTCCCTTAAGGAACTGTATCTAGTTGGTAATAAGATCAGTGAGGTCGAAGGCCTTCATCGTCTTGTCAAACTGAATATCATAGACTTGCGGTTCAATAAAATCTCTACTGTTAAAGGCCTTGGGCAGCTAGCAGCTAATTACAGCTCCATGCAAGCAATAAATATTGAGGGTAATCCTGCCCAGATAAACGTTGGAGATGAGCAGCTGAAGAAGTTTCTTCTAGGCCTTCTGCCTAATCTAGTTTACTACAATAAGCAGGCCATTAGGAAGGGGTCAAAAGAAGTTTCAGGCCGTAGCAATTTTGCTGCTGCTGCTCCTCACTTTGATAGAGGTATCAGAGCAGAGCACAAACTTCCACTGAAGGCGTCCATGACCTCAGGTCTTCACAAGTTGACAAAAAGCCATGGAAGGCAAAGTCATGTCGAGGTAACATCGATGAAACTGACCAAGGATCGGCATGCACGCACGCATCTGCCACATGCTGCCACCAAACCAACTAATCGGCATTTAGATTCCGGCAAAAAGCTACTCAGTGAAGCTATGCGGCGGAGCCAGAGCACCGATGCACTTTGGAGCTATGTCAAATCATAATTACAAGAATATTGAGCTATGAATCTGGAGAAATGATGCTCATTGCAGTCTAATCTGTTCCATGGAATAATAAACTGGCATTTTCTTTCATTGCCATTGAAGGACCAATCGTTGGATTATTGGTTATCTATTTGTTTTGTAGTATGTCATGGCTATTGCACAGTAATGTCTTGTCGCTGCTAATAAGCAAACTGCAGGTGAGTTGAATTTTTTTGCAGTTCTGTTTATCCTTTAATTGTAGGAATTGCGCACAAGTTTCAGAATGGATATCAAATTTCTGTTAAAAGAAGGCTGCCATATTTCCTTGCGAAATTCTATTGATATGAAGAAGGGATATTGTCCCGATCAATTCTTGTATTCAAAGTATGTACAAGAAATTAAACCTCTACAATATATATTATGAAAAAAAAAAATTCAAAGTTTTCTGATTAAATTTTCATCAGGATATAATTAAAATTTTGTCACATTATTTTTATTATGTATTTTATAAAATATTTATTCTAATTTTTAATATTTTATTATTTTATTATATATTTTATTATGTTTGAATATCTTAAAAATTGAAGTTGCATATTTTTTTAATATATATATATTATAAAAGTGTCATGAGTCTTAAGTCTATCTTGATAGAAATTTGGGCCGTATATTATGAAAAAAAAAAAATTATATATTAAAATAGTATTATTCTAGTAACCCTAAAATTTAGATATATAATAATTTAAAAAATTAATAATTTTTTCCTTCTCAATTATGAAAAAGTGATATGTTGATAATAATTAAAATTTAAAACATATTGATACATAATTTAAAATTTTTTATTTAATTGAAAATTTGTTCAACTTTTACTAAATGTTATAAGACTTATTAGTTCATTTAACATTATAGTATTTAAAATCAAATCTATGATTAAAATTATAATTATATGTTAAACTTAGCAGATTGTCAAGATATGCAAGAAGAATTCAAACTCAATATTTCGATAATAATTTTTAAAAAGTTTATTAATTAAATTAACTCTCATCCACTCTTAAAATAACTATTAATATCATCTTATTTCGCTATTTGTTCTATTGTAAGGCGTATATTGAAAGAAATTGTTCACAGCCGATAGAACAGGGGATTTCCCAGCACTTCCTCTTTTCGGTGAGTTCTTTCCCTTTCTAGTTATGAAGTTTCCAACAGATTAGTAATATTTCTAGTTTGTTATTGTGTTAAGATATAATGCATGGAAGATTACTTAAATATTGGATGCATATTTCACCTCTCAATCAACATTACCCTCACTTAAGCTTTGTTAGGGATAACTTTTGACCACTGCTTTTTCATTAGTTTCAAGACATTTTTGGCCTAAATAAGAAAACTGTTGTGGGCTTCAAAAATTCACGCCCCAGCCTCTCTGCAGCCCATTTCTTTCTTCCGGGTCGTCGAGAAGAGTTTTAACAAGTAAGTTTCGAGGAAAATTTTTAGAAGGCAGATAGGATTTTAAATAAGACACTACCTAGATATTTCGCCCTCATTTTGCGAGGTCTTTATGATCCGAGTTCATGTTTCATATAAGCACAAGCCCCTATAGTTAATTACCCCTCCCGGTAGCGAGAGAACTTTCGATTAAAGCTAGTCGTCAAAAGAATATGTAGTATCCGACATGTAGTAGCAGCATGATTTGGTATTTGAAAATTTAACATGTAAAATTAGAAATTCACCACCATGTACTTAAAGCAGATGGTGAAAGGAATGATGATAGACCCAATCAAGATCCCATGCTTCCGTCATCCTGGGTCATCATGGTCCCTGATCTACTTAGTCAGAGTAGGTAGTTGACCCAGCCTGACAGAAGGATCCTTGTCAGCAGCCATGGGTTGCTTCGTCTAAGGGTACCATGTAGACATGAGTTGAATATTTTTTAAGGGGACAAATTTGAATCCATCTTAGCTAATAGAGGGTTTGGTGCCCTATCGATCATATTCTATTGTTTCATTACTCAAGGATTTGATGTCCTTGGTGAGCATACGGGCTCTGACCATGACCGTAATATAATTGTGTCATTTGGCGGCAAAACCACCCGGTCAGAGGTACTTGGTCATAACTATTTACATGTTGTACCATTTGGCAGAGAAACCACTAGTTAGAGGACACATGTCACGTCCTTGCTAGCAAGAGATGAATTGAGAATGAATATTAGTAATATTCTTAACCAGACATTTGCTCTTTGTGAGCTAAAGTGATTTTCAAATTTGTCCACCTCGGCAAATTGTTGCAGAGGGTGGATGGGTATTTTGCTTTAAGTATTTAGATGATTTAATTCCAATTTTAAATATTTTAGGTTTGATGATTTTTTTTTTTGAATTTTGAATTTTTGTGGGAATTTGAGAAGCATTTTCAAATATTTAGGGTTCCCTCCGATTGAGATTTTCCATCAACACGGCCATCATTAGGGTACTTATGGGCACTTTTTTTTAATTTTATTGGTTGAACTTTATCGACTATGTCTACTTGCCGACAGAGGAACAGGTTCGTCTTCGACTTTAGACATTTATTAGTTAATTTTTCTTGTAATAGACCTTGAAGGTCTAATATGAATATATAAAATAAATATCCTAGTTGATGCCATGATCGTATATTTGTTTGATAATTTGAGCCGTGTCGACTCCTATCTATCTATATAAAAGAATCGGGCTTGAACTTAGGTTCATTTCTTGACCCGCGTAGCCTCCTCAGACATCACGTATATGCATATATTACACTCATTGGGGCCCATAAGGGTATACATTTTTGAATGCATTCTACAATATGTATTTGTATACCAATTATATGTATGTAGTGCAATGGGTATACACGACATATATGCATACTCACATATGCACCTATATTTTCATATACATGTTAACATACTTACGTATGTACTTGTGTATTTTGCATATATGCATGTAAGTTGGCATATGCATTTGCATCTTACATGACAAACTTAATATGCAATGCAGTGGTTTAGTGCACTAACGTAGTATATATTGTATTTGAGTTGTATGCGTGTATCTATGCATTGTCTGTTTGCCTGCATAATGCATATACATAATACTCCAGCGCTTTCATGTAGTGCATGATGTATTTACAAGTCAGCATATTGAGCTACTGCTACACGGTGTATTCTACATGTTGGATAAAATGCTTGTGTAATTTGCTTTATATTTTGCAACGTGTGTACGCATAATGTGAATGCATTAGTGCATATTTCAATGCATGGGGATATTTTTGCAATATTTGAATATGCTTAATTATGCAAGCAATGACCATTTAGAAGATACACGAGTTTCCTTAAGGGTGGCTGTGAACGCCTTATATCCGCTTATATGAAGGTTGCGGATTTGGTGGCATCGTTTAGCTCATTTCTTCTTTTACAAGCTGTTGCTTTCTTTAGTACTTAGCCCGTAGGAGTGCACTTCAGCCTGCAAATACATTGTACAACGCATCAAGAGCCTCCCACCAATTTCTTGCAAGAGAGCTGATTTATTTGGTGTGACAGCCTGGCTTCGCAAATTTACTGTCTTAGTTTACCAGTGGCCTGCAATTTTTTGCTATGAATTCCCAGCTACTGCTTACGGGTGAATTGTAGCATTTCTCCATAGGTCACTTGTTGCTTCTTGTGAGCTAGCTATTACACAATGAAAGTTTTGTTAACACTGCTTGTGGTTTAGTGCTAAGCATTTAGGAGTCACCAGATATTGCATGTAGGTGAACTGTATTCAGCGTGAATCTTCCAATATTGTTTGTAAGTGGGTCATAGTGTTGCGTTATGGGTCATTTGTGGCTTCTTACATATCAGTCGTTGTACACTGCAAGTTTTATTGAATGTCTATAGGTCATTAGTGGATATACAAAGGCCACTAGCCATCGTATGTGAACTACTGTGTACACGACGAATTTCCCATAATGGCTTGTAGGTGCCTGTATTTATTGCAGGCTCGTCACTATTACCTACAGGCAGTGTGTCACACTCGCTGCAATCTTCTTTCTCATGCCTGTAGAGAATCTACCATACTTGCAATACATTCACGGCCATTGCTTGTAGGCAGGGTTGTTGTATGTATTGCGGGCCTTCCATTATTGTCTACAGGCAAGTTACACCGAATACAAATCTTTTAGTGTTACTCGTAGGAATTTGCATTTATTGTGTATTAACTACCTTTGCTTGTTGGGGGTTAGGGCATTTGCTAGATAGTTGCTTATCATTGTCATGCGGGGATGATCTAACATAAACTGCTTGCTGTTTGTCGTCACCTATAGATGGACAAAAGTGCAAATTTCAAGCCTACACTCCCTATTTATGGGCTAGTCATATTCGCCATAAATTTGCTGCTTTAATTTATGTGCAAGCTGTTGTATACATGATGAATCATATATTATTACTTGTAAGTGTTGATACAAGCCACTTGCTGCTCCCTACATGTGGGCTATTGTGTGCATCACAAATCACCAGTGTTGCTCGTATGAGGGACCACTGTATGTATAACAGACCTCCTGCTATTGTTTGCAAGTGTTACTACGGATCACTTACCACTTCCACCAAGCGCACTATTGTATAATGTAAATCTCCTAGTGCTATTCGTAGACAATACGTTATGTGCACTTCCATGTTCATAAGAAATCCATCACACTTATAACATGTCCACCATTGTTGCCCTGCAGGTAGATTAGTGTGTTTGACTGCATGGAGGCTATTATGCTTGTTATATCTTTCCCACAAGCATACTATCATAATTATTGTAGTCTTCCTGGATGTGTTTGTAGGGTGGCTTGCATAGTAAATTTGCTCGTTAATGTTTGCATTTTAGTTGACATGATAACTCCTTGATATTTCATTAAAAATTTTATGTTATTGATTGCAAGCATGTCGCTACATCTTTCATTTGATCCTTGTATGATCAATTTTTTTATTTTGTCAAATTACATGCTTTGTTTTAGATATTAGGTTCTGTTTTCTGTAATTTATTTAAGTTATGTTCTCTGCATTTTTTGTTTAAGTCCCCTGTAACTTTGTTCAATTCAGGTACTCTGAAAAATTCGATAGCCTCTTTGCGTTTCCCCTGTTTAGGAGAATTTTGAGGAGTTGGGCCTTCCCACCACACTAAGAAAAACGTGTAGGATAAGTGTCGGGTGACACCGTGGTTGTGATTTTTTTTAATCCCACCATGCCAAAAAAAACGTCTATGAGTCTTCGAGGTACCTACTTGAAATGCACAGTTTCTTTCCCGCAGACATGAAGGCACCTACACGGGTACTTAGGAGTGTCCTCATATGCTAAGAAAAGCATGTACAACGCCTATCCGCCTCGCCTCAAGCTTCACACCTAGTTTCCTCCTACCATGCTAAAAAAAACGTGTATAAGTGGACCCCCAGCGTGTCGCGACCGTTGAAAGTGAGATTTGGAGTTTTTAGTTTAGAAGCCCTTTATACCTTAGCGAAGAGGTCGATAGCAACAGCGGTGAGGAAAAATGTACAACAGAAATTTCCCCTTCTTCCTTTTTTTTTATTTTCTTCTCTTTTTTTTAAAATAATAAGAGTAGTAGTAATAATAATAACAATAATAATAATAATAACGAGTCATTATTATTATTACTATCATTATTATTATTATTATTATTACTATTATTATTATTATTATTATTTATTACAATAATAATTAACTAATAATAATAACAAACTAATAATAATATTACAGAAAGCATTAGGGGGATTTTTTTTACCTGTTTAAGAGGTTTTTTTGGTTGATTCGAGTGTGAGATCGGGTTTCCAATGGGCACAAGGGCTTGGCCAGTGGTTGTGTGGTCGGGCCGATGGGATGAAATGTGAGGAGGGAATGAGGGGCTCGACACAGAAAGGTTGTGCGGTCTAGCTCCTGCGTGCAACTGAGGAGAAGAGACGAGTTAGAGATCTTTATAGCGAAAGGATCGCAGCAAGGTGCGGTGGGCTGGTGTGGCCACTGTTGGAGACGAGATTTGGCCGCTGTTGTCCCGGCTTGCGTGAGGTAGAGGACGGGCACGGGCAAGAGCTTGCGGCTGACTGTGTGGATCAGGACTAAAGGGAGCGGCACAGTGACGAGCTGCTCGTGTGAGTCTCAGCTTGGGGAAGTTTTGGACAGATCGAATCAGAAAGCTAGGAGGATTGAAGGTCTTGATGCAGTTTTGGGATTCGGATTGCTGATCGGCACAGAAGGTTCGGTTGAAGGAGTGTTTCGACTGCGTTGATCGGCAGAGTGACAGGGATCGGGCAAGGTGGGGCTGGCGTCAGGCACAGTTTCAGCTTGATGGGAAGAGTTTGTTGCACGACTGGCAGACGACTGGGTGAAGGGATTAGACTAGGATCAGAGAAGAATCGAACGGATGGAGCTTGCTGTTTGGTTCGGCTTGTTGAGGAGGAAGAATGATGTATAGGAGGGGGTCTTCGATCGGGAATGGGATCAAGTTGTGAGGTGGAGTCGGAGCTTTGAGCGTGGAATCGAAAGGCTGTTGGAAGAGATCGGAGTAGGAGGAGTTTTGAGCGGCTAAGTGCTCGTGCAATCAAAGAAGCAGAACGGGGGAGCTCTCGTGTGTCGAAGAACACGCGAAGGTTCTGTTCAGTTGGCTTTTAACGACGAGGTAGGCCTCCTTCTGAACATTCGATCGCAGGAATTGAGCAGAGATCGTGGGAAACAACAGCATCCGCGCCAAACAGAGCAGGTAAATATACTTCTTTATTTTTTTTTTAAATAATAATAATAATTTTATTATTATTAATCTTATTATTACACAAATAATAAAATGAAATGAAAATTCATTTTGCCTTGATTTGAGTGTGACATCTCCTCGGGATTCACGTCGATTTCCCACGTGAATTTTGTGAGCATAATTATAGTCATTCTTTAGTATTGTCGACGTTCCGAACACAACAGTAAAATCCATTTCACGATCGGACGTCGTTTGGGTAGTGTCGCGCTTCAATTTCTAGCGTTGGTCATCAATTTTGACCGTTTCCATTCGATTTGACTGCGAGGGGCTCACTCTTGTTTAAATTCAACACTTCGATTGCAACGACGTAGTCCGCTCGACAATTGGAGGTCGTTTGAGCACTTAAGTGACGCGTCCCACCCACCGACCATCACTTAAGTCACTGATTTTCGCTCTTTTCGCTTGTTTTTTGATGTATGGGTCAACAACTGTCCCAAACAAAATCTTAATAAAATCCTAAGAATCTATTATATCAATTATTACTCCAAAAATTAAAGCCTTATACATATTAAGCAGTATCACAAGTCAAGAGCAAACTCATAGATTTGATGACCGGGAAGTACATACAAGGCACAACATAATTGAAAAGAAATTACACTCAGCTATAGATTTTGGTTTCGTTTGGGATATTTTTTTTATTGCTTTCTGAAGCGATGTTTTCGTACAAAAAAATTCTTAAACAAAAAATTTTTATATGCAAAAATTATTTTAAAAAACAGCAAAAAAATTATCTCAAATAAAACCTTAATGTGAACTATATTATTCTATTAAAACTCTGCATAATTCTACGGAATAAGAAATACCCTATGGATAAATAATAATGATAGATTTCACTCAACTCCAGCATGCTCACTAATCGCGTCCGACTAAGGAATAGATTCTATTCTACGAAAGGTTTTTAGCACTGATCCATAGATTGAATTGGTGGAAGGAAATATGTAAAATTTAACTGTTCAATCAAGATTTAATAGAAAGTTCAACCATTTATACTATAAATTTTTTTAATAAAATAAGTTATATATATATAATTATAAAACATTATGCATATACAATAAATACCTTCAAAAAATATTATTGTAACATCTCTCTCTTGTAATTTTTTATCAAATTGATTCAATCGCTCCTGGTTTTATGGCTTGAGCAGTCCAACTATTAGATTTTATGGCATGATGTCAGATCTCTACAAATTTAATTTTTAATCTGATTGAATCAATTTAAAGGGCAAGTTCATGGTCAACCGCTTAGTTCAATCCATTTTTTACGACAATAAAAATCTTCCCATTCTTCATCATCTCTAAATTATCATAAAATATCTCAAATCTCACATTCTAAAATCCTATACTGTAAATCTTAAAGTACTGTTCATGTTGGATTCAATGCTACTCTAGATCAACTAAGTTCCTACTACAAATTAGGTTTGAACCTAAGGTGGAGGGAGAAAGGACATTGGGTTCATAAATTCTATTAATTGATTTGGGTTTATAGTGTACTTGGTTGATTGACTCCAAAAAAGCCAATTACATTTGGAGTTGGATTCAATGTCATTAATAAACAATACTAAGATCCTGCTGAAATCCTAACATAAGGAAGAGAGGAAATATAATGGCTTCATAGATTCTCTTAATCGGTTGGGGTTTATGGTGGACTTGGTTGACCTCAGAAAAAGAGCAAATAAGAAATAGCATACAGTGAACTTTTGATATTTAGGGTTTAGGGTTTTATATAAAATTGTAGAGTTTTGACCACTTATTTATAGATGAGGGGTAACACAAACACTATTTGATAAAATTATGTGAGAACTATATGAATAGGCTCAATATAGTTAGCTATATAATGGATGAATTTGGTTGGAACATATCCAATAATCTAAATTTTTGTGTAAGTTCTGAGTTGGCGGTGGGTTACCCTAACAAGTTTTTATAATGAGAACCCCTAATAGGCCTTAGTGAGTGCTACGGATAAGCAGCCAAGTTCTACGAGTGAATAGTTTTAATGATTAAGCAAGAATGATGACGAGTTTAGTAGCATATTTAAACAGCCAAATTAAGGTTAACCCTTACAAGACTTCAAATTTGATGAGCAGAAAACTAAGTATTCCTTAAATGAAATTTTGATCTTCTTATGACTTAATATATCTAACCTAAATGAATATAATTTTATATCAGTTCTCTAGTTCTCTAATCTGATGTGATTTCATTTTTGACAAGTGGAAGACAAGCCAGTGTGCCAAAGCTAAAAAATTTAGGGCTCATAACTCATTTCAAATGTTTTCATTCATTATCTTTGATTACCAAACTACTGTTTAATCTTCTTCTGTTCTTCTAAGAGGGAGAACAAGAGGCATCTTTTAAATTCTGAAATATTTTGAAGGTTGTCAAGAAATTCAAAGAATTAATGCCTAATATTGTTGTACAGATGCTAGGGGGTTCTCATCTTTTGAGATGTGTTTGCTTAAAAAGGTGAAGTTCAAACCAGTGGAAGCTATTATTGTAGTGACCTAGGTTTCCATTGCCAAAAAAGAAAATTTGAACAAATTCTTTAATAAAATAATGATTAATTAGTAGTTGTTCTCGTTCCAAAACTTCGAAATCGATTAAGAGAAGTTAGGGCATTGTTGTGTGATAAATTTAATGATTCATCAGCTCGTTCGAGTCATCCTCTTGAGAAATGATTGTATCTCTCATGTAAAAATGCTCATGGGAAAGAATTTATCTCATGTCTTTAGCTTTTGATCTTGTATTTTTCTTTTATATTAGCTTAATGTAATTTTTACATGAGATTTGTAAGCTAGCCTTTGTTCGAACTCAGTTCGCAAGGGTAAACTTTCATTAATGCTAAAACGTAGTGTTTCGTTTGGAGTTCCTAAGTTGTTCAGTAATGATTATGAAGATATTATAATGATATCTTTGATTTAATGAAATCACCAAACAATCTTAATTATAAATAGCTTTATATCTTAAAACTAATTTCCTTTTGTGTTTTCTAGAGTTTTCAACATTCCAATGCTTTTTGTGCTCCATGTTTCACTATGCTCTCCAACTTCTCCATCCTAGTGTAATGGGTGATTCTATGATGGGTAACTATGAAACCTTTGCAAAACATGAGTGGAGGCTTACTTGTAATGTGATGAGAAAGGGTGAGAAACTTCTAAGAGTAGAAGCTTAGTTTAAGCCATGCTTCACCAGCAAATCTCTAGAGATAAACAAATTTACTAATGCGATGTTTGATGATGAGTTTTACTCCTATTGACACCATTCTCATCACGGATTGCAACTTCCTTTTTATTTTTTTTTTCTGAAGTTGTCAAAATCCTGAATTATTTTGATCTAATTCTTGCTCAAGTAATGTCAAATTGCTTTGCAAGTATTATTTCTTTCATCAGCTTTCTCTGTGAGCAAATGGCAAAATGGAGCATCAACTTCACTATCAAAATCTTCAAAGAAGGTAAAACTCAATTTTCTTCAAAACACGTCAATATCGAAGGTTTATAAAATAGAATAGAAGGTTGAAACCGTAAATTCCTCTAGGTTGATTAGGACCCCCAAGTCTAGGCTCCCGCTACGGTGCTACCTCATCCCTCCCTGAACGAATACACCCAGTTTATAAAGCTGAAAATCAGACCTTGTATTATCAGTATTATATAATAGAAAAATTGATCAACTTGCCACTTAAATCTCACTAAAGAGTCGTGTAAGTTCAATTCATTGAAATTTTATTTTTTATAATTTATACCTATGTAGCGAGTTTACTTAATTTGATGTGACTTCTTCGTTTTTTAGGATCCCAGAAGAACTACCTACAAAGGCTTACATAGACTCGAAAACATCCTAACTAAGAAATTTCTTTAATGACTGATGAGGAAGGAAATACATCTCAAAAGAGACTTCTCCAGGAAAGAAATGATAAGATATCAATGTTGATGTGGAGAGAGTTCAGGAAATATTTGCCCAAAGTGTCCACAATGCCGGTGGCTTTCTCCACGTCTCCTGTAGCTTCCAGTCCTCCTGTACCAAAGTCGTGTAGGCACTTACATAAAGCCTAATATTTTTAGTTTGGCTTGACCTATCTAGTTCTAATATCCTTGCATCAACTTAATTTCAAGTAAGTACTTGCTCATAAATAAAAACTTTTTCCTAACACAAGGCGTACAATAGCAAATAAAAATTGTCAATCTTCGAATCCTTCACTAGATTCACTTCAGAAGCTTATACAAAAGAAAATCGGAACAATAATAAAGCTTATACTCAATGTTAAGATCGCCTTGACGCCTAGCATGTATCCTTCAAAGCTCTAATACATTTCTCAGTGTAATTGTGTGAAACGTCGTGCGTTAAAGATGAAATAAGCAACCACCATTGACTATCATTTCTAGAATTATAATCAGATGTGCATAGGTGAAGTTACAAAGACAAATCGCGAGAAATTTTCCATCCAATCGAAACAGAAATAATAATTTTCTGTAATGGCTTCACTTGCACATGACAATTTAGCCCAAGATAAAAACACACCAGGCGAGTAAAATTTCTAAACTGTTACTTTATTGATAAGCTTAAAAACAAAGAATTGTTAGTGTACAAGTTTACAAGCAGTTTTAAAATTTTCTGTGTTTCTCTTTTTTTTTTTTTAATCTATTTAAGTTTCTTTCCTTCTTTTCCTCTACCATCAGTTTCAAATCATGATATACAAAGGCATCTGCTATAGTGAGTTCTACATATCCAAGCCACCAAGTGCATTTCCACAGTTGATTCTAATCCAATCAAACCCTATCCACAACGGTATATTATTGATTACTCTCTTACCAGATGTTCAAATACTTCTAAATAAATGACCAAAGTCTAACTAAATATGTTCTCATTTAAAACGATATAAAATCCAAATCCGGCTAGTAAGCGCTAGCGAGTTACTGTGTTCATAAGCCCAGGGCAAAGGTTTTTGGTGGTGAAATATGCTTCGTGTTGAATGTTATTGCTATTCCAAAGGATCATTTCATCAAACATAAACATTAAAGTTTCATTTGAGAGAATTTTCTTATTATGTTCTAAAAGCAACTTTCTAATACAAAAATTTCTAGTTCAAAAATTTTTTGTACTAAAAAATTGTTTTAGAAAGTAGTAAGAAAGTTGTCCCAAATGAAATCTAAGTTGCATTGTTAACGAAATGAGCATATATAATGGCAACAAAATAAGTTTGACCAGTTAAAAAAAAAAACTTTTGTGATAACAAAAATCTCTTTCAAAGTGAAAATATCTTGAAGATGACAGTAAAACCGGTAAGTATCTCCAGAGCAGAACCAAAGGATTCAACATAATAAACCTCTCAGAAACAACCTTCGGGTGACCCAAAAGTGTCCAGAAACAAAAAACGCTACTCATCAACCATCTGAGCGTGAGGCCTTCTCACCAGAGTGGAGAGTAATCAGCTGAAAACATGTGAGTTGGTGACACAAATCGGGTCCCCTCTAGCATTATTGATAGATTATCCCCATATTCATGATCTACGGATGTTTTATTTTCCTGGAAAAAAAAAGAAGAAAGGTGTCAATGATGAGGACATCAGATTATGGAAAGTATATCAGAGACGTGACCGACGATCTACGGCCACTATTGCGCCAATCTATTTTTGAGTCTTTATTTATATTTGTTTTATTTGTTGCATTATGTATTTGTTTTATTTACATTTCCAATTTTATCCTTACTTAAGGACTTTGTCGTGAGTAAGCCCTAGGAGCAATGCTGTCGTTTATTTCCCTTTCATTGTATGAGGCTATATATGAGCCCCTCATGTTTATTTTGAAGTTAATGAATGATTATCAAAGAAATTCCTGCATCTTTATGTTTTGTGAAAGCTTGTGAGCTATGGAGAAGAAACCCTAGGAGAGGGAAACGGATCACCCACCAACCTTGAAAGCATCCGGGTTCGTGGCTCTCTTTTATTCCCTATCCTTTCCCTACCTCCCTCCTCTCTTTTTTTTTCCTAGCCATGGCCTAGGGTTTTCCACCCCACTTCCGCCGGCCTCCATTCCAAGGCCAAGCCCCACCACCGGCCAATACCCTTACCCCACCCCACCTAGCCGCCGGCCATCCAAAGGTGACCCACCCCTTGGTTGGTTGATCCACTTAATTCCCTCCATCTCCACCTAACCCTAACCCTAGCCCTAGTTCTAGCCGCCAGCAACCCCATCCCAATTCCTCTTGCTTCCAAAGCTCAAACCCTCTTCATTGCTTTCCTATTTCATCAAACCTTCTTTGGAAAGACTTGATTTCAATTATTCAATCAAATTTGAATTTTCAAAGCTTTCCAAAATTAGAACTCTATTTTAGGAAAGTTTTCAAATCCAATCATATTTGAATTTTAAATTATGTTGGAATGAGATTCATCCTTCCTTCATAATTTAATATTCCAAATCAAGTAGGTTTGATTTCTTTCCTCAAACCCCTATTTCTCTCTTGATGCCGCCGGCCCCCCTTTCCCCTCCTTGTCCCCTCCACTTAAATGCTTTCCAAAGTTAAGCCTCTCACTTGGAAACGATTTCAAACCTCTCCCTCTCTCTTACTCGCCAACCCCCCTCCTTCCAATTAATTTGAAATTGCTTAAACATGCCACCTAAGCAAGGGAAATTAACTCCAAGATCTTCTCCATAGCTGCCCACATAATTCTCCACTTCATTCTTCAAAGCTCCTGTGCATCCATCAAGAGGAAATCGCTGGAATTCCCCTCTCTAGCTTGCTGTCCAGATTCCTGGACAGGTTCCATAAGCTAACCTGAATATTGGAGCCTTGAAAGTTGCTGTCCAGAGTCTGCAAATTGCTGTCCAGAGAAATTTTGCACCTCTTCCTGCTGTCCAGCCGGTCGGGGAATCTTCGTGTGCTGTCCTGAAGTTTCAGATTGCTGCCCACAACATCAAGAAGGTTCTTGGTTGCCGCCCACTTCCTCTCCAGCACCCAAACAGCCACCGAAGCTTCATATCTTCTATTTCTTTGGGTAAACTCTTCCTCCAATTCTCTTATCTTCCTAGTTTACTTCTCACTTGTGGTTATAGTTGGATTCATGAAGATCATGCTAATCGTTCTCTACCAAAGCTTAGTAAATGTAGGGAATGAGTGATGAACTTCTATGCCTTTAATCTCGTTCTTAGACTAGGGATGTTATTGAAAATCCACTATGTTTGCTTATGCTGAAATTTCTAATTATTTTGTGATCCTAACTATTATTATGTGACTTGGTCTAAGTTAAGGCACCGCTCTCTTGTTTTCTATTTTCGTTAAATAGCTAACGTTACAATTATTATTGCTCTTACTTGAAAGCGTGCAAATTCTTATATTAATCATTTAAGCATACCTAGTCCTACATCAGTCAAAGGACAAGATTAATATCTATAGTCGCAAGCAAAATTGTGAAATAATGACTTTTACCCAAAACAATCACAAGAGCACGCACAAAAATAGGAGAATTCGAGAATGATGCACTAGCAAGTCTAGATATAATTCTCCAATAGTGGCCAAATAGAAATCTAAATATAATTCTCAATAGTGGCCAATTAGAAAATTAAAAAATGACAATGAAATCATATTCTAATCTTAACATTTGGCTTGATGTAGGTACTAAACTTTGTCCTTGTCAACCAATGATGAAGTCTGATCCAGCTGTTAGGAAATCAGATGAATGAAATGATATGCATATAAGTATTTCAAGAATAAATTGCACCAGGGGGTACTTGAAGTTAAAGGATACTCCATGTTTTTAACATTCTACATTTTGAACCTTGAGTTTAATTTTGCACTTCAAAAGTGCTTCGGTGAAGAAATCCTAGAAGTTCTCAATATTCCAAAAATTCCCTTGGAATGCAGTTGGAGGACCTAGATAGCAATTAGATAGACTCTAGTGCTCTACTGGTGCGACAAGACACGGATGTGGAACATATCAATCTTGACCTCTACACGCGCCCTCAAATCCCACTAAAATCCCCAAAATCCTGCATACCTCGTATTGTTCGGCGCCACTCACGTCGTTTCCATAAATCCTGCGACCCGCCTCGAGCATCGCTTGCTCTCGCTAATAAGAAGAGAAAGAAATGGAGACTTTAGCTTCTTCTTCCTCGCACCATCCAGCCGAATACAGCTCCCGTGCCCGAATCCCTTCTATCCACTGAGCTTCACAATCTCGATATCCTCCATCAATCGATCCACAACTCTCAATCCCGATCCGACGCCCTTTTGCATCCAATCCCCCATCCATACACTGCTAACTTACAAATTGAAACCTCCCGCAGCCTCTTCCTCTCCATTCGACTCATCTGACCTCGATCCAACCTCCCAGCAACCGGCTTCCCAGCTTCAATTCCCGCACACAAGCTCCAAATAACCAAAAATCCCTTCCTCTGTTTGAATCGAAGCCTACCGCACAAACTCCATCCAGATCCGATCCCCTTTCCTTCGATCTCGCTTCCGAGTCTTGCTCCAAGTCACACGTCAAAGCCTGTCTACCCCAGCTCTCTGTCGAACTCCAATAGCCGCTCCTCCTCAAACCTCCCAATCTCCCTATCCCGCACATGCTTCCTCCTATTCCCTCACCCGACCTCGTCGATCCCTTTAATCGAAAGCCTTCTGCCTCCTGTTATTGTGTTGAGATCCAATCCAGCCGCAACCCTACGTCCAATCCACTCTACCCGTAACTCCCTCTACTATATCCCGATTCACTTCCTTCTCTAGCCGAACCCTCACTCGACTCCCTCACTTCCTCTTTGTTCCAACCACCAAGCCCACTTCAAAGCCCACCAATCAAAAGCCCATCAACCAAATCAGCCCACCTTCATACCCAAATTCACTTCAAAATAGCCCAAAGATAATCTCTATCTCTCTATAAAAAAGAGAAAAGGAAAAAAGAAAAAAAAAGGGGGGGGGGGGGAGAGGAAATATTTGTGCATCTTACTGACCTTGACACTGTCGTCGTCGACCTCTGCGCAGGTATAATGTTCCAAAACTCCGCATTCGACGCTCGTGGCTCGTCGGGGGACCACTCTACATAATCTCGTAGTGTGGTGGAAGGGAACCCGGTGCGACGCTTGCAACGAGGCGGGTAAGCCTTTAAGCACACTCATAGTATGACGAGGACAACTCTAAGTACTCGTGCATGAGCTACAATGCCTGCGGGGAAAAACTGCAACAGGTACCTTAAAGACTCCTACGCGCTTTCATAGCGTTGTAGGATTAAAGACCACAACGATGGTGTCGTCCGACACCTACCTTAAGCGCTCCCGTGGCGTTGAGGGGAAGGCCTAACTCCCTAAATTTCCCCTAAACGAGAGAGATGCTGGGATGCTGCCAAAATTCCGACTGACAGGGGACCTGATTCAAGCTAAATGACAGGGAACAGAACACGCATATAGAACAACAAGGAACTGAACCCTAAAGTTTAAAATGCACAATTAAATAAAGAAATTTGAACGCTAAATGATAATTCAATTTATCCAAACAAGTATAAATGAACGAACAGGGTACTTGTAGTGGGAAGCCTTCGGGAATGAGCAATTTACAGACATCAGTCGATTACAAAAAAGCACAAGTACCCCCTACATGTAACATCAAAGGACTTATTATGCAAGCAACAACTAGCTTGTAGATTGTAGTGGTGACACTTGCAAGCAATGATAGAAGACCTGTTGATGTAAGCAGGCCATACCCCCTTATGTGGGCATTTATTGTTGGGCTGATGTGGGGGGGGGGGGGGGGATGAGCTGCTATGGCTGTTCGATTCATGTTCCCTGGCTTTCCCGGTTTCCCTGGCCTTGGCTGTTCGGTTCCTGCTGCTATCCCTTGGCTTGCCCGATTCCGGGTTGTTCGGGTGGGGGTTCTGCCGAGCCTTAAATGCTGCCTTTTCTTCCCCTTTTTGGTTGGCTATAGTGGGCGGCTGTGCTTGATTGTTGGCCTCCTTTCTTTCCTATTTAAAGAGGTGTTTTGCTGCTGTTTTAGGAGAGTTTTGGTGAAAATATTTGGAATGTAAAAACCTGCGGGTTTATATAGCTTGCGAGCTATGTCTTCTACCCCTCTATCTCCTAAAACTTCGTCTCGAATTTTTAATCTCCTTCTCTCCACAAGTTACCACTCCATTGTATCCTTCTTTTCTACAAAAGTTGTAAGGTGTCTTTGAGTCATATTTGTAGGTTGTCATTACGTCGTGTTTAAATTATTTGTTGTTGTTGTTCCTTTTATTTTAAATTGTAAGGTTTTGTTTGTCTATGTTTAAGGGAAGGATGCCTTGATTTTGCAACCTTAGCATCTTTATGGTTGTAATTTTTTGTTGCATCACCTGTCATGCACATAATAGCTTACACAAGGACCACATGCAGTGAATGTTGCGATACCCTATAGTCAACACCAACATCTTGCATGCAACTAATGTTACTGCATATAAGTACACTAGGCCACCCATGAAGGATGATAGTGGACACGATGCAAGTATAATAACTCTCCTACAAGCGCATCTAGGGAGACTGCAGCAGATGCACAAGCAGGACTTATGATACAACAGCTATATGCAAGTAAGAATCAGTGGCCCACTATGAGCATGAAAATCTATAAGTGACTGTAGGAGACTTGTCATGCTATAGCAGTGCACCTACGGGTGATGACTAGTAATATGTAGCCAACACGATAGAGCCCCTTACAAACATACATAGTGCAGTATGCAGTGAGTGTAAACTCCTGCTAGCAATGACGAAAGATCTGTTGTATGTGCAACAGTGATAGTCAGCAACGGGCAGTGAATGCAAAAATGCCCTACAGTCAGCAGCCATTTAGTAGTAGGCAAAAGCATTGGCCCCTCGCAAGCAAAGATCAAATGACCATTGTATAATATTTACATCGGTAATACCCTGCTAGCAAGAGGTACAGATGTGCATTGAAGGATAAATTGTTGCCCAACATGCACAAAAAACCAATGATGAATGCAGCTCAACTGGTGGCCTATATTAGCATTTAACAAACACATAAAACCTACCGACAAATGATAATGCTATCTGTTGACGTGTACATACAACATGCAACAAACACCAGTGTGTTCGTACAATCACAACAACCAAGCTTTCTGCAAATGCGCCGGTATTCTGAAGTATAAATTATCAATTTGCAACAAAGGCAAACACCTACGAACCACCGTATGAGTCTCGCAATACATGCTACTCACTAGCAGATACAGAAAAGTTGTGGTAAATGCCAATGCCAACTAGTAGTGATGATAATAAATATGCTGCAGGAATGATGAGTTCCTTGTGAACATAGATATGCAGGCAGCGTACTATTCACGAGCAAGGACTAAAGATCGCAATAAATGCAAGAAAACTACAGCAACTGCAAGCGCCTACGAACCGATGTAGAAGACCCTCGCAGTTAACAACCATGCTGAGAAGAAGCACGTCTATCTCATGTTGGAGCTGAGGATTTTGTTGATCAAGTACACAACTAAGTCCTACAATTATTAACTTAAGAAATTTTGATAGTGACAGCTGAGACAAAGGCAACCTGGTACAAAGAGGAAGCCTATTGATATAGATCCTAATTGTGACACTAAGCATGCAAAATTGAATGATCCTGTAGATTCAAAGAATGAACAGTTGAAGGAACGTCTCATTCTATCATCTCTTCAGAAATACTGAGGCTTTTGGAGAAATGTTGTATTATTTGAATGAAGATCTAGAGATCAAGCCTCACAACCTGATGCCCTATATGTGCATCGTAAATGCATGGAACAGGCTCCTAGAGCATTATCTCGATGAGAATATCATGAAAATTGAAGGTTGAACTTTCACGTTCTTTCAAGGTTAAGTGTTGCAGTTGCGAGTCGCTCCTAGTTGCTATGTCAAAGGCTGTAGGAGAAGCTTCCATATTTAACATGCATTCAGATACTAGAATGTTGTTAGGATACTGAAAACTATCTTGTGCTCCGTCATGTTTATACTTCGGGGAAACTATCATGTGACAAACTAAAGACAAAGAAATCTAATATTATCTAAGCTGAGCCTTTGGTCTTATCAGATTATGATACCCCATCTATCAAATAACAACTTCATGCAACTTGAATGTTCTCATCTAGCCTAAGCAAGGATTGGATGATTTATGGATCTAATCTCTCAAAGGACGAGAAGATGGAGCTTGCATCACAACAATGAAATATCTCATGAGTATTATGAACGATACACGATAATTCACCTGTAAGCAAAAGCAGCAAGTCAGTAGTAAAAATTATGGGCCACTGGATCTGCAACACTCGTTCAAGTAGACATAAGGTGTATACAAGCTTCCCAATAAAATGTTGCGTACCTTCAAATGATATTTGCCCGCATAATTGATTAGTGCAAAATATTTTAAAATGTCCCCCGTACATGCATTGCAATAGACATGATAATTCATGCAAATGTGTCATTCGACATCGCAAGATGCATTATGCTATAACAGTGCATCACATTTACATGCCAACATATTGCACATATATACAGTCGTAACGTGCAAAATGCATCATAACAAATGTGTCATTCAGTATGCAGGATATATTGTGCGCATACACATTACAACATACAAAATGCGTTACGCTTATGCAGACATACTATTCATCATATGAAATGTATTGCGCCGCAGCAGCATGCCACGTCAGCATGCAGATACATTATGCACTACATGCAAATGCCGAATTATTATGCAAATATGTCATGCAGGCAAATTGACAACGTATAGATACATTATGCATGCATGTTACACAAATATACTATGCGCAATGTTAAGGCGCCACGCCACCGGATCCGCAACATTCGTACAAGCAGATAGAATGCATCAACAAAGCCCAAAATAAAGCCCTGCATACTTGTCAGCAATAGCTACCTGCATATCTGATGCAACCTAAAAATAAACTTGGTTTTAGGAATACAAATTACAAACTTCCTTTCAAAATAACTTAAACAAACACCGATAGAATATAACAATACACTACTTTAAACTCATATCAAACAGGACATAACAACACCTTACAACTAATCAAAATTTTGAGAAAGATACAGGTGGAATGGAAATCGTGGAGAGAAGAATAGATGGAAGTCCGAGATGATGTTTTAGAAGATAGGGAGGTAGAAGAAAATAGCTCGCAAGCTATTTAAACCCGCAGGTTTCACTTTCCAAATATTCTTCACAATTCACTCTCTACCTTGATTGCATCAATTATCCCCTGGTGGAAGAATCTCATCCCCTGATGAGAATGCCTCAGAACATCCATGATATTCCGAATGCGCTATTTCTGATGGGAGATCTTGCTCTTGAATTGAAACTTCGGCTTGTTGATTGATTTGACTATCCTTTTTTTTTAAGAAAGGAAGACTCACACGACAACCTAAAGCTCTAATACCAAATTGATGCAACCTAAAAATAACATTGGTTCTAGGAATGCAAATTACAAAATTCCTTTCAAAATAACTTAAACAAACACAGATATAACAACACACCACTTCAAACTCACATTAAACAGGACATAACAACACCTTAAGACAAATCAAAATTTTGAGAAGAAAGATTCCCCGATGAAGAATAGATAGAAGTTCGAGACGAAGTTTTAGAAGATAAGAAGGTAGAAGAAAATAGCTCGCAAGCTATTTAAACCCGCAGGTTTCAGTTTCCAAATATTCTTCACAATTCACTCTCTACCTTGACTGCATCAATGGCTAGCTACCTCCAAAAATGCAAAACACCCCCTCTCATGCATTAAAATATGCATTCATATGCATCCCATAATATACATACATTTGTGATATGCAGAGCGTTTCATTCTAGCATGTCATTTGACATTGCAATCACAATTCAAAATAACCTCCTGTGTGCATTTGTAGAATGCAGAGAGTTTCATTCAAGTGTGTCATTTGATATTACAATTACATTTTAAAGTGACCTCCTGCATGTATTTGTAGCAAGCAGAGGGTTTCATTTAAGCATGTCATTCAATATTGCATTTACATGCAGATATGTCATACATACGCAACTGAGTGTCCTCCTGTATGTATTTGCAAGATGCAGAGGGTTTCATTCAAGTGTTGACCTCTGAAGCAAAGCAAAAAACAATCAAATGAAAAAATACCTCTGTCGAATCCTACCGAACCCGACGCTTGCTACAGTACCTCCCCATGCCCTGCGAACAGCGCCGTTTGCAGTCCTCAATCGTGTATTTTGTCTCGACTCTTCTCCCGCTGTCGTTAAAAGCAAGCAGTTGGCGAAGCTCTCTCCCGACCTCAGCCTTCGCCCCAGTCTCCGATCTCCTCTCCTGTAGCCGATCTCGATCCCAAGCTCTCGCCTGTCTCCTCTCCGTCGCTTCTCCCATTTGCAGACGGCCCAACCTTCCTCAGTTCCGAACCCAGCCAGAGACCAAACCTCCATTCGCCTCTATCCCTCATACTCCCGTAAGCCTTGCCCGATCTCTTCGATCCACAGAAGAGAGAGAGAGAGCTTCCTCTCTATCTGCCCTAGCCCGACGCCTTCAACGACTTACCCTTCATGTCCGACCGGAAGTTACAGGATTTTGATCGGAAGCAGGGACGGGAACTTGCTCTCTGTGAAGGTAGCTCCCTTCCTTTCGTGCGCTTCTTCTATCAAATCCCCTATAAGGGATTTACGATAAAATGAGGGAAAGGGAGGATCTATTCTGCTATAAGATTTATGAGGCGATCAAATTCCGTTTAGCATAAATCCTGATTAAATCCTGCATAATCATTTTTTTAATTATTATTAATTGTAAATTAATTTTAATTTATTATAATTAATTAATAGTAAATATAATTAATCATAATTAATTATTAATAATGATGCCTAATTATTTTTAATTAATTATAATTATTTTTTATTAATAATAATTAATTAATTATAGTTAATTTCTATTAATTATAATTAATTTCTATTAATATCAATTAATTATTCTTAATTAATTATAATTAATCTCTATTAATAATAACTAATTATTTTTAATTATTTTTAATTATAGTGAATTTTCATTAATTAAAAAAGAGAGAGAGAAAGCACAAGTGCTCTTCTCTCTCCATTGCCTCGATCTGTGTGCCCTCCACACCATCGCCATCATCCAAGGTATAATCTTCCTAAACCCTAAAACTCTGAGAGCCCGCTTCGAGGCTTACACCGCGACAAAACAACCACCTATACACGCTTTTCTTAGCGTGGTAGGAGGAAGTTCGTCGCGATGTTTGCAACGAAACGGGTAATCACTCAAAATCCTATCCTCGGCGTTCGTGTCGAGCCGGCAAACCGCCTATACACGCTTTTCTTAGCGTGGTGGGAAGGGAACCCGGTGCGACGCCTACGACGAGGCTGGTAAGCCCTATGCACGCTTTTCTTAGCGTGGTGGAGACAATTTTAAATACCCGTACGTGGCTCTGTACCTGCGGGGAAACAACTCTTTTCTTGTAACAGATACATATAGAAGACCCATACATTCTTTTCTTAGCGTGGTGGGGACAAAGACTTTACACGGCCGCGGTGTCCTCGAAAGAGGGCGCCTACCATACACGCTTTTCTTAGCGTGGTGGGAAAGGCCCAGTTTTTCGTAGTTTCCCCTAAACGGGAGAGACGCCGGGAGGCTGCCGAAATTTCGGTTGAAAATAAAACTGCACTTGGACCTGATTTGAACAAATTTTGGACTGCAGGGGACTTGTGAACCTTATGCAATTGATCTAAATGAATTCAAACCTAAATGAATTTGAACTTGAATAAATCATAAAGACTTGAACTTGCAAAGGACAACAGAGGACCTGAACTCCAGTGAACATTACAGGGGACTTTGTTTGGACTTGGACTTGCATTCGGATACAAAATGACTTGAAAATGATAAAGAACGACAGAGGACTTGAACAAGACTTGGACATCAAGGGACCTGAATTGAACATTAAATGGACTAAGTGCAAACTCAAATAATGAAGAAATTCAAATTTGATTCAAACGTGAACTTGAGTGGAACAAGACTACAAAGGACTACACTCAAACTCAATTTGAGCATTAAGTGAACTTGAACTTGCATTTGATTTGAACATCAAATGAGATAATAATAATTTAAACAAAAATGGACTTGAACTCATTTTGGGTTTGATTTGAACTTGAGAAGAATCACAGGGGGCTCAATGCAAAAGAACTTGCACTATATATCAAGCATATCATTGTAAGCGATTTATCCATGAATTGTGCAGTGATACGCTCATGAACCAAGTTCAGAGATCTAACAACATCTGTATAATGAACATGATGAATACAGAAGCCTGCAATAATGCCGTGGCAAGCATATATGTCTATCCCTTGCAAGCATAAGGGTTAAACATATGATATACATGATAACTCAAGGTATACAATGAAGCCTGAAGTGTATACAAGAAGTTCGTCATAATCATAGTAACATATTTCCAAGTGATGATTGTCGAGAGGCGGTGGACATTATAATATTATGGAACTAACACTGATCAACATACAAGTGACTAGAATAGCCCCTTACGAACATGAGATTGAGGTGCAATGAATAATACTTTGTGTCATGCAAGAAAGTACGATAACCCTTATAAACAACGATTCTCTTGCCAACATGTTCAGTGCAATATACAATGAATATTAGGATACTCCTACAATAGCAATAACCCAGTACATCGACCCCTTTTGTGACTGGAAGCAAATGATATGCAGTGAATGAAAGTACCCATGAGCCTCACATAAAAGACCCGAGCAAAATGTCAAATGACTAAGTCAAAGGCAAGCATCCATGGGCCACTGTCATAGACCCTTCATAGGTGCAACAAGTTACCTACAAACATAGGGAGCAGGCATGTAATGAATACAAGTGTTCATAGGCTATCGTAGCAGAAGGCAATGAATGTTACGGCATCTGTATAATCAGTCACTATTCAAGAATAAGCAAATACACTAGTCAATTGCAATCAAACACCAGATTATATACAACAAATGCAAGTTCCCAAGGGCCCTTGTTGGAGACCCATCATACATGCTAGAAATCTATGAGCAAAATGCCAAAGGACTACAACAAATGTAGGCTCCTACGAATCACTATAGAAGACCCCTCATACGCACCACAAGCAAAGCAAGAGAGATATGGGGATATCAACACGACATCTGCAGTGTTCATACCAATCAATCAACGAGCTTGTATATTGAAGATCGAAAGCTTTGATGAAGAAAACTATTAGTGGATACAATGATTGATATGCAGAGAAGACAGTATTCCACCAACAAAATGTGCTTGGAAAGAATACAGTGAGCATGGCTTATTTGTTGTCAGTGCAAATCAACTTGCAAGAGAATTCACCGAACATCTACAAATGAGAAAACAGCACATAGTGAATGTGTTGAACTCCTACAACAAGCTTCCTACAATCAACACCAATCTGCAAGCAAACGCCGGATGATATGCAGCAAGTGCAAGTGTCTATGATCCCTTGTAGAAAACCCGATATACACACTAAATATTATCCATAAGCCGAATGCAAGAAAGTACAACAGAAGCAAGCATATATAACCGAAAAGCAGAAGATTCGTTAGTGCACTAAGATCCACCTGCAGAAAGCAAGTAGTGCACGACAGTCTACCTGTATAAAGCAGCGAACAACTCAACCCGCAAGCTGCAATGCTACGCCACCAGATCTGCGACATCCGTACAAGCAGACAGAGGGCGTTTACAAATATTCTAAGAGTACCCCCGCACATGTGCACTTTAATTTGTATACACATATGTACACTAAAAGTGAAAAATATAATCTTAAACCCGCATGGGCCCCGGCGAGCGTGTTATTGGTACACACATGACGTCCAGGGATGCTGCGCGGGTTAATAAGTGAATTCAGGTTCGAGCCCGATCCTTCTATTCAGGTAGATAGGAGTTGACACGGCTCGAACTATTAAACAAATGTACAGTCGCGGGTCGACTGAGATATTTGTTTTATATGTTCATATTAGGCCTTCAAGGCCTATAATTAAGAGAATCCACTAATAAAGGCATAAAGCCTACGACACCTGATCTTTTGTTAGCGAGCTAACAGAGTCGACAAGATTCAATCAATAAGAGCAATGACCCCACACCCCGATGATGGTCGGGTTGAATGCATATCTCAACCGGAGGGGTTCACAAACATTTTCAATTGCCATCCCAAAACCCAAAAATCCAAAGATCCAAAAAAATCCAAAAATTCAGAATTCCAAGACATTTAAAATTGAAATCCAACCATCAAATCGCTTAATGTAAATCCATCCACCCTCCGCAACAGTTTGCCGAGGTGGACAAGTCGAAAACTACTTCAGCTCACATAGAGCTAATGCCTGGTCGAAAATATCACTAGGATCTATTCTCAAATAATCTCCTGCCAGCAAGGACGTTATACGAGTCCTCTAACCGACAGTTTCGTCGCCAAATGGCACTGCAGGATAAACGGTTATGACTCGGGGTCCTCTGAACCAGGTGGTCGCAGCCAAATGGCACCATTATATTATGGTTATGGCCAGAGCCCGTATGCTCCCCAATGGCATCAAATCCTTGAGATATGAATCAATAGGATATGATCGATAGGGCACAAAGCCCCCTGTTAGCTAAGGTGGATTCAAGTTTGTCCCCTTAGACAAACACTCCCCCCAGGTATATAAGGTACCCTTGGACGAAGCAACCCATGGCTGCCGACAAGGATCCTTCTGTCAAGTTGGGTCGACTACGTCCTCTGACTAAGTAGACCAGGGACCATGATGGCCCGGGACGACGGAACCATGGGATCTTGTTCGGGTCCATCATCCATTCCCCCACCATCCGCTTTAAGTCTGAGATGGTGAAATTTTTATTTTAAATATCAAAGTCTTCCAATCTTTTAAATTCCCAAATTTTCCAACTATTCCGAATATTTATGCTGCTACTATATGCTAGATACGTATCTCTACGTATCTGATTGACGACTAGCCTTAATCGAAAGTTCTCTCTCGTGATCGGGAGGGGTAATTAACTATACGGGCTTGCGCCTATAGGAAACCAGAACTCAGATCATAAAGTCCTCACAAAATGAGGGCGAAATCTCTGGGTAGTGTCTTATCTACAAACCCATCTGCCTTCCAAAATTTACCCCAGAACATAATCCATTAAAACTCCCCCGAAGAAAGCAAAAGCGGGCAGAGGCTGAGGCCGAATTTTTGGAGCCCACATCAATTAATATCATGTAATATTCTATCTACATACAAAAATATCGCACATTGCAACTATATAGTGTGCAAATGCAAAATGTAAAATGCATAAGCCAATATACGTAATACATGCAAATGCATCATATACGTCCACTACATACATGTAACAATAAAAATATATATACCTGCATGGGGCCTGACGAGCGTGTCGTAGGCACACACGTGACGTCTAAGGATGTTGCATGGGTTAAGAAATAAATTTAGATTCGAACCTGATCCTCTACCGGCAAGCAAGCAGAGTCGACAATGTTCAATAAAAAAAAATGAAATTGCCTCATGAAAACTCCAATGATGGTTGTGTTGACAGAAAATCTTAACCGAAGGGGACCACAAACATTTATAATATCTCCCAAATGCCCATGAAAACTCAAAACACTCAAAAATCACCAAAGCCTAAATATTTAAAACTGGAATAAATCACCAAATACTTAAAGCAAAAATACCCATCTACATTCCACAACAGTATGTCGAGGTGGATAATTTGAATAACTACTTCAGCTCACAAAGAGCTAATATCTAGTTGAGAATATCAATAGGATTCATTCTCAATCCGTTTTTTACCAGTAAGATGTAGCACGTGCCTTCTAACCTGTGGTTTTGCCGCCAAATAGCACCACACCGATGGTTTCGCCACTAAATGGCACTGTAGGTAAATGGTTATGATTAGGACCCTCTAACCGAGTGATTTTACTGCTAAATGTTACCATTATATTACGGTTATGGTCAGAGCCCGTATGTTCCCCAACAGCTCCAAATCATTAAGAAATGAATCAATAGGATATGATCGATAGGGCACAAAACCCTTGAACTTGCTGGAACACCCCTCGATATATTGTAGAGGTGGTAGAATCATGTCTGGTGCTTCTATCTTCTCCCCATCTTTTTCTCTTTCCAAATTTTGCAGCTTAATTAATTCCTTTCCTTGGAAGTGGCTCCAAATGTGGCATCTCCTCTTCTTCCCCCAATATTTCCACCTCCTGATCTTTCCCTCTCCTTATCAGATTAGGGTTTCCTCCACTCCTTTGACAACGCCGTTTTGGTTTAGAACTCGAGCATCTTTCTCATCATCTCCTACATGATGGCAAACTTTTCATCGATCTTCTCATGAATGGTTGAAAATTTGCTTTTTGAAATCTGAAATCTTTTCTACACAATCTAATTTCAATTGCCCGATCCCCAGTTCCAATACTTCTACTTTTCTTCCAGCCATGGGTGCCCGGATTGAACATCTCTGATACCAATTTAATAGGAAGAGGGATGCAGAACTTGTGAAATTCCTTGGCTGAATTTACAATTTCAGCAAAACAGAAACCGATAACAAGTAAACGAAGAAGAATAACACTCAATAATACTTTTTATTGAATTATATATAAAAGAAAAGACAATATACGGTTGGATCTTTAATTGGAGAGGAAGATCCGGCTCTCCCAAATCTCTAAACGCCTGCTAGAGCCCAAAGCATCCTAAAAATACTACAATTTCAGCAAACAAGACCTACCCCTAACCCTAGTAAAATCTCTTAAAACAAACAATAAACAGCAAATACCCAAATAGGCCTCCCCCAATCCCTCCCAAATCTACCATATTTTCTTAATTATTTCCCCTTCAAATCAAACCCCAAATCAGCCCTCACATCTGTCCTCTTCAATTAGGCAACATCTCCTAATTAATCCCCTCCAAATCAGCCCTCTTGAATTAGAAAATATTTCCTAATTAATCCCCCTCTAAATCAACCCCCAAATAAGCCCCCAAATATGTTATCTTCAATTAGGAAACATCTCCTAATTAAAGAGCTCCCACTTGATTAGGAAACTTCTTAATTCCCTCCCAATCAAATCAGCTGATCCATCAATACTCCCCTCCTAAAGTGTCGTCTTGTCCTCAAGGTGGAACGAACGAAACTACTACTAAAGCACTTGACTAATAGCATTGGACTGAAAAATGGACTGACACTGGTTCAAACGATTCCTGCCTAGAGTATCTCCTAGATTAATCTCTCAATCTCTTCGTTCTAGATTTTGGGATGACAGCATAGACGAACACTAATAGGTGAGACTCATTCCTTCAAGATGATAACATACTCGAGTTCCTGCGAAAGATATGTTGTAGGGGTGGTAGAATCATGTCTGATGCTTCTATTTTCTCCCAATCTTTTTCTCCTTCCAAATTCTACCGCTCCACTAAAAGTCCCTCTCCTTCACCCTTTCCTCTCCTTGGAAGTGGCTCCAAAGGTGGCTTCTCCTCTTCTTCCCCCAACATTTCTACCTCCTAATCTTTCCCTCTCCTTATAGGATTAAGGTTTCCACCCCCTTAGTCGCTGGTGGCTCCCCCTGCCTCCGACGACACCATTTTGGTTTGGAACTCGAGCATCTTTCTCATCATCTCCTCTATGATGGCGAACTTCTCATCAATGTTTTCATGAATGGCTGAAAATAACTTTTTGAAATATGAAATCTTTTCTACACAATCTGATTTCAATGCCCGATCTCCCCTTCCAATACTTCTACTTTTCTTTCAGCTATAGGTGCCCGGATCGAAGAGCTCTGATACCAATTTGATAGGAAGTGGATGCATAACTTGTGAAATTCCTTGGCTGAATTTACAATCATAGCAAAACAAAAATCGGTAACAAGTAAACGAAGAAGAATAACACTCAATAATACTTTTTATTGGATTATATATGAATGAAAAGACAAGATACATCTGAATCTTCAATTGGAGAGGAAGATCCAACTCTCTCAAATCTCTAGACACCGCTAGAGCTCAAAGCACCCTAAAAACACTACAATTTCAATAAACAAGACCTACCCCTAACCCTAGTAAAATATCTTACTTAAAGCAAACAATAAACAACAAATACCCAAACAAACCTCCCCCAATGCCCTCCCAAATCTACCATATTTCTTTAATCATTTCCCCTACAAATCAGCCCTCACATCTGCCCTCTTCAATTAGGCAACATCTCCTAATTAATCCACCCCCCCCTCCTTCCAACCAAAAAAAAAAAAAAAATCAGCCCTCAATCTTCCCTCTTAATCCCCCCAAATCAGCCCCCAAATATGTTATCTTCAATTAGGAAACATCTCCTGATTAAAGAGCTCCCTCTTGATTAGGAAACTTCTTAATTCCCTCCCAATCAAATCAGTTGGTCCATCAATAATATCCTTAAATATTTTAAGAGGTCTGTTCGATATTGGATAGTATATAAGTGCAATGAATAGGTTGAGTAATACTCTTAATGATATGTATAGTCCTTGATTTTTAATGATTTTTTAGATGCAGCAAACATGTGATAGAATCAAATATATTATTATGAAAGTGGTGCTGCTGATACGACTGGAGGAGGGCGACCTAGCCCAGCCCAGCTAGATCGCCCGATCCAGCAGAGACCAAACCAACCAAGAGGCCAGGTAGAACCTGGAGCAGAAACCGGGGGAATTTCATCCCCCCTTGTGGCGCCCAAGAAAGCTGTAATTCATTATGTAAGGAGGAGAAATTAAGGAAGAGATGTTTAGGAAGGTTTTAACTTGTTTAGGAAAAGATTTAATTGGCATTACTGTATGATTAGGGCTATTTAAGAGGGAGTTTTGTCTATAGTTAATATCTCTTGTTTGATGAATTTATTCTAGGGTTTGTTTAGGGTTCCTAGCGGCGGCTAGGGTTTTTGGGAGTTGATCTACCTCTCGAATAGTAGATCACTTGTATCTTTATTTTTTTGTTGAAGAGATAATAAAAAATCAGCCCTTATCATTGTGTTACTGCAGTTTCTACTTGTCTACTTTGATGTTTTTACTTTCAAGATGCATCAGCTGCCTCTTATAAAAACTGATGCAAGCTCTCTAGAGCAATAAAAAATTCAAGATTGGCACAAGGCCAGAATATGTCAAATTACATTAAACAAACTTCTTTAATAACTCAAGGACAATGATAAGAGGCTTATTAAAATTAAAGGAATGACTACCATCGAAACACAGATTCACTCGGTTCCTGTGATTCAGTTCTTATCGACTCTGCATTACTTCATAATCCAAAACACACAAATATTTATGCATCACATTCTTGTTGATATAACTTCTTTTTAAACTATGGGGAAGATTGTTATGCATATAGGTATTTTTTTTTTAAAAAAAAATATTTCCTTTATATTAATTTGGAAACCAAAATATTAAATAACTTGGTCCTCCCTATCCCCATGAAGCTCGATGATATCTCTAACAGCTAGGGAATGTTCCCAAAACTCTTTGAACGATTGCTAATGTATCTCCCATTCTCATTTTCTATGATTGTTTAAGATTGCATGCAGCCTCATCTCCTCCTATTATTCAGAAAGCCTCGCTTGTTCAACCTCTTTTAACAACTCGTAATCTAAAAGAATTTCCCACATATCTAGGCCACACACCAACTCTTGAAAGCTATGTTGTTGTGCTTAATATTCACCACAATATCTTAGTGATGAAGATAATCCATCTCATATGAGATAGGAATGGTCCAGTTTATAAATGATTCAAATTAGGTAGCTTGACTAAAGGCTAAAAAAGAGCTTGTAGAGCCTTTCTGATAGCTATTTGATTGCACTATCTAGAGCATTGCTTCACCTCCGAGAAAATTCGCCCCTCTCATTGACCATCTTAGGTTTTGAGCCTTTACAGTCACAATTCTCGCTAACTAGGCAAATATTTGGATTTGAGGTTCATATTTGCTTCCTGTCGACTACAATTAAGACATCTAGATTCTTAAAACTGCTGTGATCTCAAAGAGAATATCCATCAAGAAAAAATCAAATTGAGCTACTTGAAATAAATCATTTCATTCTAAGATGGTTATTCAATGTGGTTTTCCCCAAAAGTGCACAATGTGTGGGAAGAGTCATATCATCCAACAAAGTTGCTGCGAATCACCTTGCATTGAGACACGTTCTCCAAACAACTCAAGGACAAGATTTGTATGTGTGTACTTATATCTATATATTTTCAATTTAATTATTTAACTTTAATGTTTTGCTTCTATATTTCACTCATTTAACACACTTAAAATTTCAATAAAAAACCAAGCATAAAACAATCCAAAACAAGAGATGAGATTATAATTCCTCACCTGGACAACAAGACCAATCATAACTAAATGCTTGTTATGCATCTGCAAACATTAAAAAAAAACAAATTAACTCAATCTATGAAAATCTCCTAAAGAATTAATTAAAAAAATAAAAGCATTAGGATGAAACGATGTAACCATTCGGGGATTATTGCAAGTGAAAGCAAATGAAAAAATAGTTGAAATTTACAAATTAATGACTGTTGATTCATAATCAGCCCATAAATTACATGTATTTCATTTATTTCATTTTCAATCCAAACAGGGGTTTTTTTCACTACTAGAGACTTTTTCCTACAACCAACCTAATTCATGTAACCAACCCTACTACTTGAACTAGTACCAGCATGGGAAAAACTTGTACCTCTATTTCTACCCTAATATCCCATTACTTTACGAGAGCGGAAGTGACATCACATGGTGCAAGAGGTTGCACAAGCTTACATCTGGGCCAGGTTTAGAGACAGTACTCACAATAGTGTATTACGCTATGTGGTGCTGGAGAGGATAAATCCCCTCTGAAACTTACAAGGTAATGTCTTTAGGACAACCTACCAATCAGATATGTTGAAATTCTTTTCTTTCATAACATTACATTCACAACTTCACTATTGCATCTCTCAAACTGAGAAAGATGGTGCTGGGAAATAATGGAAATAACCAGGTGGATGAACGTATAGAGAAAATCATTATTGTGATGGAAAAGCCCTAATGTGAAAAAAAAGTATTGGTGTACAACATCGATGAGGAACTAAAATAGCCTCAATAAGCAAATAAGAAGAACATCACAGAGCAAAACAGCACCTATATTTGTAACATGTATATATATGTTAGTTCAAAAAAGAAATAGTAATATAAAAATAATGAGCTAGCCAAGACAGAAGGATTGAGCTCCACAAATCTAAAGCAGCAATGGTTGGAAGTTTTTGTAGTTAAAAGAATTAATTTTCAAATTAAGAGCATGTCATCTAAAGAAGGCCCCGGTAACACTTTCATGAAAATAAATATCACAGAGTAGCTAAAAGAATCATCATACATCATCTATCTCCAAAAGTAAAAGTCCTCCATGTACTAGAATTTCCAAGAAAATAAGCATTTAAGTAATTTTTCATGAGTAATACCTTAGGAATGTTTCCTATTAAAAAAATAAAAAATAAATAAAATAGTCAATCCCAATTATGGCAAATGTAGGCTATCTTAAACTTCAAAATGAATAATCAACAAATTATTATGGGAACTAGTTTCACTTTGCTAATTGCAAAACACAAAGATAAGACACCAAAATAATAAAAATAATTTCGCTTTCAAAACAATATTTAATCACAGTACAAAAACAAACATTATGTATCAAATATTTTAAAATTTTGTTATATGAACAATATGTATCAATGAAAATTATGTTTTCAAATATCCATGGTAATTCCATGTCAAAGTGGATGAAAACAATACCTACACATGTTTGCATTTGAAGCTTATTTTGCAGCAAAGCAAATGATAAGCCTAAGAAATAGGGTGATGATTAGTTGGGCTTAAGCGATTATGTTGAAGAAAAAAAACATGTTTTTTGAAATGTAGCAGTAGCTAATATGAATGAATATGATAATGCACAAAATAATAACAAAAAGGCCCAAAACCACAAAAAACGTTAAGATCTATATAGCTCAAAAAAAAAAACATCTAAATCCACAGGAGAAGAGTTGGACGACCCCTATCAATAAGCCATAGATGTGTACAAACAAATAAAGCACAAGAAAATGTTCTTTTCCAAACTCAAGTGTACAACAAATTTAACCGCAAGGAGAAGCCCCGAACCTCTTAATATTTCTGTTATATGCTCCACAAACAATGCCCCTGCGTTTCCTATGACATTGTTGCGCTAAAAAAACAAATATCATTATTCTAGCAACATAACGCTTGCACACCATCATGACAGTTCACCACAGTCAAAACAAATGAGACAAGCGATTTTTTTCTTTCATCTTATTACTCTTTTATTTTCTCTTCCTCTCTCATTTTATCATTATGTTTTTTTTAACCTCCTCTGCCTATTTTTTTCTTTTATTTACCAGAAACAACCTCTCCATCTCTCAATTTCTAATTTTCAAGGAACAAAGCACCTGGCTAATTATCACACACAAAAGCCATCCACAAGGAATTCACGAGTTGGAATATTCTTTTCCCCATTCTATTTGTAAGAGTTCAAGGAGGTGGAAATTCAAAATCAAAATCGAATTCAATTTTTGAATTGAAATTAATCAATGCTAGGTTATATATCACACAAAGAACACATACACAAAGGATTCAAAAGTTTGAATATTCTTTCCCACATTCTAGTTATAAGAGTCCAAGGAACTAGAAATTCAAAATAAAAATATTGCTTCAATCTTAACTTGGAATTAATAGATAATAACAAATATTTTAACACATTCTTATCCAAGAAGATTACAATAACAACAACATCAGATTTTTATCTCTGTACATCAGGTCAACTACATGAATCTTTTTTTCTCCATTGTGTCATATTAAGAGTCAAATTATTATTTAAATCTAATAAAAAAATATAATTTCTAATACTTTCTAACCAAGCCTTTTTAAGTCTACCTATACCTTTTTTAACATAGGTTAAATCGAATAAATCTATTCTCCTAACCAGGTCATCGAAAGGCCGATGTTTTATGTGATCAAATCACCCACCCCCAAAAAAATATTCTTCAACCGGTTTTCCGCCTCTAGCCGCATGCCTCTTTTTTTTTGGGTTTTTCTCCATAAATACCCCCGCTTGCCCTAGTTTTGCACCTCTGCCTGCGGAATAGACAATCTTTGGTTGCCTCTTCAACTCTTCGATTGGACTGCTCTGCAGCTTGAAGCGACGGAGAACCGACATTTTTCGCCATTCACCGACGAAGGTAAAGGATCTTTCACATTGAAGCCTCTATTCCTTCACTCCCTACTCTCATCCCCTTTTGCTCTGTGAATGTTTGAGTTGAATGTTTCAAGAAATTTTACTTCCAAATATTTGTTCCGGTATCTTTTTGTCTCAGAAATTTACACACAGTTTGGGGTTCTCAAACACCTAGTTTATCCAGTGTGCTTTCCCTATTTAAGAACTGTAAGATGAAGAACAATTTATTTATTTAGCAGAAATTGCAACTTACCAACAACAATTACAAAATTTACCAATAAGGTCAACTCTTAGCTCTATGAGAATTTGGATGGGATCAATAGAAGGATTTTGATTATGAGAGGCAGAGGAGGGAAGTACTTATTGCTTATATATTTATTGAAATTTTAAGAACTAATGTCTTTCGATTCATTGGTTTCGGTACTCTGCCTCATTGATAATCATCTGTTGCAAGATGCTTTCCATTACGATGGGAGTGAGCTTAAGACAGAACTACTAAGTTGGCAAACTGAGTTTGCCTTATTAGTTGGGTACGACTGCACCAGATAGTGTAATGTGAGAAATTAAATTTATCTGAGAGGATAATTCTATATGTATACATGAGTATAATTATATTTTTTGCGCTTTTTTTAAAACTTGTTGAGATTGAACCAATTAACTAACCAAAAATTAGTTGTTTACTAACACAGTGCCAGATTAAAAACTTTATTTTGTTCGTCAATGTTTTTTGTTCAAATTGATTTGCCAAAAAGCATTTTAATTTTGGACAAAGTTTATGGAGAGATATTTTAAGAAGTCGTCAAAATCTTGCTTGCCAACACCTATAGAGGATTCAAAAAAATAAATAAAAAAAGGCCCCATCTATGAAAAGTTTCTGGCTCCGCCACTGACGACGACTATCTCTAACCTTATTTGCCACTGGAGCTACTCCAACCTTTTCACATATATACTCGTTTTCCATTCTATCTCTAAGTGTAAAGCCACTCATCCACCTGACCATCCTCATCTCAGCAACACTTTATTTTATGCTTCTATTTTAACGGCCAACATTTTGCACCATAAGGAATTGCAAGTCTCACCACCATCTTATAAAATTTTTCATTAAGTTTGAGTGGTATTTTTCTATCATTCAACAAACCCGATGCATTCCTCCACTTCAACCATCCAACTTGAATTCTACTAATAGCATCTCCATCAATCTCACCATCGCTTTGAATAATAGACCCGAGATATCTAAAACATGTACTCTTTTTAATGACTTCATCACCCAAAGTCACAATTCCTCTACTAGATCTGTTACGACTAAAATTAAACTCCATGTATTCAGTTTTAAATCTACACAAACAAAAACCTTTAAACTCTAAGGTTGACCTTCATAATTTAAGTTTTCATTCAACTCTCTCTAGTCTTATTAACAGGAAAAATATCATCAACAAAAAGCATCACCAGGGTACATCATCTTGCAAATGTCTAGTAAGAACATTCAAGACTAAATCAAAAACATATGGGCTTAAAGATGATCCTTAATGTATATCAACTGAAATAGAAAATACTAGGTCAAACAACCTTATGTTTGAACACAAGTAATAGCTCCTATATACATATCCTTAATGATTTGAATATAAGCATTATTAACTGCTTTTCTTCTAGAACTCTCTAGAGCACTTCTCTTAAAACTTTATCATATGTTTTCTCTAAATCAATAAATAGCATATAGATCTTCCTTACTCTCTCTATACCTCTACATCAAACCTCTCAACAAATGTATAGCTTCCATAGTAGACCTACTCGACATGAATCTAAATTGATTTTGAGAAAAAATAGTATCACATCGTAACCTATGCTCAATTACTCTCTCCCATAGTTTTAATGTATGACACATTAACTTAATTCCTCTATAATTCGCACACTTTTGTGCATCATCTTTATTCTTTAAAATAGGAATCAACACTCTTTCTTCTCATCTAGCATCTTGTCTTCAAAATAATATTAAAAAGTCTAGTAAACCAAGAAATTCCTTCATCGTTTAAGCATTTTCATATCTCTATTGGGATATCATCAGGTTCAACTATTTTTTCACACTTCATTTTTCTTAAATTCTCCCTAACTTCAATTTTACTAATATGACAATAAAAAAAATCTCTATTTTCATTTAAAGTGCTAAGACCACTAAAGTGAATCATATTCTTACAATCTTCATCAAAAAGCTTATCACAATATCGCATTCACCTATGTTGAATGTCTTATTCTAATAAAAATACTTTTTAATCAACATCTTTAATGCACTTCACTTGAACTAGATCTTTATTTATCCTATCTTTTTGTTTGGCTAACTAGGTATTTCACATACATTAGATCTGTGTGAAATACCTAGCTAAGTGCTTCATATATATTCATTTTTGTAGAGTCCCTAGCTAGGTACAGCTGTTATAACAAAATTTTAATGATTAACATCACAATCAAATAGCCCTTAACATTAAAACCTAGATAGGCCTTTCATAGAAAAGCTATTTATTTGTTGTTATAACTATTGAAATTCCATTATAGTAGCAATACCTTACAACATCAACAATAATAATATCAAGCCTTTATCCCACTATGTAGGGTCGGCTACATGAATCCTTTTTTCTCCATTGTATCATGTTAAGAGTTAAAATTCTCATTTAAATCTAATAAAAAATGTCATTTCTAATATCTTCTAACCAAGTATTTTTAGGTCTACCTCTACTTTTCGTAACATAGGCCAAATCTAATACATCTACTCTCTTAACCGGGTCATCAGAAGGTCGATGTTTTATGTGACCAAACAATCTAAGGCGACTCTCTCTAATCTTATATGCCACTGGAGCTACTCCAACCTTTTCACGTATATGCTCGTTTTGCATTTTGTCGCTAAGAGTAAAGCCACTCATCAAGTGTAGCATCCTCATCTTTGCAACACTTAACTTAATTTTATGTTTCTCTTTTAATGGCCAATATTCTGCGCCATAAAGTATTGCAGGTCTCACCACCATCTTATAGAATTTTCCCTTAAGTTTGAGGGATACTTTTATATTACACAACAAGTCCAATGCATTCCTCCACTTCAAATAATCCAACTTGAATTCTACAAATAATATCCCCATCTGTTTCATCATCACTCTAAATAATAGACTCAAGATATCTATAACAGGCACTCTTATTAATGATTTGATAGCCCAAAGTCACAATCCCCCCGCTAAATCTATTACTACTAAAATTACACTCCATGTATTTGGTTTTAGATCTACTCAAACGAGAATCTTTAGACTCTAAAGTTGACCTCCATAATTCAAGATTATCTTCAATTCCCTCTCTAGTCTTATCAATAAGAAGAAAATCATCAACAGAAAACATTTATATCCTCTTATAAATGTCTAGTAAGAACATCCATAACTAAAGAAAAAAGATATGGGCTTAAAGCTGATCCTTGATGTAATCCAACTGAAATAGAAAAATACTTGGTAAAACCACCTTGTGTTTGAACACAAGTAACAGCTCTTGCATACATATCCTTAATGACTTAAATATAAGCATTATTAACCCCTTTCTCTTTTAGAACTCTCCATAGCACTTCTCTTGGAAGTTTATCATATGCTTTCTCTAAATCAATAAATATCACATATAGATCCTCCTTATTCTCTCTATAATTATCCATCAAACCTCTCAATAAAAGTAAAGCTTCCATAGTAGACCTACTCGACATAAATCCAAATTGATTTTGAGAAGCATTAGTATCACGTTGTAACATATGTTTAATAACTCTCTCTCGTAGTTTTAAAATATGACACATTAACTTAATTCCTATATAATTCACACACTCTTATGCATAACTTTTATTCTTAAAAATAGGAATTAACACACTCCACTCATCTGGCATCTTTTTAGTCTTCAAAATAAAATTGAAAAGTTTCGTAAGCCAAGAAATGACTTCATCTCCTAAGCATTTTCACACCTCTTTTTTTTTTGTGATCTGTAAAAATATCACATAAATATTTTATTAAATATTAAATTAATTTAAATATGATATATTTTATTTAATAATATAATTTTGAAAATTTTATAATATTATATATTAAATATTAGTTAATCATACCCACATGATTCCATCACCCCATATGGGCTCTTAATTTTCACACCTCTCTTAGAATATTATCAAGTCCAACAGTTTTCCACATTTCATTCTTTTTAAAGCCTCTCTAACTTCAGTTTTACTAATACACCGATAAAAATAAAAATCTCTATTTTCATTTAGGATGCTAAAGTCACCAAAATTAATCGTATTCTCACAATCTTAATTGAAAAGCTTATCAAAATATCTCATCCATCTTTGTTGAAAAATTCTTCTAATAAAAATAATTTTTGATCTACATCTTTAATACACTTCACTTGAACTAAATCATTACTTCTCATATCTCTTTGTTTGACTAACTTATACATATATCTTTCGCCCTCCTTAGTATCTAATCTATTAAATCATTAAAAGCTAAATTATTTGCATCACATATGGCTTTTTTAGACTCCTTACAAGCATCTTTACATGTTTCCTAATTTTCTGAGTTTTTACATCTAAACCAATTTTTATAACAAAGCTTCTTATTTTTTATCTTTTCTTGCACATTTTGATTCCACCACCAACTTGTTCTATTATTAGGAGCTTTTAGTTTTGATACTCCAAGCATATCTTTTGCAATACCTTACTAGGAATTAAAAACAATGAATACATGTGAAGTACCTAGTAAGTACTCTGTTATAATGGACTTTAAATGCTTAAAACCAAATCAAATAACTAGAAACTTTATATATAAGTATCTAACTATTTAATCAATCATCATTTCCTATTTCTCAAATAAGCCATGAGTACACAATGAAATTTATTTCTTTAGCATAAATAGCTAACATTTTATTTTAAATAATATAAATCATCTCAAAATATAGTATATTGAGATGATAACAATTCATTTCACAATAATATTATGGAGGCTATATTTTAATATGATTTCCTTATTAAAACAGCTAGCTAGTTCATATATGTATTAATATAACATATAATTGCTTCTAATATACTATTACACAAAGTATTATTCAAATTTAAACCTAAAATGTTAAGAACGTAGCTTTGTTTCAAGAAATAGATTATTCGAAACCCCATACAACAGCTAGCTCAAACTGTTTAAGGCTTTGTTTGGGACAGATTTCTTATTACTTTCTAAAACAACTTTTTAATACAAATATTTTTAATTCAAGAAAATTTTAAACTAAAAACAATGTTTTAGAAAGCATTAAGAAAGCTGTCCAAACGAACCCTAAGTCGACTGGAAGTGGCGCTAAAGCTGCATTGGAAATACACAGGTGGCACTGCAACTACCAATAAAGCATGCGAATTTTCGCTCAATCTATTGGAGGAAGTCTCAAATGACGATGGAACTACATGCGAAGGACTACGCAAAAAGGCACTGAAAAGATGTACATTTCTTCGCATAATAACCAATAGGTGGGATATAAACAGGTGGGACATGAAAAGTCCTCTTTGAAACACTGACCTGCAGATTAATAATGGCCTGTTATAAAAGTCCAGCCAATTGCTATTGGGTTTCTAGGGTTGGGTTAGGATTTAAGTTATGAAAAAGGATCATTAACATGTGTCAACCAACTATTGGCCTCAGCACATAGATATATGTGGCCTTCGCACGTAGAGCTACATCCGACCTCCACACATAGAGCTCGCCCAACCTGCAAACATAATAATTTTTCCAGAAGACAAAAGATAAACACAAGAACAAAATTTGCATCCTGCACTTAACCAAATTTTAAATTTAACGTCTAGATAACTAATGAAATCATTATAGGTAGCATATTCATAAAAAAGAAATAAACTTAACCTTTTTGTCCGTCGGAAGCATCATGGTGCTCCTGCTCCTCCTCCGACACCGGATGCAGCTCCGCTTCTTTATCAGCT
Source organism: Dendrobium chrysotoxum (assembly GCA_019925795.1). NCBI lineage: Eukaryota > Viridiplantae > Streptophyta > Magnoliopsida > Asparagales > Orchidaceae > Dendrobium > Dendrobium chrysotoxum. The sequence goes on from CM034311.1 coordinate 31,127,112, forward strand.
AATGCAGCTGTAGCATCATCATAGTGGGAAGCATTCCTGGCCCGCAGAACGCCATCTCCCCCTTCGTCGGGGTAACGTACCACGACCACAGGGCAAACACAGTGATGGACACAGTAATCGCTGACGCTGCCGAGCCTACCCTTGATGCTCCTCCTCGAAGCTCCGAAACCCCTACTTCCCATGATCACCGCACTGAGCCCAAGCCTCTCCACCTCGAGGCAGAGCCTTTCCTTCATGTCATGGTCCTTAACAATGTGGATCTTAAAAGGGATCTGCGCTTCGACTAGTGGCTGAGCGAGGTCCTGCGCCTTGGTGGTGGTGAACGCATCGAAGTCATCTTCCAATTTCTGCTGCGAATCCTCCGATTCGGCATGCTTGACCGCGCCGGCGGCTTCTGAAACGGAATGGTCGATCGAGCCCCAGTCAGCGCCGTATAGAACGGAGGTAGAGAGTACATGGAGGAGAATAACGGCGTCCCCAGGGCGGAGGTAGTTCTGCACCGCCCATCTCACTGCGTAGGCGCTCTCATCACTCAGATCGACAGCAATCGCGATGCGGCGGTGGGAGCCGGTGTTGGGGTTCGCCGCTGCAGCAGATGAAAAGAAGAAGCGCGGAGAACAAGGCTGGATCGTTTGCGCCACCGCGGCAGAAACCAACACCGGCGATGCCGGCGCCGGGTGGTCAGCGTCTGATTGAGTCTGCTGGGTTTGCATTCCGCTGGAGTCAGGACCTCTTCTTCTCGAGATGCTTTTGCTGTAATTACCGTCCTCTTTTCCGCAGCTTATTGATTTCCCCTTGAGCCAATTCGATTTCGAAACCGAAGTGAAAGGGTTTTGGGTTTCTTTCGGAGCTTTATGGAGGAAGGCGTGGGAGAGACTAACGCACACGACTTGCCAATTTATCGGAAGGAAACAACGAACGAGTAGGAATAATACCCTAAAAAATCATACATTCCGTTCATAAAATTAAAGGTTCAACTGGCAACTCAGCAAGTGTCTGTTCATCCATAAATCATAACAATCAATTATTTGATAAAAGAAATAAAAAAATTTTAGAAGTAATACTGTAATAGACTAATTTAGATCAAAATATAGTCCTGCCTCAATTTAAGTCTCTCTTATATAAAATTGATTCAAAATTAATCTTTCGACTTCATAAAATTAATTCCATTTTAATCCCAAAAAAATTATTTTGAATCAATTATATTAAACATACAAAATGATTTATAACCTTCATAATTCATATAAATATATGCTCCAATATTGACTCTTGAAATGGGGCTAATATATTTGATTGGGCAAATTAAACAAAGTCATGGTATTATAAACTTACATATATAACTGTGTAGTTGGCTCTTTGTGACACTCGTGTTAGAGGTTGATGTTATCTTTTCTATTTTTGGCCAATCTTTTGAATGCGAGAGCTTTTTTCTTACTACTTGAAATTTTTTTTTAGGCATTTAGGCCAATTAAGACAAACTCATACATATTACATACATAAAATTTGAATTTAAGATCTCTTGATTAACAGCCATAGCGCCCAACTAACAGATCAAGTTGAGTTACGTGCTACTTAAAACTATTAATATCTGCATTTGATTGTCAAGTAGATCTAGAAGAACAGTGTATTCCACGCTATTAAAATCTCAACATGTCATGCTCTGAAAGTTTGTTCAACATTGGGTGGCCCTTCCACTTCATTTTTTACGGGTTCTAGTTAGATGATTCATCAAGTAAATAAAACCACGTTAACAACTCATTACAATATCGTTTTGCCACACGCTCTACTTTGATGTCTTTTTTGTAAGAGTCTCTAAAACTATTGCAAAATAATAACGCCACTAAAATTCTTACAAAATAATAAACAGTGGCAAGAAAATTTTTTCATTTATAATGATTTTGTTATTTATGGTTCAAAAGAATTGATTTATTTCATCAAGATCTTGTCAATCTGGCACATAGCCAAATAGGTATAACGTGCCATACATTTTGCAATTATATAACTAAAATATATAAATAGGTAGATAATTTCTAAGCATTATTTATAATTAATCATTCTATATTCTGTGTAATTTGTGTGATAATAAATGCATCTTGAGCCCAATACTACTGATTCCATAAGACTATCAGCAGTGAAAATAAATGCATCTTGATTTTTTTTCTATAACGACATTCTTTGTTTTTTTTTTTTTCTTTTATCAGATATCACAATAGAATTGTACTTTAATTATAGCATATAATTATGTGATTTTGTCAATTATCACTATGGTAATGGTCTGACAATGGTTGTCATTTGATCCTTTGATGAAAGTGATTGGGCGGTGGTTCGATGATTGTAATTAATGTTGGTCTGTCGGTAGCAGTTAATCGATTGTCCAACAATACCGAATGTGTGGTTGCCTGGCTGTGACGAGATCCAACGATAGTAGTCCCACGACAACGGTCTAGTGATAGTCTGACTGTGATGGTTTGACAATGATGGTCGGGCGGTAGTACTCAATTAGAGCTCTAAGATTCTTCAAGCCTCTAAGTCTCTTGAATCTAAAGTCAAAGGCTATATTCATGGAGAGAGTAGGGATCTATTTATAAATGTTGTGAGTGGTATATCTCATAAATATAGTCAAAATCTGAAACATTTTATTGGGCTACTCATATTGATTCTCTTGATAATAGACTGTTCTTTCAATATTTTAAGTGCCTCTATGTTATCGAGTTTAAGCGATATAAGATTTGTTGGATTCATTTTGTCGAGACGATCAATTTTACTTTAAGCATGTAGAATTCACAAATCATTTAGTTCTCCAATTAATATCTAAATTTTTTTATTTATGCTTTAAGTGCTTGATCTGATCTCATTTGGACTCAAATTTGATTACATTTGTTGTTGTTGGGTTCATCTTGTTGAACAAAGCAATTTGCCTATAAGTTTGTAGTACAGAAAATTTTGAGTGTTATATATATAATTATTAGATAATTATTTATTTTGAATTAAGAAAAATGAATGAAATTATTTTTTTTAATGGAAATATATGTGTTCTTCTATAATACGAGTTAGTTAACAACTGCTAATATTTTTATTATCAAATAGGACGCAAAGGAGAAAAAGAATTCATGTAGCTGACCCATGTAACCGGATAAAAGATTGATGTTGCTAATTATATTGTTATATAATATAGCATATATCATAGATGTTAACATATATTAGTTAGTTGTTTCATATTCGTTAATTGATAAACATCATTAGCAAGATATGCGTATTCATATAATTGTGATTAGTCGTTTCATGCCAAAAGGAACAAAGGTCGATCAATTGGTTAAAAGAAGATGCAGCTGTTGTGGCATTTTTAAGAATTAAAATATATAATAAGAAAAGAGAAAGAGAAAGTGAGTTTGAAGATTGAAAAAAGTTGAGTTTTTTAATATAAATAAAAAAAAAATTTGAGAGAAGAGTTCTCTTGTGAATGTATCATTGTTCTTATTGTCGTGACAATTACATAGTAGTCTATTGTGTTCCAGAGAAAAGGAATGGAGGTGCTGAGAAATCAATAAAATTATGATTCTTATTAAGTAATATGTCTTTGGCCATGCTTCGATTGACTGTAAAGAAGAAACTAACTTGAGAGGAGCTATTAGCATACTAAGAAATATTATTAAGAAATCATTCCTTTAGTTATATTTACTCTATTTTTTATTTTCTTCTGAATATATTCATCATTTATGGCTGTAATGGACACCCTTATTCAATGAATAAAAAAGTGATCCAATTGCCTCCTAATACCTTGCTCGGTACTTTTGAATCAACTTAGATTGAAGGTCAAGTTTTAACCAAAATGTAGGCACAATAAGTGAACTAGACCCAATTCTTTCAGTTTTATTAATTTTCCAAGCTAATGTTCTTCTTTGATATATTCCATTAGACATTACGGTTTGCATAGCAATGACAAATGTATCCAATAGGATTAAGCTCGGGCAAAGACCTACAAGCTACAAATTGCTCGCCCACGTACTTTTTTTTTTAGAACTTTTGGTTCAATTAAGACAAATTCATACACACCACATACATAAATTTCGAATCTAAAGGCCTCAAATCCATTTTTAATAAATAAAAACTACAAATTTCATCAATTAAAAAAAATATTTAGGATCTACTTAAAACGGCTACATTATTTTATAAAGATGATTGTGAAGCTCCTATAAAGAAAATAACTTTTTAAAAATTATTATGAATATTTTAAGAAAAAAAATTGAAAAGCCGATTTCTTAAAGTAATAATTTTATCTGTAAAAACATCTTCCCATCCCATATATTTTTAATAATCAGCGAGAAAATAGTAAAAAACACCCCCAAAGCATGTTTCTCATCACCATTCATAACACAAAATTCTGCCCAGCTTGCACAATTGTCATATGCTCACCTCCATAAGAATCTGCTAAGGTAAAAGCTTCATTTCTTGTACAGCGTTTACTTTCTGAACAAGATTTAGAAGTTAGAGAAGCATTCCAAAGGAATCATTACATAAGAGAGAGGTAATTCATATCTGTACATAAAATAAGGAAAACTAGGATGCTGTGGACTAGAACTTTATACTTAGTCAACTCAGCTACTATACCTACCGATTGCCCTTAGGTTACAAGCGCCGCATCCATCCTACCTCAGTTAGATCCAGCAGCTAAGCCTTGGCTTAGCTCAGTACAATATGTATTGGTAAAAAGGCAAAGTACATACACATCAGTCACTAATCCTCTATGTCCATTTTATCATCATCAAAGTCGAGAGCTTCCTCAACTGCACCAACTATCTCCTTTTTGTCCGTCCCTAAGAGTGAACCACTCTGAAATACATCTAAGCAGCCAGGTATCATGCGGTTAAAGCTACTTTGGCTTGTACTTCTTTCAGACAAGGAAAGATCTTGTGCTGGGTATCTGGAAAACGGTAAATCAAAATCCAGCTGCCCTAAAGAACCTAAAGAATCTGGCTGTAGAAAGAAAGAATAAAGGAGAAAAGCTGAAAAAAAATACCCAGTCCAAGTTTGTGAGAATAAATATGCGGGTAAACAAGAATAAATACCCAATAAAAGTCTGTGAGAGAGACATCTTTAGCTGGTTCCTGTTTGTAGCAAAAAGCTGAATGATTTTCAGATTCTGGCTCATCACCGGTATTGGCATTTGGACGTCCAGACTCCTTAAGATCCAAAGTATTATAAGAGAGATGAGGGAAATGATTCCTTTTGAGAAGTGAGAAAATCTGATAATAATTATATAACTTGCCTCAACATAACAATCCACCAACTGTGGCGAATTCATATTAGTTGTGTCTCTAGAAACCGCTTGTGAAATGTTGGCGCTCAGATTCAAGCCCTTTTCCCTGAGGGGCGGAGCTTTTTTGAAAGAAAACTCATCGCATGTCTCTTCAGCATTCCAGATAGAAACAACTGGAGCCTGAGTTGACAGACCAGTAAACTGAGGAAAATAACTGTGGGCTGCAACTGCAGCATCAAATGAATCACAGCTAAAAGACGTCTGCTGAATGCAGAGAGCATTTTGCTGAGAAGAAACTTCTGATGCCTCCAACAATAGATCCCCAATGCTAATGTTCGTTAGACTATCAGCCCATTCCCCGGCTAAGAGATCTGAACTGCACCTTACTGCTGGATCAGCCTGTGCAGTAGATGAATGCTTCATATAAAGGTGCAATGAATGCTTCGTATAAAAGTTGTTGAGTTTTCACTATCAGAATTTAGGAGCTACATACCATATCTACTTGCTGGTTTCTAGAACCTTCTTCAGCTTTTTCTACAGTCCATGAAGAAGATTTTCCAGATGACTCAGGGCAGCCATCTTTCAGTTTGAGAGTATCAGTTTGACCTCTAATCTCAGCCACAGATGTAGCAGCGGGTAAAGGGGAACCTTTACAAGACCCTCTTAGCTTGGAGGTGCAACAGATAGGTGGACCGGTTTTTGATGTATCAGAAGTGACGAATCTTTTAGAAATACCTTCTAAGCACGTACAGTCATCGGGACCAGGTGCTAAAGGTGAAATAGAAAATATTGCCGTAGGTTCAACACCAGAGAACCAACCATACCTTCATCCAAAAATTACAAAAGACTGACCTTCAGCACCTCAATAAGAACTATTTCGACCCATCCATAGTAAAAAAATTGCTAAAATAAAATATATACCTTAGTCGGAAAACAGAAGGATTGCCAATGGCAGCATGCACATCAGCTGCGGTGGAATCAGCATCCTTTATTGTCCATCTTTGGCACTTGGCTATGTCATCCTGTTGAATGTTGTACGGCAAAAGAAAGAGTTCCTTGGAACCTATGGTGTTTGTGCCCCATTTACGATTGAGATGCTCCAGTACTGATGATATTCTTTTCCGAGCACTTAAAGTAAGTTCCAAGAATGGATTATGTGCGCCCTATAAAGAGAAAAGGAAAAAAAGAAAGGATCAAAGACTGGCGGTAACAAATCTCTAAGCATCAAATATAGGAATAAGCCATTTATGGAGAAACTGCTTTCTTTTATAGTTGCTAATGATTATTAAAATCAGAAGTATCAACGGACCCAATTCCATCTTGTTTAAGCATTTAAAAAGTCACTTACTAATTGTCCTAGAAAGAATGCCCAAAAAAACACCAGGCTTTGGAAAATTAATAGGCATGCCAGAATCCAAATCATTCAAATTTCATAAGCTTTATATTTCACTTGAATTTCGACAGACATAACATGAACAAGGAGATACTGCAGGTACAGAAAACCTTCTCAAGTATCTGTCGAGTATCCTCATCAATGGGAAACAGTTGGAGCTTCAACTTCTCCCGTGTCTGCAAGACTGTTTCTCCAATCCGATGAGAGCAAACTCCTGCTGCAAACAGGAAATAGTATGAAAATTATCCAACAAAAGATTACCCAAGAAGTTGCGAATAGGCTCTGGCATGCTGTGAGCACCAATCAGATGTAATATAAATACGCATATCTTGAGCAAAAGTACAGTTCTCACTGTTCGTAACACGCTCTAATTGCTCAGCCGCATCAGCAACCAAGGAAACACCAGCCATTGCAGCCTTTTCCCATCGCTTATATGCTGCAGATTCGACAAGACCTAAATGACTAATAACAGTTAAAAAAACATGCAAGAGCCAGTTTTCTAACAGTCCTACATTACTAGGGATAATCAAAACCGGAAAAGTTCTCATTTTACCAATTGCAAGTATCATCATGCTAGCTATGATAATTTATCTGCTTGGTTAGCGGACACAAAATCTTCACATGCTGCACTTGAACTAAATATTAAAGCCTAAAAATTACCTGTTCTATGCCTTTGTCCAGTAGCTTTCGTGGCAGAGAAAACCCCTTTACTGAAATTGACATTTGAGTTTGTATTACGCTTCAAGGAAGGCCCTCTGTTAATTCCTAATTTTGATGTATTTTGAGCATCTGCAACAGCAGTTTTTACACCGACAAAATCATGCTCTGAAAACCTCCAAGATGCTGAAGATGTTTCTAAACAGTTTTCTCCTTGGCATGGGCGTTTTCTTCTGGCTTTATTTCGATCTTTGAGAAGTTGGCTCTCCTGTAACAAATTACTAAGTTAAATTATACTTTTTAAAGGGCATATCAAAGACAACCAAATCTCAACTTGGGGCCAGACCAAAGCTTCTATAAATATCTTGAATCTCCGAGGCTTGCGATGCAACTTCGAAGGAGTACAACTATATTTTTCAAGTAGGGACCACCTGTGAAGAAAGTATTGACATAATTACAGTTGTATGAGATTCAAAAAAGGATGTACAAGACAAAATCAAAGAAATTCTAAAGTTGATAAGAGCAAAAAAACGATATTCATAGCACACTTAGGATTTAGATAGAATTGCTCAATATTTATTTCATTAGAGAAAATATATTAGATTTAAGTGTAATTAAGTTATAATTCATCAAAGACAATATATGAGACTTAACCGAGAGTTTTAGAGAATGAAAGACATTTCAATTATCCTCTAATAGGCCAACTACACTTCTATTTTGGTGTTTCTGAGAATTATTCTATATCATTTAAGTGCGCTATTAAACTACTACTAATATCCCATTAAGATCGAATTTAATCCTATTAAAGATGTTAATTTATGAAAATTCTCATAATGGTGAGTCATATTTATAAAATGATTATAAATGGAGAATCATTTTGCTTTTAAAATAGACTTCTAGTCTAAATTTGAGCTTGTAATAAGATAAACAACAAAACTTATCTTAGAGTTCTCACCATAAACTATTCGTGTGCTTGAATTTAAAAGTGGGCTATAGTCAAAACCAAAATTTAAAAGTGTTTATTAAATCATATATGAACATAACCTAAATTTAAATTTAAATCTATCCCTCACTTTACATTAAAATAAATCATAATTGTTGAAGTTGTTAAATCATATGCTGCAACAACAAGAACAAAAACAACAAGCCTTAAGAAATTACCCACTAATGTTATACATATGATTATCAATCAAATCCATACCAATTACATTAGCATACCCATGATTTTATTCATTATAATTATCTTTAAGAGAACATGGCATTTAGAACTCTATATGACTTGTTGATTTCACATGTACATAATTCATTAAGTTTAATTTTTAAATCATTTAGATCATTTTTCTTTAAAGAGGTTTTTCATATTTCACATGTACATAATGTTTTTTAAGAGAACACTATTGTTGTCAGGTCTCAAGTCCTGGATGAGAAAAGTAGAGGGTGGCGTTGAGTAGTCGACAACCAGCATAAAACTTGTCGAATAATCATGAAATGAATTTTTTAATACATTTTGATCAAGTCATTAATAAGAGTACACGTTTTCAATATCTTGGGTCTATTGTTCAGAGTGATGGTGAAATAGATGGGGATATTATTTAGTAGAATTCAAGTTGGATGGTTGAAGTGGATGAATGCATCGAGCTTGCTGTGAGATAGAAAAATCCCTATCAAACTTAAGGAAAAATTCCATAAGATGGTGGTCAGACCTGCAATGTTTTATGGTGCAGAATGTTGGCCATTAAAAGAGAAGCATAATATTAAGTTAAGTGTTGCAGAGATGAGGATGCTCAAGTGGATGAGTGACTTTACTCTTAGAGACGGTATACGAAATGAACATGTATGTGAAAAGATTAGAGTAGCTCTAGTGGAAGATAAGATTAGAGAGAGTCGCCTTAGATGGTTTGGTCACATAAAACGGCAGCCTTCCGATGACCAGATTAGGAAAGTAGATGTATTAGATTTGACTTATGTAAAGAAAGGTAGAGAGACCTAAAAAGACTTGATTAGAAAATATTAGAAATGACATTTTTTATTAGATTTAAATGAGAAATTAACTTTTAACAGGACACAATGGAGAAAAAGGATTCATGTAGTCAACCCCAAATAGTGGGATAAAGGCTTGATGTTATTTTTGTTGTTATATATTTATGTGATTTGGGAGTTATCAAACTTAAATTTTATGAAATATTATAAATATTCATTTCAAACATCCTTCATTATGCCCCCTAGACTTATTTGTAGTGTGTTCTTTAAAGAGCATATAATAATCATGTCATTGGCCCTAAAAGCATCATATCCTACTACATTGGCGATTATTCGTATGCATAATTTATGTAAAATATTTGTTGGAGGCTTGTTGTTAAGTCTATTAATTCAAAGTTCATTGCAGTATTGATAGGAGATTTTTGAAATTTAAAGAAGGTGATATGTTAATGATCCATCTAAATTCACAATGATTTCCTCCAAGAAATGAATTAACAACATCAACTAGACAATATAAAGTTAGACACCATTTTGCGACGAACTATACAAATAAAAAATCAAGAGATTTCTATTAAGAACTTTTCATATATCTAATTTAATTTTATATCATGAAATATTAATTAATGCCTTGAATTTTTCTATTTGTCAACCACCTCCATCAGATTTCACATTCAATACATAACACATTTTTCAAACATCCATATTAATCTTTTTTCCTTAAGTTATTATTGTTAATGAAATTATATCTATTATCGATGGTGCCATATGAAATAGAGATATGGACCTACATGTGATGATTTAAATATATCTCAAGAGAAATCCAATAGTTACGTCCATATCTATTGGAAGTAAAACAACTTAATCATTTTTGGGAGCCAAAAATTTCCAAGCTAAGGACAATTGATGTGGTAGCTTTCCAAGGGTTTCTTATTCTTGGGATTGTTCGATCTACTTATTCGTGCAACCATCATGTGGGGACATTTTAGCGATTATTCTCATATTTTGTGACAGAATTTGGTTGGTTTATATCATACATGTGGATAGTTTTACCGATTGGCGATTGGCAATTACTACGAGTGGATTCCATTACATGCATGACTATAACAACATAATAGTTGTTCCTTCGAGTACTTTAGCTTTGCATTCGATGCTCCAGACAATTCTATTGGTCCTTCAATTTCTCCTCTGGTGGCATCTTCTTAGACTGTGTTACATATACTAATTGATGCTTCATAAGATTTATAAATAGGTTTGTCAAGGCCGTAAAAAGGAGATTTATATGAATTGATAATATTTGCTTTTAGATATATAAATCATTATCCTTTAGAGATTTCAGTTCTTGATCAAGTGTGAGACTTGGAAGTATTTCTATAAAAGCATTCTCTCATTTAAGTGTGAGGTTTTCATATTGGTTACTTTCGCTTTACTTGTTTTCATTTCTCTTTGTTCTACTCTTCTTTCTTGTTATTGGTTGAAATTACGATAATTTTTAATCTGCTTCAATCTAATTCTTTCTTCTCTCCATGAAATTTCAATCCTTTTCGTGGCATTCATTGACCTTAATTTACTTGTTAATTTTAATTATAAGACCAAAATCCTTTTTGCATGAATTGCTTTCCCACAAAAATAGCATATTTGTTTTATTTGTTGAACGTATTTAAATCAACATCACATGTTAAATTTGTATTAGAAATCCAACATCCTAGAATGACCTACATCAACTAGTGGATCAAGATACCTGATATAAAGCATGGAAATAATAAGGAATGTAGGATATGATATTAAAAAAATGTGGAAATAGAAAATCTTGGAGAGAGTAGAATTTCGACAAATATGTCAAAGTTGTATGTGCATGTATATATATGCACATGTATAGGTAAGAACAAATAACTCACCAAAGCAAATTAGTGCACATATGTAAACATAACAAAACATAAACACCAATGTCTAAATTACAAAGATGTGCATACAGTTTGCACAAATTAAATAGAAATGTTGATTGTAATTATAATATCAATAAAGAATATAATACAGTCGTACCCCATTATCATGATAGTATTAGCTCTAAAATTTTTAAATTTTAAATATGGCATCATACTCTGTATTATTTCATGCAATGATCATTTTTTTAGAAATTCCCACTTGGCTTATTTAACATTGTACCCCTAGGATATGAGGGTATCTAGACTAGAAGTATCATATACATAGATGATATCCCTTTGGCAGAATTCGTACAACATAGGCCCACGAGCAGTAAAAAGTTGCAAAAGACCTATAGCTATTACTTAAGAAAAGAACTAGTTCCTAAATCCTCACAGAATATGACATGAGATATCCAAAGACCAACCATAGTTTCCTATATGCACATCAAGATTTCTACTATTGATTCAGAAAGCTCTTAACTTTGCAAGGATATCCTAAAGAAGATATAAGTTTAAATATAAAAAGATGAGTGAACTAAATTGAGAAATACAATTTAAACTTTAAATTTAGGTGAGGTGCCAAATTAGGATGGGAGAGAGATTTAGAGAACCAAGAAAGTTACCAATATTCTCTCTCTAATTTTCTGCACCTATTTATATATGCTACGCCAACCATTTAAGTGGAGATCTAAGGGAATATCCCTTTGATTTAAGTTATAGTTATTCATAATTTAAATAATTGCCAGGATATATAGGATAAAGATTCTTAAATTTGTGCAATCACTTGAATCTTGGATATACAAGAATTTGCCTATATTTTTATAAATAGAATGGCTTTAGGATGAAAAATTCAAACTTAAAGTGAATGATTTTCTTCCTAAATCCCCCTTTTTATCTCTCCTCAATTATCAACTAAGGAAGCCTACTTCAGCCCCTATTTCTCTAGGCATGCATCTTCAGACCATCCAAAATCCCAAAGGATGGGTTCCCAAGAACAAGGTTGCAAACTCCATTCTCTCTCTCTCTCTCGAGTAAATTATGAAAAACTCATACTCCTTCATAAAATATATATTCCAATGTCCTTGATAATTCCTATTAATTTGATGTGCCTTTTGCATCCCCAATGATAGTGAAATTAGTATCAAAGCACTAGTTCCATCCTGTAGACTTTCATTATGGTTTGTGTGAGATTAAAAGAAAATCTATAAGGTTTTGCAGAGTAAAAAAACCAGCAATTGATAAAAGAAAGAATTAAGAAAGGTTTGAAGGGAATAGATGAGCCTCTCCAATTTTATATTTGAAAAAGTCCAAGTAGATATCTAATCAGATGACTTTCATGCTAGCTGCTCTTAAAAAGATTGTTCTTAAGTTAATACCACCAACACAATGTGAAGAAGAATAGAGTCAACCAAAAATAAGAGACAAAGAAGAGAAGATAAAAAAAGCCGGTTAACAAATACTTATTGCTGATCTATGATAACATATCCATAAAAGAGTCAATAGTTTATGCAAGAACAACCCATGAGGAAAATAGAGTAAGTACAGATGGACCGCAACATGAATACCAATGGAGGTCAACCATGAACCAGGAGACTGAACTTGAAGTTGGGAAAGTTTTGATGAATTCAAAGGAGGCAACTAGTCTTCATGAAGATACTTTAAAGGAGGAGAAAAAGATTAATTCTCTTTGTACTAATTTTTTTTCATGTAATTACAAATCACTACTTGGATAATAAATCAGCTTCAGCTTCATTCAAGAATTATTAACATTTGATCAATCAAAATATGACAGCCCCATCAAAAGGTTAGACATCATATAAATAGGTTCTGCCAAAAATATTATGCAAATGAATTTGTCTACAAATAGGATGGTTATTAATGGACAATTATTTAGCATGGATTAGAAATAATTTTAATTCTTAAGTACTAAGTATCAACAAAAAAATCATTAGTAAAGTGTTATGACTTATTTTTTAGTTACCATCATTCTATAATTAATTGAATTTGCAGGAAGCAAATGGCATAGAAGGGGGAGTCATACTCTAGAAGGCTCTCAAGAAAAAAAATCAAAGATATCCTCACAAGAGTAGAATGACAAACAAAATGCATTTTCAAATTTATATTTGAGTGGGGGGTTAGAAGAGAGATGCATGAGAAGAGAATCAAGAAATTACAAAATAATCACATTAAATAGACAAACTATTTAGCTTATATTAGAAATAATTTTAATTTTCATGTAACTAAGATCAACATCATTAGTAAAATGTTGACCTTATTTCTAAGTTACCATTATTCTATAATTGATTGCATTTGTAGGAACAAATGGCAGAAAAGGAGGAGCTATGATCCAACATGCTCTTGAGAAAACTTCATAAAGATACCCTCATAATGATAGAATTGCAAATATGAAAACAGAATTAAATTTGCAAATTACAAGTTAAACGGTAAATTTAGGTGGGAGGTAAATTTAGAATAAAGATATGTATGTGATTAGAATCAAGAAACCACCGAATATTCCATCCCTAATTTTTTACACATCTCTACATGGTCAACCACCTTTTAAAAAGAAATCCAAGAGAAAAAATTCACTTAATTTAAATTATGATTGTCCATCATTTAAATGATTGTTAAGATATTTAGATGACGGTTCCCAAATTTGTGCAATTTGTTTTAGACAGACATGGATATGTCTTTTATATTTTTATAAATAAAAAGATTTTGGGAAGAAAAACTCAAGTTTGAAGCAATTGAATGATTTTCCTCCTTAATCCTTTTCTTTCTCTCCAATCCTCAGCAAGGGAGGCCTACCCAAGCCCATATCTCTTCTCTCAATGCTGTCGATTCCTTTTCTTACGGATGAACCAATCCCATCAATTCCACCATAGAATATTTATCTTCTTAACTTATTAATATAAGGATTGCATGACCCTCATGCACCTCAATTCCAGATCAACTATACGTAGTGGATCATCTTTAAGCATGAAGATGTGTGAACCACAATTTGGGACTTATGGACTTAAAGAATCAACTCTGAACTTATTCAGTACCAAAAAATGTAAGCAACTTGTACTAAACATGGGAAGCCAAATCAAATAACATATCTTCAAGCGGAAGGCCTGAGAGAAGAAACTAGGAATAAAAAGAAGACATGAGACAAAATGCAGCTGTCCAGAAGCAAACGGAGGGAAATGTGAACATTAATAAATATATAAATAGAAGGAAAAACTTGATGAATGCTATGTTACCAACAGTGAATGCCCTCAAGAAATTAAGTCACTAACGCATGAGCCCTCTGGTTAATACTAATGGTTTCATTTTTTCTCCAACAGAAAGAGCACAAACATTATAACCTAGAGCTGTTTGGCCATTAAAATGATTTGCTTGTGAACTGCCAGCTTCTTTAAAACATAGAAGAAGCTATGCCTAACTTCCAAAATAAAATCGGAATGGTGCTATTAGTAAACAAAAGATTAGTGTAAAATTTCAATCAAAGCAGTTGAACATCAAAAGAATAAATGGCCAAGCCAGTGATAAATACCTAGTATAATGGAAGCATCATCTTATCAAATCTAAGCAGTTAAAAAAAAAATCCATTAACGTATTGCAGCTTTTTATCAGTACATTACCATCGAAGCATTGCAGCATTTGTGTCCTTGGAGTTCTTTGCATCAAGACAAAATCCTGGACTCAGCAGCTTGTTCATGCGTCTAACTAGGCGATAGTAATAGTGTCTAACCTGCAAATTTAATTAATTAGAATCAGGTGCCAAACGTGTCCAAAGAAATTATTGTTATCATTGGCATTGTTGATATTTTCTTGCAAAGAGACACTAAGTAAAAACTACCACTTTTATGATTTGATATGATTAGTACTAAGAAAGGAGAGAAAATATATAATATATATAATAATAATAATAAGACAAAACATAAGAGATCTAGATACTTAAATCAAGTTAGATGTATTAAAAGAAATGATAATAGGACTTTAGTTAAAGATGACCATCAAGGAGAGGTGCAAATCATACCTAGAAAAATAATGAAGCTTTATGGAAGAAATTATTTAAGAGCATAATGAACAATAATAAAGTATATTATGCATTGATTTAAAAATGTAAAATGAAGTTAGCTCTGAAGAAGATGCTTAAAGGTTAACCTTTATGTCCACATGAGATACCTATTGAGATTTAGAGAGTTATGAGATTAGCAAATCTTTTCAATGAATTTTTTAGGACTAACGGGATGTCAAATGATCATCAAAAAATCATCTTGACACCTATATTTAAGAATAAAACAGATGCGCGAGGCTGTGTTAAATATAGAAGAATCAAACATATGAATTATTAAAACAAACTACAGGAGAGTAATATAACTACAAAAATTACATTAGTTTAATAGAATGAAGCAATTTTTAAATTTAGACAATTAATGGAAAAATGTGGAGTGTATAGAAAGTATCTTCATATATTTTTATTGATCTTGACAAATCATATGATTGAGAACCATAAGAATTGATTTGTACTGCATTAAAGAAGAAACGTGTATGTCAAACTATGTAGCATGGAAAAGCCTTCTGTGTCAGTTTTAGACGAACATGCCTTTGACACTCCTGACACTTGTCTAAGGCAATGAAAATTGTGTCAAGTGTGTTTTACTACAAAAGTAGAATCAAACACGACTAGGTCACGCGTTGATGCGGAGGTGTTCCTTGTTCAATAAATTTTTTATTCAGGCTAGGTGATCAATAGGTGTCCAAGTGTTAAATTTATTGGCTTCAATTAGTGATAAATTAATGTTTTCATATTTTGTGTGATTATTTCATGGGTTATAAACTTCTCTTTTCTTTCTAGTTTTTTTTTTCTTTCATTACAATATTTAAAATCAATCATGATGATGAATGCTAATATTGATGTATCATTCAGGATTATTTAAGCTTGATAAAATATTGAAATGTAATTATAATTAAACCAATATTAATTTTTCATAGTTGATAATTAAGCTTCTTATGTGATACATATACTATTATACTTCACTGAGTAACACTTTTTGATAGAAAAAATTAACATCATCTGTTTTGGTTATGTATTTATATTTTATAATTTATTAACCAAAATATTCTATCAATGGCATTTAGCATCTTACTTTTAACGATTATATCATGTACCTCTAATCTTGTTATGTCATGTTCATGTCTCGTGTTGGAGTCTAATGTGCAATAATACAAAAACTAAAGTGGAATTTGGCAAAGATAAACAAACAGTTGCAAGGTGTTCCTTATTCAATAAATTTTTTATTCGTGTGAGAAATTAATGAGTGTCTTCATGTCAAATTTAATTGGTTCGATTAGCAATATATCAATGTGTTCATATTTTCTATGATTACTTTGGAAATTTTTTTTAATGTTCCTTTGGGATAACACAATATTAAAATTACCCCTAATAATGAATCAAAATAACTTCAATTTTTCTTAAGTTGATCTTTAATTTTAAGAGATACATATGATATTATACTTCATTATATATTTTTTATTAATAATTTATAAAAAAAATATTATGTGAATGATGCTTCATATCCTACTTTTTATAGTTATGTTATCTCCTTTTGTTTGTATTTTGTTATGTTCATTTTTGTGTTTTGTAGGTATCAAAGGTATGTTGGAGTTATTAAATATATGCATAATATTGCACTGTTAGTATTAAATGAAGTTGTGGGGTGACCAACGAATGAACTTCCAATACAAAAGGAATACATCAAAGATAACCATTCAATCTATATATTTTTATATTTATTATGGAGATTCTTGTAAAAGATATTTAAAGTAAAGTGGCTTGGTATTGCAATTGTTATTTCTAATTATTGAGAAAACTACTGGTATAAATATTAGTTAGAACAATGGATAAAATGATTAGAAGATTGCGGGCTTAGAAATAGTAGAAAAATGCTAAGTATATGATTTGAAATTGTAATGGATGTGATAATAATTATTAATCAACGTTACAACATCAAGCTTTTGTCCCACTACGTGGAATTAATCAACATCATTAGAAGATGCAATAATACCAATGTGTGAAAGGTTTAAGTATTTTAGATCTATTATATTGAACAATAGAGATATAAATGAGCATATAATCTTTAGAACTAAGGTGATCAAAATATAGAAATGCCTCAAGAGTATTATACAATAAGAGGATATTATGAAGAATTAAAAGGATTTTTTTTAAATTGTATTTAAGTCTAAAAATGTATGTTTTAAGTTTTCCAATAAGATGGTCACAAATAGCTAATTTAAGGGTAGAGTAAATGGGAATGTTTATAGGCATGCATGAAAAAATTAGGAAGGATAAATTAAAGAATTTTTATATTAGAAGAATAGTTTGAATGGTGACTAAGGACAACAAGATAATTAAAAATAAACTTAGATGAACTGGACATGTATAACAAATAGTAGAGATGCACTATTAGACATGTTAGATAAAATTGGTGTATAAGGATTAGGAAGTAGAAGAGCTACACCTAAGGTAACATGGTTAGAAGATGTTCAAAATTGCTCAAAGAAAGTATGAATGAAGAATGAGGATTCACAAAGCCAACTCAAATTATTGGTAAAAGACTAATGATGAGAATGATGATAATATCAATCGATATGGTTGACATTTAGCATTTTTCAATAGTTTATAAACAACATATAACATGAAATATGAATCCATCATGTAGGCTAACACCATGTTATACAGAAGATCTAGAAAAAATAACATCTTGTTTTACATTATATGAAGGATAAGAAAACACAGCAAACTTATGTTTGAATTCACATAACAAACAGAACTGTATACAATGAATCTCCAATAACTTGCTTTGGTTGATCGGCCCAGTTAATGGTCTCTAGAGGAGAGCTTCTGGATCAAGCAGCACAAAACAGAATTAATCAAGCTTTTTTTTTTGTATAAAAGCATGAGCACCTTTTTATTAATTTGAGCTACATTCTTCCTCTTAGAACATCCAATCCATTTAACCCAAATAAATGCTATTTAGAATTATGTGGAATTCACCTAGCATTTAACCTTATCGGAGGTGAACTTTGTAAGTTCAAAATTAATTATTAGTAAGTTTTATGAATTCTTCACAATAATTACTTAGTTTACCATACATCTAAAGTAAATTTGCAATTCTTCGCATTTGATTTGTTTCCCAGAATAAAGATAATTGTATTTAAAAATTATAATGAACTGCAGAAAGAAAATCTAAATTTTATGACCAAGCAAGTTTGATGCAACAGCAAATATTAACAAGAAATCAAATTCAGAAGGGATGCGAAAAAACGACACGTGAGTTTATATGTTGAACCATGGAAAACAACTTAGAAAGTAAAGATAAAAACAATATAAACCAGCTAGATCATAAAATAAACACTTGAAATTCAACAAATCCAATTAATAAAAAATATATACCTGGTTTTTATTCTTGCTCTGCACACGACAAGTTATCTTCTCAAAATTCTGCCATATAGATCAGCTGTTAGCATATATTAAACATGGTAACTGGTATCATGCCATAGATGAATAAGAAATAACCTTGCCAACTTGCCGTAATGCGCTGAAAAAGTTTTCCTGCTCTTGACGCGTCCAAGCAGCCCATTGCCGGGTTCTTTTCTGCCCTACAAGTATCAAATAATAGCTAAAAATGCTGATGGGTGATTTGAGCATTGTTTCAGATTATTTCACAATTTCCATCCTATTAAGTTGAAGGAGAACAAGAATTGAATGGAAAAATGTACCAGGTTTTTGAGTGCTTATAGCCACTGAAGTAGACGAAGGAAATTTATAATCTCCATCATTCAGCAGTGAGCTTTCCGTTGATGGTAAATGAATTTCCAAAGCCATTTGAGGTTGTGGATGCATCATGAAGATGTTCCAGGACTTCTAAAAAGTCATGTTCTCTCTCATGTTTAACATCAGATACCTTCTCTAAAAGAGAAGAGTGCCCAGAAAATGCAACCTAGGAGGAAAACACAACAAAAACAAGATAAGAAAATGGAGAAATAACAAGTGCAAAGAAAACCAATCGTTCTTAAGACTAGTAAAAATTAGAGACGTCTCTGTAAAGCCACAATTTGCGCATATGCATGCATCCAAAGGGACATTCCACAATCTAAATTCTTAAACAGATCATAAAGTATGAGAGCTCATTGCACAACGCACTCCATCATCCAGTCTTAGCAACCAATAAAGCAAGGCCTTACCTCAAATAGTATTATGATAGGATTTGATGAATAAAACAACACACAACAATATAAAAAACAACAAATTTATTCCAAATAGATTCAGAAATAACACCAAGGGGCTGTAATTACTAATCTCCAAATAAAGAAATACAAGATACAAGTTGATTCAGTATTCGAAAGTTAAATCGTCTCTCCCACAATTCCTAGCAGCAACTAGGAACCCAAAATAGCCAAGAAAACTATTCTAGAAATTTCTTCACATAATCCCCCCTCATACAAACTTCCCCCTTAAAACCAACCCTAATCCCACCATAAATGCGCCTTATATTTCCTCCAATGATCTCTCCTTAATCCTTCTCCTCCTATAAGTTTGAAATGAGATGTTGGGACCCACAAAACAAGAGCGTTTTGGCTCTTGGAATTCCGCTGAGCAGGTGGGGTCCACAGCCACATCATATTAATTTCCAAAAACATATTCATGGTAATTAAACACATTGAACGCACAAATCCCATTAACTATACTATTAAACCAACAACAACAACAACATCATTAAGCCTTTATCCCACTGTGGGGTCGGCTACATGAATCATTTTTCTCCATTGTGTCCTACTAAGAGTCAATTTCTCATTTACATCTATTAAAAAATATCATTTCTAAAATTTTCTAAGTCTTTTTAAGCCTACCTCTACCTCTCTTAATATAGGACAAATCTAATAAATATACTCTCCTAACCGAGTCATCAGAAGGCTGACGCTTTATAGGACCAAATCATATAAGACGAATCTCTCTAATCTTATATGCCAATAGAGCTACTCCAACCTTTTCATGTATATGCTCGTTTCACATTCTATCTCTAAGAGTAAAGCCACTCATCCACCTGAGCATCCTCATCTCTGCAACACTTAACTTAATTGTATACTTCTCTTTTAATGGCCAATATTTTGTGCCATAAAGCATTTAGGTCTCATCACCATCTTATAAAATTTTCCCTTAAGTTTAAGGGGTACCTTTCTATCACACAACAAGCCTGATGCATTCCTCCACTTCAACTATCCAACTTGAATTATACTAATAATATCCCCATCTATTTCACCATCACTCTGGATAATATACCTGAGATATCTAAACCGTGTACTCTTATTATTGACTTGGTCACCCAAAGTCACAATCCTATATATTACTACTAAAATTACACTCAATGTATTCGGCTTTAGATCTACTCAAACAAAAAACCTCTAGACTCTAAGGTTGACCTCCATAATTCAAGTTTACCTTCAACTCCCTCTCTAGTATTAACAAGAAGAATATCATCAGCAAAAAGCATACAACAGGGTACATCCTTCTGCAAATGTCAAGTAAGAACATCCATGACTAAAGCAAAAAGATATAGGCTTCAAGCTGATCCTTCATGTAATCCAACTGAAATAGAAAAATACTTGGTCCAACCACCTTGTGGTTGAACACAACTAACAGCTCTTGAATACATGTCCTTAATGACTTGAGTATAAGTATTATTAACTCCTTTCTTTTCTAAAACTCTCTATATCACTTCTATTGGAACTTTATCATAAACTGTCTCTAAATCAATAAATATCATATATAGATCCTCCTTATTCTCCCAATACTTCTCCCTCAAATCTCTCAATAAATATATAGCTTCCATAGTAGACCTATCTGGCATGAATCCAAATTAATTTTGAGAAACATTAGTATCACGTCGTAACCTATGCTCAATAACTCTCTCCCAAAATTTTAAAGTACGACACATTAACTTAATTCCTCTATAATTCGCACACTCTTGTGTATCATCTTTATTCTTAAAAATAAGAATCAACACTCCTCCACTCACGTGACATCTTTTTAGTATTCAAAAAATTGAAAAGTTTCGTAAGCTAAGAAATTCCTTCATCTCCTATGCATTTCCACACCTCTATTGTAATATCATGTCCAACAACTTTTCCATACTTATTTTCTTTAAAGCCTCTCTAACTTCGGTTTTACAAATATGTCAATAAAAACAAAAATCTCTATGTTCATTTATGATGCTAAGGTCACTAAAGTCAATCGTTTTCTCACAATCTTCATTGAAAAGCTTATCAAAATATCTCATCCACCTTTGTTGAAAATCCTCTTCAAATAAAAGCACTTTTTTATTAATGCACTTCACTTGAACTAAATCCTTACTTCTCACATATCTTTGTTTGGCTAATTTATACATACATCTTTCGCGCTCCTTAGTATCTAATCAATTATATAAATCATTAAAAGCTAGATAAAATCTTTGCATCACATATTGCTATTTTAGACTCCTTATGGGTCTCCTTATATCTTTCTCAATTTTTTGAGTTTTTACATCTAAACCAATTTTTATAACAAAATATCTTATTTTTAATCTTTTCTTGCACATTTTGATTCCACCACCAACTATTTTTATTATTAAGAGTTCTTCTTTTTGATACTTCAAACACATCCTTTGCAATATTCTTAATATCATTAGCTATTTTTTCCCATACAACATTAGCTTCCTTACGTACAGTCAGAATCTTAAAATCATGAATCTTACTCTAAAAAAATATTTTTGTTAGTGTTATTTAAATGCCCCCCTCTAATCCTAGGAAAATATTTTACTTTATTTTTCATATTTTGCCCCTTCATCTCAAAGTCGAAAACTAATAAGTGATGCTGGGTACATAAATTTTCACTCGGAATAACTTTATGTTAGGAAAGGGACTCTTTCTCACAAAGAAATCAGCAAGCACAAAAATTAGCAAGCAACAAGGGAAAGTAAAGAAGATGAAACACCCACAAACACCTTTTTATTGAAAGATTATGCGAAGAAAAACAAGATACAAAAGGATCCCCAATTCAAGAGGAGGATCCGGCTCTCCCAAATCCCTAGTCGATGGTTAGAGCCCAAACAACTTAAGCAAAAACTTCCCCCATAGCAAGAAACCAAAAACTGAGATGAAAAAACAAACCCCAGGAGTAATTCCCTCTTAAACAAATATTAATCCCCTCTAATTTCCAAACAGCCCCTTCTATTTGAAATTTCCCTCCTAACACCCCCCCCCCTCCTAAATTCCCTCTTATTAAGCTTGTGGACCCCACTATCAAGGGGGCGGCATTGATGGGGACATTATTGATGGGGGCAGAACTTCCCCTATTCTGCCTCCTGTAAACCTGGACCGATCCTGGTTGGATCGGCTTGACCAATCTAGGGATCGGTCTATCACTTTACAATTTTTATAATCTAAACGATCTATTTTCTTATAAAAAAATAATCAATCTGAGTTTTACTATATCCATTCTTATAAGTGATAAGATGCTCATCTCTTTTCTTAAATCTCTTTTCTTAAATAAAGTATTAGCAATTATAAAATTATAAGCTAGAGAAAAATCTAATATAATCTTACCACCTTCATTAGTCGCTCCAAATCCATAACCATCATGAATATTTTTAAAATCTTCTACCTCTCAACCAATATATCCATTTAAATCTCCTCCAATAAAAATACTTTCTTAAAGGAATATCTTTTATATTAATTCTTCTAAATCGTTCTAAAATTTTAATTTTGAACACATATCCAAACTTACTTGAGGAACATACACACTTATGATATTAATAATATTAGCATTAACAACAATCTTTAAAATTATAATTATATCTCAAATTCTATTAACTTCTACTACTTTATCTTTCAAACTTTATCTATAATCATATCTATCCCATTTCTAGTATGAATCCAACCCAAATATTATAGTTTAAACCCTAAACTATCAATCTCCTTAGCCTTCTTTCCAATTGATTTAGTTTCTTAAATGCGTAGAATATTTATCTTCCTATGAATTATAATATCTATTAATTCTATTAATTTGCCTGTAAGAAAACAAATATTCCAATTTCCTATCATAATTATAGTTTTATGGACTAACTTCTTTGCCCATATCCATCAGTGATGTGGGAACACTTACTTATTTAACACTATATATGGGCACCATTGGAACGACTCTTACACACTTCTCACTGTATTCAGGTCATATAGCTCGTCGCTTTCAAAAAATATCCTAGCATTAACACAATGTATTAAAGAATTCATGTCATGATTATTTAACAAGTTTCACACTGGCTATCGATTACCTAACGCAATCCTTTACTTTTCTCATCAAGAACTTGGAGCGTTAACTAAACTGTTAAAAAAAAAGAAAAAACGATACAAACATCCTTAAGGAACTTTGTGTAAGGATGACTTATTCGCACACCATCTGCGAGTACTCATCTCAAGCCACCCTCACCTAAAGGGAAGGACCTAGTATGATTATAACAAAATATGGTGTCTTGCTACTTAAATTCAGTTAATCAACTTCTGCTTGGATAAATAAATCCATCTTACCTTCCTTAACGTCATCTTTCCTTTACCAACCCATGTCTTACAGGTAGTCTCATATGCCCGAAAATTTTCTATAAATGATCAGAATTCCTTGATGCACAGAGTAGGGAACTTGGAATGCTTGCTAAATGGCATGCAACCAAGTCACACAGCCGAAAGTTTCATGTCAACACCGCTAAGCTTTTTTTTTTCATTGGCATGATAATGCTTAACCTTAAACAATTTCGCAATTTGTCTATTTTTTTTAGACTATTAACATCTGCATATAGAATCTTAAATACTTTTCTATTCACATGGAAATGCCTCCTCTTAAGATATTCCATTGTGTTTTTCAACGAACTTATCTCTACTAATCAAACTGAAACTTGACTAACAAATTCATAAACAGAGCCTTCTGGAGAGTAAAATTGCATCACTATTTCCATGAATTTGCTAATAACAAATACCATAAAAGAACCCTGAATTCCAAAGTTCGGTATAATATGAAAGTGTGTAAATTATTAATATTTACGCAATTTATGATAGCTTTTTTTAAGGCGGTTATTCGTCTACATAGACATTTTATATTTGTGTGGCTTTAAAGTTTTCAATTTTTTTTATCATCTCATCATATAAGATTAGATTATAAATCATTATTAATATCCCTTAGGGCCCATATTGCAATTCTAATATTTTCACTAATTTTTTTCATATCATTTGCATTATTTTCATAATTTATCTAGTTTGCATAAGGAGATCCATAGAAAGCTAATTGTAGACACGAAAATTATAAGTTTGATGTTGATGTCAATAAGAGACTTGTAGAATTCAAATTAAATGATAAAGTAATGGTGTATTAGAATCCTAAAAGGCTTCCTACTAGGGCTTTAAAGAAATTAGCTGCCAGAGGGACATACAACACATTAGAATAAATGCTTATGAATTAAAAAATCTAGGAAGTTTCAGTAGTTCTCCAAACTTCAATGTTTTTAATTTTACTTTATTTCATTAACTTATTGCTAGTAATATGAATTCCTCTCTTTCCATCCCTCAATCCCTCATAGTGAATCCACTCCTAACATCTACAAATCTACTCTTTTTTTTAAGGAGATTAACTCATATGTAGGGATTACATCTACTACTGCTAATGGGTATTGTAAGTTTCTTGAGGTATGGGATGATAGATTTAATTGTGATGATTCAAATGTTCAATTTTTCCAATCATGATAGAATGATACAAATTTGAAAGTCTAAGTTCATTGGAAATGCAATTCATACATATTCATATTGTTTTATTTCTTAATTTTGTTTCCTACTTCCTTTTGGTGTAAAGCATGCCCATGAAGATGGTTCCTATGAGAATAGTATGTATTCATTATTATTTTGAATATCTTGTTGGGATTAGATCATTGATGCAAGGTTTTGACGCAGCTCATTGCATTCCCTAATTCAGTTGTTTCTCATTCTCAAGTTTAGCAAAAATCCAGTTCTCTTTTTTGAGGTTAATTCGGGTGTTGCTTTACTGCTCAGTTGTTTAGCAATTGTTATTGAGGATCATCGCTCTTGCTATATATCTCCTTCTAAGGTTATCGTCTGTCTATTGTTTCCTTCTCCACTTTGTAATTTCCAATGATTGTAGCCATATGTGATTTTTTTTCCTTATGGTTTGGACCTTTTGGTATTGTAGCGATAGTCAACTATGTGTTTCCCTCTTTTTTCCTGGTATTTGTTGTAGATGAAAGTTGTTATGAGATTTATGGGTTGATTGGATTGCAGTTTTCTCCCATACCGTGACTTAATTGGCTTGCAAATTTCTCTTATACCGTGACTTGATTGGCTTCTAGTTTCTTCTGCATTGTGACTTGCTAGTTGCATCCAATCATTGTTGCTACGTGTAGATTAAATTGGGAACTTATTTATACTTGTTGATTGGAAAAAGAATTTTTAAAACGTAAACTTACTTTACATGCTGTTATACATGGTGTATTAAACTAGATCTTGATAAATTGTAAGAAGTTTCATTTTAGTCTATAAATAGGGCCACAAGGCATGTGAAATAGATTGTATATTAAGTATTGAAATAAAATTACATTTTTCCTCTATTATTGTGTGTATGCTTATTGAATGTGTATTTTTCGAGTGCTTTATAGGTTTGGATAACTACTTCCATGGGTGAGTCACCTTGTACCAATGCAAGATTGGTTCAACCTTCGAGTGATTCTTATCCATGTTCTTGTTTTAATTTATTTAGCTCATGGTTTTGTGCATGTGAATGAAATTTTTCTAAGTGTGATATGTGTTAGATTTTCTTTTTGAAGTGTGAACTATCATTGGTAAAATTTAATCTCATCGCTAGTTTCAATTGAATTTCAAATTTTTGGAGGCATAAAACTATTTTTTGAAATCAAAGGAGTTTGTTTATTATTTATACGTAAAATGCAAATTATTTTTTTGCTAAAGTTAATAAGTTGATAACTTGTGGATTATCATATTTTTGTATTTTCATTATGCAACTCATTTTAAATTGCATTAGTATCTAAACCCTTAGAACATCTAACATCACTGTGCTCTACATTAATTCTAAATTCATTCCAAGTTGCTAGAACTTCTCTGAACACCAGAACTTCATAATTATTGTCCATTTTAATGCTTAATGCTCAAGAATCAAAATTAACATTTTATCATATGTATCCAAATCCATATAAATAAGTGTTTTATGCAAGCTAGCGGGTATTGAGGTAAATAAACATTAATTATCTGCAAATCTCTTTTCTCTGGTCTTAAACATATGCGCCATCAACATTTTATGTGTATTAAAAAAAAATAAATTAGTTTCAACTTTCTCTTCTTGGATTATTTTATTCGATACATAACAGTAAAGTTAAAGACAAATTAGGCACTCGCTTAGGTGCTGGGGCAAAATGAAGCAAGGCCATAACAACTTGCACGGCTCCCAAACAAACACCATTACTAAGATGTTGCATGGTAATGTGCCTTGCTTTAAGCACCAGGTAGTGAAGCAACCACATTGCGTTCATTGGAGACTAAAGTACTAATATTTAAACACTAAAGATGAGTTATTTGTTTATCATGATACTTTGATATGGGATGATAAGAAAAGAGCAGTAGGAGTTGAAGAAACAAGGATGCATAGTTGGATTAATTGTTGGTGCAAAAGCTTTAAATTCTAGAATAGTAAACAAATAGTTTGATGAGGATGCCTTAAGGAGGTAAATGAAGATATGGAGATCTACATATCCAATGTTAGAGAACACAGTAAAGAGGACGGTGATGAGAAGATAGTATTGAAAATGAAATTATCCTTAGGCTATTCAAGAAAGAAATTTAAGCAGCATAATTGATCTTGTCTAAAAGATAATCTACTTATCAAGACTATTAAACATGGAATACAATGAAACCTGAAAAACATTACTTTACTTAAATCAAGTTTAAATGTAATAATTAATATTTTGTACTCATAAAAATATTCGTCAAAATTAAAAATAGTATTTTAAATGATAATAGCTATTTCTTTTTTAGTGTTTGGGTTTGCTTTGGCGTATGCTTGGGATGTTGCCTCCTCAAACGTTGGGTAGCCATATCTCAATGAGGGAGCACTTTCGATAAAATTGCAATGCAAGTATGATATTCCATTATCCAGCAACTTTATAGTAATAATTTCATTACATATAATTGGTTGTTCTTGTTCTAAGAGAAACAAAAAAGGTGATTAATTATGAATACTTAAGGCATATAATCTTGCTGACTTTTCTATGTCAGTACAGCAGGCCAAAAACTAGTACAATATTAAGTTTCATTAGAGAATTAGCAATGTCTCTTCATCCTCCCTTCACTCTCTAAAATATGTTATGTGCTCGTCAACTATATTCAAAATTATAGTGCAGCAAACGTTTGTATTCATTATAGGCCTGCAGGATGTGGCCTTCAGATCTAATAGATCTCCTACCTCTTTATCCATTATCCGGCAATTGATTGGAGTTTAGCAATCAGGATTGAGCATCCTATTAGCCCTTTCAAAGTCCAAAATCAGCGAAAGTATGTTATCAGTTCAGTTATGAAAGTAAGGCTTCAGAATGGTAATGTATGTACCAATAATATTCGGCATCCAATCAACTAAAATATAGTTGTATCCTCTGTGGAATGGTTTAAGATAGTAAAACTTGCATTTGTTTTAACAAGACATTCATATACCACATAGAAAATGAGTCAAACTTAGAAAATGTGCAGACAAATATAATGCAAATGAACATAATGTGATTGAGCCAATGCCTGAAATCCAATATCACAGAGGAGGGTCCAGATCAGATTGAAAAGAAAGAAGGAAACTGCATAGTAAACCTCATGTAAATACTATGCAGATAACTACGCCAAACGATAATCATGGAGAAGAAAAGTATATCCAAGTATCACTGAAGAAAATCCCGAAATTCAACAGAAAAATCTATCAACAAAAGCAAAGCGGAATTTTTTCAATATTTCAAACCTCTTATTTTTCTTCCCCCGAGGAGATTTCGGGTGAAAGACCCAACTTTCTAAGCTACCAAACGCCGGAGCGAAACATGCATAACCAGGGGATCGCTTGCTGGTGAAAAGTTCCTGCTGTTGTGAACACAAATTACTCGTGGTTTCCGATATTTTTGGTGATCTGCGAGGAGTTACAGAATTTCAGATTCGGGAAGGGGTAGAGAAGAAGAAAGCGCAACGATTAGGGCATCGGCCATAACCCTTGGGATGCCAAAGCACACAATCAACAATCAAACCCTACAATCAAAGTAATACCTAATGAGGAATGTTATTCCACAATAAATATCCAATTGTAATTGAGGCTTAGAAAATTTTGTTTCTTTAAAGTCTTAGATTCAAGTAATACATTGTTTTATCTATTATTCATCTTTTACAAATAAAAATAGCACACCATGGTGGATCCTCTATAGTTCTTGATTACTAAATAGATATAGTTGAAGGATCTTAATTGTTAGATTCATTTTGGAGGTTGCGATTTAATTTTGATAGTTTTCAAAATTACTTTGAGTTTGAATGGATGGGATCCTAAACTCACAAATTGGCTAGAACAATTATGATTTTTTAGGTGCACATCAATAATTGCTAGGGCGTCCCTTGGAAGTGACGCGTTGTATGGTCTGAATATAGCGACAAGTGTGCAAGGGCCGCTTCATCGGCGCCCGAGTATAGTGTTAAATAGGCAAGGGTCCCCACATCAAGGATGGATGTGAGCAAAGAAGATAGTCCATGAAACTAAAATTAGGATAGGAACTTGGAATATAGGTTCCCTTACAGGAAAATTAATGGAATTAATAGATATTATGATGAATAAGAAGATAAATATTCTGTGCATTCAAAAAATTAATGGGTTGGAGAGAAGGCTAAGGAGATTGATAGTTTAGGATTTAAATGATGCTATTCGGGTAGGAGTCGTACTAGAAATGGTGTAAGTGTGATTATAGATAAGAGTTTGAAGGATAATGTTATAAAAATTAATAGAATTGGAGATAGAATTATAGCTTTAAAGATTATTGTTAATATTATAAGTGCATATGCTCCTCAAGTAGGTTTGGATATGGGTTCAAAATCAAAATTTTGGAATAACTTAGAAGAATTAATACAAAAGATACCTCTTGAAAAAAAGTTTTTATTGGAGGAGATTTAAATGGACATGTTGGTAGAGAGGTAGATGATTTTAAAAGCATTCATGGTGGTCATGGATTTGGAACGACAAATGAAGGTGATAAGATCATATTAGATTTTTCTTTAGCGTATGATTTTTTAATTGCTAATACATTATTTAAGAAAAGAGATGAGCATCTCATCACTTATAAAAATAGATATAGTACAACTTAGATTGATTATTTTCTTATAAGAAAATTTGATCGTTTAGATTACAAAGATTGTAAAGTTATTCCGAGTGAAAATTTTTGTACCCAACATCGATTATTAGTTTTGAGCTTTAAAATAAAGAGGCTAAAAATAAAAAATAAAGTAAAATAATATTTTAGAATTAGATAGGGACATTTAAAGAATATTAATAAAAATATTTTTTAGAGTAAGATTTTAGATCTTAAAATTTTATCTATGCATGAGCATACTAATGTTATATGGGAAAAATGGCTAGTGATATTAAGAATATTGCAAAAGATATATTTGGAGTATCAAAGAGGAAAGCTCCTAATAGTAAAAATAGTTGGTGGTGGAATTCAAATGTGTAAAAAAAGATAAAAAATAAAAATATTTATTATAAAAATTAATTTATTTGTAAAAATTCTGATAATTAGAAAAGATATAAAGAGGCACGTATGGAATCTAAGAAAGTAATATGTGATGCAAAGAACTTAGCTTTTAATAATTTATAAAATATATTAGATACTAAAAAGGGAGAAAGTTATATGTATAAGTTAGCCAAACAAAGAGATATGAGTAGTAAGGATTTAGTTCAAGTGAAGTGTATTAAGGATGAAAATTAAAAAGTACTTTTCTTAGAAGATAATATTCAACAAAGGTGGATGAAATATTTTGCTAAACTTTTTAATGAAGAATATGAAAATACGATTTACTTTAGTGACCTTAGCACCCTAAATGAAAATAAAGATTTATATTTTTTATCGGCGTATTAGTAAAACCGAAGTTAGAGAGGCTTTAAAGAAAACGAAGGTGGAAAAGCTATTGGACCTGATGATATTCCAATAGAGGTGTGGAAATGCTTAGGAGATGAAGGAATTTCTTGGCTTACTAAACTTTTTAATACTGTTTTGAAGACTAAAAAGATGTTAGATGAGTGGAGAATGAGTGTGTTAATTCCTATTTTTAAGAATAAAGGTGATGCACAAGATTGTGCAAATTATAGATGAATTAAGTTAATGGGTCATACTTTAAAACTATGGGAGCGAGTTATGGAGTGGAAGTTGCGGCATGATACTAATGTTTCTCAAAATGCCTGGTAGGTCTACTATGGAACCCATACATTTATTGAGAGGTTTGATGGAGAAATATAGAGAGAATAAGGATGATCTACATATAATATTTATTGATTTAGAAAAAGCATATGATAAAGTTTCTAGAAAAGTGCTATGGAGAGTTCTTTAAAAGAAAAGAGTTAATAATGCTTATACTCAAATCATTAAAGATATATATGCAAGAGCTATTACTTGTGTTTAAACACAAGGTGGTTTGACCAAGTATTTTCCTATTTTGGTTGGATTACATCAAGGATCAGCCTTAAGCCCATATCTTTTTTGCTTTAGTCATGGATGTTCTCACTAGACATTTGCAAGAGGATGTACCTCGGTGCATGCTTTTTGCTGATGATATTCTTCTTGTTCATAAGACTAGAGAGGGAGTTGAAGGTAAACTTGAATTATGGAGGTCAACCTTAAAGTCTAAAGGTTTTCGCTTGAGTAGATCTAAAACAGAATATATGGAGTGTAATTTTAATAGTAATAGACCTAGTGAGGGGAAAGTGACTTTGGGCAATCAAGTCATTAGTAAGAGTACACATTTTAGATATCTTGGATCTATTGTACAGAGTGATGGTGAAATAGATGGGGATATTATTAGCAGAACTCAAGTTGGATGGTTGAACTGGAGGAATGCATCGGGCTTGTTGTGTGATAGACAAGTCCCCCTCAAACTTAAGGGAAAATTCTATAAGATGGTGATGAGACCTGCAATGCTTTATGGTGCCGAATGTTGGCCATTAAAAGAGAAGCATAATACTAAGTTAAGTGTTGCAGAGATGAGGATGCTCAGGTGGGTGAGTGGCTTTACCCTTAGAGATCGGATACAAAATGAGCATATACGTGAAAAGGTTGGAGTAGCTCCAGTGGAAGATAAGATTAGAGAGAGTCGCCTTAGATTGTTTGATCACATAAAATGGTGGCCTTCTAATGACCCGGTTAGAAAAATAGAGGTATTAGATTTGACCTATGTTAAGAAAGGTAGAGGTAGACCTAAAAAGACTTGGTTAGAAAATATTAGAAATGATCATTCTTTATTAGATTTAAACAAGAATTTGACTTTTAACAGGACACAGTGGAGAAAAAGGATTCATGTAGCTGAGCCCACGTAGTGGGACAAAGGCTTGATGTTGTTGTTGTTTTCAAAATTACTTTGAGTTTGAATGGATGGATACTAAGCTCATAAATTGGCTAGAACAATTAGGATTCTTTAGGTGCACATCTATAATTATCTGAGTAATTATACATAATCCATATTCATTTCACATCAATGCTAATAATGGTTTAATTATGATCTTCATACCCCTTCTACAAGATACATGTAAAAGCAAAATTTGTTACAACTAAAAAACATGCATCACGATTGATGCCATACACATTAAAGATCCCTATGGGTGACTGAGTTAATCGAGCAAGGTTGGCCATGGGGCATAATAAATAAAGTGATATGGGATGTAGTAAGATAAAACAAACCAAAAAGGATATTATTGGCTCCAAGTACTTAGGTAACTTAGACACTCCTTAGTTTGGTAGGGTTATATAAGATCAAAAACATAAGGTACACTTTTATAGTAATGGTCAGCCATATCAATAATTTTGCGAGCTCTTAAAATAATCAAGCAAGGTGACAATACATTTGAAAAAATCTTGGATAAAATTTGTTAGACCTTTCTTCCACAAAAAGGATGAATTGTGTCCCTATCCATTTAATACATGTAAGATTGATATGAGTCAAATTCTCATATAGTCATAAGAGAGAGCCTACTTCTAAGTATGTGGCCATCTTGAAACATGACTATAAATATTATGTAACTCATCTTAAAAAGGGTTCATATCTTGCTTCTTCGCTATCTAGAGAGCCTCTTCTTCTAGAGGGTTAATATTAAACAAGCCCCTATTGAGGACCAATGTTGAATTATGTTGAGTTTGATTCATATTTAGGCATGGCCTTACTAACATGTTTGTTTAATTATAAATGATAAATAAAAAGAAGATCTACTCCCCTAAAATGCATCTCTTATGTTGAATGATGCTTTTAAGAGTCAACCTTATAATGCCTCCTTGTGGAAGTATCCTCATAATAAGGCTCTTCCTTTATATAAAACAAAGTAAAATAAAATAAAATAAATCTTTAAAATGAGTGTTAACATATTGTGCTTTTCATTACGACATGATGGATAGATGAAAAAAAGAAAAAATAGAGCCAAAAATAATGTTAGAAAGCTCACCTTCTAACCATCTCTAATATGCAATATAAGTGTCAAATTTATTTCAGTAGATAAGGAGACTATTACAGAAATTCATATCATATATTGATTTGGACCATAAGATTTAGTGGAAGATCTAAAATACCACCTGAGTTATGTAACACCTTAAAGATCTAAATTTAAAAGAATTATCAATTTTTATCTCATAATTAATTTGTCAGGGTTACTAAATTTATATCCTTTTAAATAAATCCAACAAAAGTAACTATAAATCATATATATCAAAATATTTCTATATTCATTCATTCAAAATATGATTTATAATAGCCAAGAGATTTCAACAATATCAATTTATCATTTTTAAAGCTTTTGACTATAAAAGAATAGAACAAACAAAGAAATTAAAAAGACCCTAAAAAACACTGGTCCGTCTTACTCCAGAGGATCCTAACCCCTTCTAATACTTGAAGTTAATAAAAATCACATAATGAATTTAAAAAATCCAACAGGTTATTAAAGCCCTATCACTATATTTAAAACAAGATAAAAGAATCTATATATATTATGAAATCCCTTAAGTAAATATCTAAACTCTTAAACGTTGAGGTGTCTTTTGTATAATGGCTAGAATTTCTGTAAGAAACTCTGCAGTTAAGCGTGCTCATCCCAAAGTAATTCTGAGATGGGTGACCTACAGAGAAGTTACACCAATAAGACAAAATCATGAGACTCTTAGGCCAAAGTAAATAATATCTTGATAGTTAATAGTTTGGGCTGTTATAAATGGTATTAGAATAATACACCAGCCGGAAGATGAGAACTAAGTGTCATACAAGATGAAGTGTTACACCATGGGAGCCACCTCTTGAATCCTGTATGGACAAAGTGCTACATGAAGGGAGCCATCACTTGAACTTGTAGGGGCTACCTCTAAAATTCTATTTGCCTGGTGGATGATTCTGGGATAAAGATGATGATGATGATGTCAATTACTTAAGTGGGGGAGATTGTGAAACCCCTTAAATAAAAGAATCTAAACTCTTAAATGTCGATATGCCTTTTGGTGTAATGGTTGAAATTTCTGTAAGAAAATCCATAGTTAAGCGTGCTTATTCTAGAGCAATTCTGAGATGGGTGACCTACTGGAAAGTTACACCAACAGGATAAAATCGTGAGGCTCTTAGGCCAAAGAAGACAATATCTCGATATTTAAGAGTTTAGGTTGTTACATATATGCTCTAATTCTAATCAATATCAATAAATAAACTATCAGTATGAATGATAAATAATCTATAAAATTAATATCAAGAAATAGCATAAATTAATATGATCAATAAAATAATAGCATCTCACTAAGCAAAAGGTGTTTATCAATCTATAAGAAAATTGATAAAAAGTCTATAAATATATAACATATGTTGCATTAAAATAAAATCAATTATTTATGAGTTATGTTTATGATGATGATTTAATTATATGCTTCTATCAATTATTATGTCATGTATATCTATTTGTTAGTATGTCATATCAGTATACTATATCAATATATTTATTAATGCATTATACATGTATAACTATTAATGTCTAATAATATATATATATATTATATGATATGACATGCTATGCATTGTCGTAATTAGTTAATCAGCTATAGACTAACATCCAAGATTATACCACAAACTTTTATTTTAAAAAAAGTTTATTGGCCTACCCTCTTATAAATGATATTATTATTTTAATAACTAACATGTATTAATTATGATGTTCACAGCCAACCTTCATTGCTTAATTACCTGCAAATGTCATATTTATTATATATCAATCATATCATTTTCTCTAGAAAAGTTAATAGTATATATAAAATGCATTAATTATAAAAATGTTGGGAAATTTGTACATTATTTATTAACTTCAAAAAATTATAACCATCAATTATTTGATAAAAATTTAATATATTAATGTCGACATGCACAAAATGATTAAATCTATAACCTATTAAAAGTTACACTGTTAAAATTTGCTAAAAATCGAGATATCACAACTTTTCTAAATTCTAACCAAATTAAAATTAAGAAAATACAAAATAAGAAAAATCATTGAAATTATAGGTATGGTAATGGTAGTATACCTTGAGACAAGCAATTTTTCCAATTGAACCAAGTAGCAAGAATGACTTTATAACCCCTAAACCTTAGGTTTCTCTCTTCATCCCCTCTCTTTTTCTTCTTAATTTCCTCCTATCCTTCTCTGTTAAAAATGAATGAAGATGGGATGACCAGTGTAAAGTTCTGTTAAGTGTAAAGGGATATTTATAATAAAATAATCTAAGGGTAGAAATGTAATTATGCCATTTATTTAGTTTTTAGCATTAAATCTTTATAAATTCTTTTATATCTACAAATTAAGAGCTCTAAAAGTTATAAAAAAATATTTATAAAATAGCCCAGTGTGTCTAGAAGACTTTGGAGAAATTAATTTACAGAATGGATACCTAACAGTCCTAGAAAACCCATTTTGTATCGACATATTTTAATTTCTTAAGGAATTACAATTACATAACAAATTATTGTTTTCATATATACGCTGCCTACAAAATTAAGAGAAATTATTATAATTAAAGCATAATAATATCTATGTTATGATGAATAAGATTTATAAATTGAATTTATAATGATTCTTGAAATATTATTTAACTGTTGAATATGAACTATTACGATCTCCCTAGTTTTGAAATAATGTCGTCCCTGACATTTTCACTATTGCTATGCAAATGAGACAAAATAAGAATAAAACACAATAAAAATTATTTTGTTAAAATCAAATCAATGATAAAAATCAAATCAAAAATCAAATTGGTTCAAGCATTATTAAATTAAATTAAATACTAATCATGAACTTATCATTCATACCAATCATATCATTCAATAAATCATGAATTCAATAAGGAAACTCATCCATATATTTATATGTATTATTCAACCATATGTTATTCAATATGCTATGCAATGATATTAATTAAATATGCACTGAAGATTAATCAAAATATTAAAAAATTTGGATAGAGAATTCTACCAGTGGATCACCTAGGTACATTTTGATCATCATACTAAATCAGGCTGTAAAGGTCATATTGATGTTGGTATTATCATAGTAAAATAAGTAGTTTTTATTTGACTTCCCTAGCTCCTCTTTCAATTGTCATGTTCATGGACCCTTCACTATATCCAAGTCCTGTAGCCCTCTATCTATAATATTGCCTGAATTATTCTACTCTAAATGTTGATCATGTGCCATATCACTATTATTGTAATAACTCATATTTTGACCAGACAAATAATTTTTTTTGGAGTCAATATAACTCCAAATTATAAACCGTCTTCACTATAGTATTTTGATTGTAGTATTTTACTTACACAATTTTTTTTATAATTTTTGGGCACTGTAAAAAATCTTTAAAAAATTGACACCTGTCGGTACAAGTGGAGATTTTGGGATCGTAAGGTGTTTGATTTGCAAACTGATTTTATCAATATTTTTTAAATAAAATAATTTATTTTATGGATATTTTTCTATAATTTTTGGATTCCTAAAATAATTTATTTGAATTTTATATTAAAGAATTAATTAAATTAAATATTATATTAATATTTTATTAAAAATATTTTAACCCACTTAAAGCTTTTTATTAAAATCCCATTTTTCCCTTTCTTTACTTCGATTAACCGAGAAATGATTTAAGGGAATTGTGAAAGAGAGGAAAGAGAAAATAGAACCTAGGATTTGGAGGCCATAAAGCGATTTTCGTTCACCGAAGCTAAAGGGAAAATTGCTCGTTTCATTGTAAGGAACTTTTATCATATTTTTGATTTTAAAGATTTTATATTGTTGGTATTTTTCTGATCAAATTTGTGCTTTCGTTATCGAAAAATATGAATAACTTTATATTTGTAAAACTTTCACCGTATAACTTTTTGTATGTTATAGAGATCAATATTATGGACATTTTGATTATTTATTTATATATTTTCATAGATGATTTTGAAAATATAGTAATTTTTATCTACTTAAAAATTTATTTTGATGTCTAAAAATAGTAATTTATTTAACAAAAGCTTTAGAATATTATTTTATGCATTATTTGATAATTTGGTCAAATTCTAAAAAATATAAATTTTTGCTTAGTATGATTTTTGTTATCTACCGTTAATACATTTTGATATTTTCTGAATTATGCTTTATTTACTATAATTTATTATAAATGAATGATGATATGTGTTGAGTAATAACTGATCACTATTATTATTATAATATTGTGATAATAATGCATGTGTCGTGTAAAAGATAACTAAAGACTAGTTGACCTGTTAGTTGGAAACGATTGACCTGTATAGGATGGAGGGCTGATGAGCTTTCCTTTAAATAAAGTGTTTTGGTGTTATCATCTACTAATTCACATGATACACTGGTTGGAAGTTATAAGGATATTATTACTATACCAACAAACAAAGAGTGACGACTCTATTTACTAAGCTAACAGTTTAATAACACTGAAAAATATCGTGATAGTTAGGACTTCTTACTTATTTAGTGTGATTATTGAAATGCATATTTTTAAGGTATTATTCTCATTATTGTATGAATTTATTAGTAATACACGGATTTACTATTATTGTATTATTCTATTATTTCTATCATTAGATTATTATTATTATCGACCTAGATATTGATACTATTTAATAATATTAATTCAATGTGTTTATACTAAGTATGTGATATACTGAGCACGTGATTTAGGAGGCATAGATAGCATGTGTACATTCTTATATGATTTTACTACATTGATTTAATTTTGATAGTATTTATCGATATTTTGATTTGATGTTTTATTCGATTATAGAGACATGATTAATTTATAGATTTGACACTCGTACTGGATTATTACTTTACTAGCTACTATACCGTAGTATTTTACTATTTTCATATTCTATTGCTACTACAATTGAGTTTTATTATTATTGTACTTATTCAATGATCATATGACTACTACTAATATGATTTAATCTTTAACATGCATATTTCTCTTTTACCATGCTTTGAATTCAGTTATAAATTTTGGTGACCTGTTGAGCTTTTAGCTCATTATATATGATTTTAAATGATTTTAGGTAAAGAGCCTACCGCTTGAAGCTTTCTACTGATACTAGTATATTTTTTTATGTTAGCTTTTGGTTCATGTATTTTTATAGCAAGTGTGGCTATTATATATATTCTTGTAGACTCTAGTTGTGGATTGTAATTATTAACTGTAGTAATGTGAATTATATTTTTCATATTTTATTTGCTTTCTTTAATACAATGAATCAACTCTGAATGTTTGTATTGATCTGGTTGATAAATGAATGAAAAAAAAAAAAACAAAAAATAGAGAATAGAAAATATGTTCTTTTACTTAGATTATGGGACATTACAAATGGTATCAAAATAATGGTTAGTGAAAAATTTTGCTTATACCCAGAGCCACAATAATGATTGCATTAATTATTGATTAAATACATTTAGAGATTTATTTTGTTTTGAAGACTTGATTTTGTATTTGTATTTATTTATTTCATTTTAAATGATTCAATTTATATTTAATATTTCTGTATTGATCAGGCAAATGGACCAAAAAGGGAAGACATTTGAATCTGTTACTGAAGTGTTTTCAGTGACATTTGAGAATATGAAAAATTTGCTGACATGATCGCTCAGATGGTGAGCGATAAATTAGCAAAACTTTCTGGAGAAAGTTTTAAAAAAAATTGGTGAAAGTAGCGGGAAAAGGACTAGTAAAATTATTAAAGCACCTACCACTCTACAATGTATATGGTGTGGGAGAAGACATGTGGGACACTGTTATAAGATAACAGGACAATACATTCGAAGTGGTGATTATGGACACCGAATGGCAGAATGTCCATTACTTGGACTTTTGCAAGGATCTGTTCAAACTGAAAACATGCAATTGAAATCTGTGAAAGATGTTTCTCAAGTGCTTGAAACTATGACTAGTATGATTTTATTTAATTTGTTGCTTAAATTTTGATTTTTTTTCTTTTTTAATGATTTTTGAATTAATTTTTTTATGATTTATATCTGATATAAATTCTTGTGTTTTAATTTGTGTTTGATTTGTTAATTTGAGTTTTCATCATATGAATTTGTTTTATATTGATTTGTGCCCAAATCCTTAAGAGAAATGTTGGGGATGATATTTTCTTAAGGTGGGTAGATTGTAATAACCCATATTTTGATCAGGCAAATAAATTTTTTTTGAAGTCAATATAACTCCAAATTATAAATCGTCTTCACCATAGTATTTTGATTGTAGTATTTTATTTACACAAATTTTTTTGTAATTTTTGGGCCTTGTCAAAAATTCTTAAGAAATTGACACATGTTGGTACAAGTGATGATTTTAGGACCGTTAGGTGTCCGATTTGTAAATCAATTTCACCAATATTTTTTAAATAAAATGTTTTATTTTATGTATATTTTTTTATAATTTTTGAAGTCCTAAAATAATTTATTTGAATTTTATACTAAAGAATTAATTAAATTAAATATTATATTAATATTTTATTAAAAATATTTTAACCCACTTAAAGCTTTTTATTAAAATCCCATTTTTCCTTTTCTTTACTCTGGCTAATAGAGAAATGATTTAAGGGAATTAGAGAGAGAGAGAGAGAGAGATAGGAAAGAGAAAATAGAACCTTGGATTTAGAGACCATAGAGCGATTTTCATCCACTAACATTGAAGGAAAAATTACTCGTTTCACTGTAAGAAACATTTATCCTATTTCTGATTTTAAAGATTATATTTTTGGTATTTTTCTGATCAAATTTGTGTTTTCGTTACAGAAAAATATGAATAACTTTGTATTGGCAAAGTTTTTACCACATAACTTTTTGTATGTTATAGGGATCGATATTATGAATATTTTGAGTATTTATTTAAAATTTTTCACTGAGTGATTTTAAAAATATAGTAATTTTTATCTACTTAGAAATTTATTTTGATGTCTAAAAATAGTGATTTAGTTCAACAAAAGCTTCAGAATGTTCCTTTATGCAATATTTGGTAATTTGGTCAAATTCTAAAAATATGAATTTTTGCTCAGTATGATTTTTATTGTCTATTGTTAGTATATTTTGGCATTTTCTGAATTATACTCGATTATATTTTATTTGTTATAATATATTATAAATGAATGTGGATATGTGTTTGAGTAATAGCTGGTCATTATTACTGTTATAATATTATGATAATAATGTGTATGTCGTGTAAAAGATAAGTAAAGACTGGTTGACCCATTAGTTGGAAACTAATTGACCTGTACAGGATTATGGGCTGATAGGATTTCCTTTAAACAAAGTGATTTGGTGTTATCCTTTACTAATTCACGTAATACACTGGTTGGGAGTTATAAGAAGATTATTACTGTGCCAACGGGTATGACTCTATTTACTGAGCCAACGGTTTACTAACATTGATACTAACACTGAAAAATATCATGATAGTCAGACTTCTTACTTGTTTAGTGTGACTACTGAAATACATATTTTTTAGGCATTATTCCTATTATCATACAAATTTATTTGCACTACACAGATTTACTATTATTACATTATGCTACTGCTTCTACCACTAGATTGTTATTATTATCAACCTAGATATCGATACTATTTGATAATATTAATTCAATGTACTTATACTAAGAATGTGATATACTGAGCATGTGATTTAGGAGGCCTAAATAGCATGTGTGCCTTCTTATATGATTTTCTTGCATTGATTTGATTTTGGCAGTATTTACCAATATTTTGATTTGATATTTTATCTGATTACGAAGACATAATTGATTTATAGATTTGACATTCATACTGGATTACTATTTTATTAGCTATTGTACCGTAGTATTTTACTATTTATAGATTTTATGGCTACTGCATTTGAGTTTTACTATTCTTGTACTTATTTAATGATCATATGACTGCTACTACTATGATTTGATCTCTAACATACATATTGCTCTTTTATCATGCTTTGAATTCAATTATATATTTTGGTGACATGTTGGGCTTTAAGCTTATTATATGTGATTTTAAATGATTTCAGGTAAAGAGCTTGCCGCTTGAAGCTTTATACTGATGCTAGTATAGTTTTTTTTATGTTAGCTTTTAATTCATATATTTTTGTAGCCAGTGTGACTATTATATATATTCTTTTGAACTTTAGTTATAGATTATAATTATTA
Source organism: Dendrobium chrysotoxum (assembly GCA_019925795.1). Taxonomy (NCBI): domain Eukaryota; kingdom Viridiplantae; phylum Streptophyta; class Magnoliopsida; order Asparagales; family Orchidaceae; genus Dendrobium; species Dendrobium chrysotoxum. The sequence goes on from CM034311.1 coordinate 31,168,402, forward strand.
ACTGTAGTAATGCGAATTATATTTTACATATTTTATTTACTTTCTTTAATGCAATAAATCAACTCTGGATGTCTGTATTGATCTGGTTGATAAATGAATGAAAAAATAGAGAATAGAAAATATGTTTTTTCACTTATATTATGGGATGTTACAATTGTGGACAATCAACCATCTGGTGTCCTCATTATCCACATCTGAAATATTATCCAGTAATAAAAAAACAATATTTGGTATGTCTTTTGCCATATTGGGTACACTCTAATACACTTCCTATAAAGGTCTCAGATCATTTCTTGCTATCAAAAAATTTACTCCTCTCGATGCCATCACCTCTACTTATGTCATCTCTTGATATCTTCATACTCAGATTTTGTCTAAATGATGGAATTTCCAAATCTTCATCTACTAATCTAGCTTTCTCAACTAATTCAAAAAATATTTGAATCCTTAGTGGAACTAATGGATATTTCAGCTCATTCCTAGGTCCTTTAAAAAATTTACAGCATTTTTTTGTTGTATTGATCAACTATGGAGCGTACCTTATCAATATAGTAAATTCAATGTCATACTACATTATTGTCCTATTGTCCTGCTCTAGTCTCATAAAAGCCTCATGCATTTGATGTCGAGCTAATGGAGGTATAAACTAGTTTTAAAAAATAGTAACAAATTCTGCCCAGGTGATCTCTATATTCATTTTTTCTTGAAATTTTCATAATTGTTGTTCTATCCACCATCTCTCTACTTCTCATTCAAATAAAAATACTATTAGTGAAACCTTCTTGCTCTCAAGACACTACATATTATCAAATATATTCTTTATACTTAACAACTAGTCCTCTGCTACCTATGGTTTTATTGTTCTCTAGAACAGTGATGACTTTAATTTATGGAACATCTATAAATGCTTATCTTCATCACTGTCCCTAGTCCCTGATTTTCTGCTCTGAGTTTCACTTACAATATGAGCAACCATACTAGCAAGTTGTAACATGCTATTAGAAGACACTGGGGCTACAACTGTACTTTGCTCATTATGTATATTTTGCTAAGTTAAGTCCATCTTTCAACTAATATAATTCTCTTTCCTAATCAATCAAGCATATAAACTTAACATACATATAAATACAAATAAATCAATCAAATATGTAAATAGTAAACTCTATACTACCCAACTTGTATCCCACTCATAATCAATCCTATAACTCTGGCTATAATTTAATTCTTCTAATAATCATTATTTTGATACCAACTGTAATGCCCTAAGATCTAAATTTGAAAGAATTATTAATTTTTATCTATTAATTAATTTATCAGAGTCAATATATTTCTGTCATTTTAAATAAATATAACAAAAAGAACTATAAATCATATACATCAAAATATTTATATATTTATTCCTTCAAAATGTAATTTATAATAGCCAGAATATTTCAATAATATCAATATATCCTTTTTAAAGCTTTTTACTACAAAAGAATAAAACAAACATAGAAATAAAATAAAAAATTGAAAACACTAATCAGTCTCACTCAAAAGGGTCTTGAACCCTTTCCAAGCCTCAAATTAATCAAAATTACATAATGAGTTTAGAAAGACCAGCATGTCACCAAACCCTATCCCTACATTCAATGTAAGGTAAAAGAATTAATATGCATGCTCTAATTCTAGTTAATATAAATTAATAAGCTATCAATATGAATGATAAATAATCTATATAATTAATATCAATCAATAATAAAAACTAATATGATCAGTAAAATAATAGTATCTTACTATGTCAAAAGTGTCTATTAATCTATAAGAAAATCAATAGAGGTCTACAAAATATATAATATATTACATAACAAAAAAAATATTAATATCTATTAATTATATTCTTATTAATAGTTCTATTATATGTTTCTATCAATCATTATGTCATATATATCTATTTGTTATTATGTCATATCAGTATGCTATATTAATATATTTATCAATCACTATATGTGCATAACTATCAATGTCTAACAATATACCTATTATATGCCACGTCATGTTATATTAGTCTTAATGCTTATATCTGTCTTATATATGTTATCATATAAATGCAAATATGGATATAATTATGAATAATAAGGCAGGACATCCAACTTTAAAGTGGTGTTTTCATCCTTCCATCGGTCATATCAATACATCGTTATATGTCAATCACCTCTTTTAATTATTTCTATTAATCTTTTTTTTAATATGTGACTTTCAATGAATCAATAAAGAGTTGTCATTCTCTATCCGTCGGCGTAATCAGTCAATCAATTATAGGTTAACATCCACAATTATATCATAAATCTTTATTTTAAGGAAAGCCTATTAGCCCACTCTCCTATATAGGGTATTAGTATTTTAATAATCAACCCATATTAATTATGGTATTCATAATTAGCCTTCCTTGCTTACTTGCAAATATCACGTTTATCATGTATCAATTATATCATCTTTTCTAAGCAAGTTAATAGTATGTATGAAATGCAATAATTTATGAATTATTAGAAAATCTAAATACTATTCATTAACTTTAAAAAATTATAACTATTAATTTACATGATGAAAACTTAATATATTAATGTCAATATGTGTAGAATGATTAAAATTATTACATACTAAATTATATGGTGAAAATTTGCTAAAAATGGAGATATCAAAATTTTTATAAATTTTGACCAAATTAAAATTAAGAAAATATAAAATAAGTAAAATCATTGAAATTAGAGATAGGGTAACGATAGCGTACCTTATGACGAGCAATTTTTCCAATAGACCAACTGGCAAAAATGTCTCTACTACTCCTAAACCCTAGGTTTCTCTCTCCTTCCCCTCTCTTTTTCTTCTTAATTTCCCCCTATCCTTCTATGTTAAAAATTAATGAAGATGAGAATGGCCAATGTAAAGTTTTGTTAAGTGGAAATGGATATTTATAATAAAATAATCTATGGGTATAAATATAATTATGCCATTTTTTAGATTTTAGTATAAAAATCTTATAATTTATTTTTTATCTTCGAATTTGGAGCTCTAAAAATTATTAAAAATATTCATAAAATATCAATCCCAGCATGTCTAGAACACTCTGGTGAAATCGGTTTACAAAACGGACCCCTACGGTCTCAGAAAACCCACTTTGTATCAACATGTGCCAACTTTCTTAAAAAATTTATTATTTTTATATCTACACCGTCTATAAAATTAGGAGAAAAATATTATAATTAAGGCACAATAATATTTATGTTATGACGAAGACAGTTTGCAAATTGGAGTTATGATTTTTGAAATATTATTTGACTATTGAATATGTGCTATTATAAGTTATTAGAAACATAATTTTGTTGATGAAGCTCAAGATAAAGGATAAGTAGAAGCCATGAATATTGTTATCACAATTGCCTAAAAAAGGCAATTCAAATCATGGTGAACATTATAAGACATAAACCATCTTTTTCTATAATCTAAGGAAAACTAAAGATTTTGGTCCTATACAGGGAACATAAATTGTGCCTCAAAAGAATCTTTAAATGACTAAGAATAAATATATATAAAGCTCGATCCAAACTTTTAAGTGATCGAGCATAACATCTAAGTCTCAAAATTCTGGTTTAGCTTAATAACCAAGTATATCCTTTGATCCTTAAAAGAATAAGTCAGGTTACTGCCTTCGAACCACTACATTTAGGCCACTTTCAAGCAATCAAGCATTGTATTTAGGCTTTAAAGGCTCCAATATTTAAAATATCATGTGAAGTTATAGCCTTTGAAATAACTTTAAAAGGACAAACATAGCATATGGGTCTCAAAACTTTGGTGTAATCTTTTAATGACTAAATATTACCTTTAAGCTTAAAAAAATTAAGTTAGGCCATTTTCATAGGTTAAAATTTAGCCTTAGTTTAAGCCATCAAAATATGAATCATGGGTTTAGTTGGACTTCTTGGATAACGCTCATTATTAAGGTTAGTATAATTAACCTAATTAGTTTACCCCTTATTGTAATGGCCTAAGGGATAACCTAATTATAAATCAAAATTGATGGTCAATTTTTGAGTGTTCACCCCATGGTTGACTGGACACCCCATGGTTAACTGGACACTAAGTTTGTTTCCCTAGGATAGTGCCAACTAAGTTGTTGAGCATGAGAGGCGCCAACTAAAGTCACTACAAAGGAAGACATTAACTTAAGTCATCACCTACTGATAGCTACCCAAAGATCGACCCTTAATAGTGGTCACCAACCCTAATTTGTTATGTCCGATTAGTTTATATAAATATAAAACACTCAAAAAGCAAGAAAAATAACTAAATATAAACAAATGAAAGCATTAAAGATTATTATTTTTCCTTAAATAAAAGAAGGGTTCAACTACATTATGCCACTTGGCCATTAACATAAAAAAGTAATATGAGATAATTTCTTGATAAGAAATCCTATTGAACCCATCTTACCAAAGATTGTAAAGGCTACTTGGCCTATATATCTCCGGTCTTGTTAGGTACTACCAATAAGCCATTAATTGGGCCTACTAACCTTTGTCCCTATCCCATGATTAACCATCACCTAAATATGTAAATCAATCAGGAATATGTACTTAGAGGAGAAATAATTATAATGCATTAATTTAGTAAATACATGAGTTATATTAACATGAGAGCAATCAAAACATTTAGCTAAATATGTCATTATTAAGATAATCACTTCATATAATCGACCTATTTTACATTTATTTGTAGACTCAACCATTCAAGTCATGATAATTTATGGCTACAATCTAGGAACTAGGTCCCGCTATCCTTCTTGGTCCCTTAGACCGTGTCATGACCCAACCTAACATAACATGTATATCCTGACAGATCATATTAGTTGGATGCGTGACTGAGCATTTGTCTAAGTTCTAAATGGAACGAGTTTTTTTTTAATGAAATCCATATAACATATAAAGCTATTAATTCATCAATAAATAATATAAATGAAAGCCATCATCCAATATGAAAATATATACATCTCATATATGTTTATATCAAAATATTTTATATAATAATCATAGGTCTTCTATTATTCCAAAGAAATACACTTGATCCATGATTATAAAAGAATTCATCTAAAAATAAAAGAAATATCTCTAACAACAACTCTTTAGATATACTCCATCGATGCTTTATTTTTCCTTGAAACATGTAAACATATGGAGTGAGCAAACAACTCAGTAAGTTACATAGAATCTACAACTATACTCCATACAAGGAAATAAAATAATATGTATGAACGTTAATCATGTGTTGAATCAATAATTCTATGCTACTCTTGTACTTGTATCATACACAATATGATCATGATCAAGATCATTAGGTTAGAATCATATGTACATGTGTTATATGCAATGCAATCATGTCCAAGACTATCATATTAAATTCATACTCTATTTAGGGCATTGTATCATATCTATATTATTTCAATGGCTCATATCATGCATAGAAATTAATGTCATCGTGTATAGTAGTAACATATTCTTACGTACATATATTAACATAAATATATCATTGATAATAATGTATAGTATCATGTGTCATAACAATATATCATTATAGATATCATATATACATATTATATCAAGTAAGGGTATGTCAATAAGAATGGTCGTCAGTCAACTCATGTTGTCATGAGTACTAACATGTCATCACACACACACACACACACACACACACACATATATATATATCTAAACATATATATATATATATATATATATATATATATATATATATATATATATATATATATATATATATATATAAGTGAGATATTATGGAGCATTTTATCATATTAGAATTAGCATCATATATAGCAATACTATCATCATATGAAATTATCATGTATATATACAAGAGAATAATTTTAGAAAAGTCATGTCTCATCATTGGGTTTTTTCCTGTACATCCTTATATCATTTTATATCATATCATGTGAAATATTATATCTTAACATCATTATATCATAAACATATAATATTAAGTAAGATAAGATTTTTGGCTAATCATGTCATATGTAATATTTTTCCTATACAGTATCATATCTCATATAGATTATATAATATTATTAGAACTAATATGTTAGCATCATGTATAGGAGTCATCCTTTCAATCATAATTATATCATATCCCATTATACCTCCCATCAAGTCATGCATTGGGTTACACCATTAACCCCAAATTTTAAAAAAAGCCCATCAGCCAACTCTTCTGCCCAAGGTATCATATCTCTGCCAACCTGAATCATAGTAGCCAATCTTTCTTGCATATACACATTTTACTACATATGTATATATTCATCATAGTAATATTTAATATATTATTCAAAATTCATTTCATTGTACTAATTCTTTGTGCAGGTTAAATAACACATAAATCATAATAAGGTGTACATAAGATAATGTTATATACTCATTTGCACATTATTATATAATTCCAATGGATAAATTGTAACAAGTATGCATGCTATAATAATTGGATCATGCAGAATATATATGCCATAATGAATGAGCCATGTCAAGTATGCATGTCAATCATTCTATCCATATCAAATACAATAATCATTCATTATATATATATATATATATGAATCAAGTTTGTACTGTATGAACATTAATTAAAATTGCCTAATTTAATTTTGAGGATTAAGGAATAGAATCAGATCAAATTAGCATTAATGATCATACTATATGATATATTATTGTATTGTACGATTCACCCGAGAACTTGCTGGCCTAACCATGGTTTTTCTTGGATGATCTGTAATTGATTGAGCTGATTGTACTGTATGATTTGTACATTATACTACACAAACAAAAGACTTACAATTAAACTTTAGGATTTTGAGAGCTCACTTTATAAACTCTTGTTATGTTTTTAAGGAAAGAGTGCTTGAGCAGTCAGAGATGTTTTCTTAGGAGAGAGCTTGGAGAGTCCACTTCACAAGGGAGAGAGATAATGTGAGGTTGAGAGAGGGAGAGTGCCTTACGGGAGTCAAGGGGTGTGAGAGGGGTCACCCAGTTACTTTGTTAACCAGCACTGTGGGTCCTCTAATTGTGTTTTTTTTGGTGGAGCTCTAAGAAAGAGAGCCTTTAGCTAGCTTAGGAGGCTAGGGATCGGCTCTCCGCGGAGACTTAGAGGTGAGAGGAGGGATGATATCTCTCCACCATTACGAGGAGCAGAAGAAGGGTTGGCATCTCCATTGGGCCGAAAAGGTAAAAGGAGGGATCAATATCTATCTAGGAGGCGAGAGAAGGGACAACATCTCCGTTGGGCTGAGGAAGCAAAAGGAGGGAGATTCTTTGGAGTCAGTAAAAGTTATTCTCCACCTGCGGTAAGGGAGAAGGGCTTTTCTGCCTAGTTGTGTGTTGAATGAGTCTGAGTTAGTGCAATATCCTAAGAGGAGGACCTTTGGGGACTAGATGTAGGTCGATTCAACCGAATCACTATAAACCTGATTTGTGTGTTCTTTTTTTTTGTACTTTACTTTTCTTTTAATTTATTTTACTGCACCTTGGTTTTATTCTGATTATCCTTTTGAAAGAGGCTTTTAGTGAATGATCTCTAGTTGAACTTTGTTTTGAAAATTATAAAAGAAAGTATTTTTTTCTAAAAGTTAAAAAAAGAAATCTCTTTTCCTTTTGGTTTTTGGTATGAACCTCTTAATCTCTTAGACGCTTCTGCATATTTCAAATTTTATTTGTAAGAAAAAGAGTTTTATAAAACAACCCATTCATCTCACTCTTAACATTCCTTTTGCACCCTTAAGTGCCCTCAGGGCACTTTCAACCAACATTTGGTAGTGATTATAATTGACATTGGTGTTGGTCGACTGCTAGTGTCTACCGATAGTGGTGATAAACATCAATGTTGGTTGACAGCCATCATCGAGTGATGGTGGACAATGCTCTTCAAATGCATATGTTCTGAAATTTTGTCCACTAAAATGTTTTTATCCCTAAATGTGTAGATATAAAGTCTATTTATATATTTATGGATGCAACATTATAGTCCTTTATACTAAAAATCATTACACTCCATCAGATGGCATGAATTAATCCCCATAATCATTTTTATTTCTTAGACATCTTAGTGCTTTAATAAGATAATTTAGTGATCTCGAGCTTGTTAGATCCATCTTGTCAATACACTCATTTTGACTATTAATCACAAAATTCAGAAGATATTTGTTGTCTCAAATTGTCTTAAAAACTTTCTAACTAGATATTGTACCTCTTGACATCATTGTGCTCACCCCTTAAACAACAATGTTTCGATTTTAAATTTAGGCTTCGTTTGGAACATCTTTCTTACTGCTTTTTAAAGCAGCTTTTTAGTACAAAAATTTTTTAAAAAGAAATTTTTTGTATTAAAAAGTTGCTTTAAAAAGCAGTAAGAAAGCTGTCCCAAATGAGGCCTTAATGAGAATAGAGTTTAGATGATTTTAGAATTGATTTTGAAGCTTTTTTTTTTGGGTCCAATGCTCATGCTCCTTGAGATACATGCTTGCATAAAAATTCTTTATTTGAACAAATGAACTTTTCATTAGGGGTGTCAATTTTTTAACCCGACCCGATAACTGGACCGGAACTCGACCCAGAAAATCCACGTTCGGGTTGGCTTGTTTAACAAATGGGTTGGGTTCAGGTTTTAAATTTTGTCAAGTTTGAAAAATCGGATAGGGTTCGGATCAACCCGCTAACCCGAATTTGACCGAGCCCGTCTTACCTATCCATTTGCGTCATCCTACTACCACTTGCACACAACGCATAGCACTCCACACGGTCCAGCCAGGCAATCCTCGCCGGAGCACTCGCAAAAGCGCACCCGCGCCACACCCACACACTCGCACAGTACCACGCTAGCCAGGCTGCCCTCGCCAGACTGCCGCATGCTGGCACTCGCCCCACACAATTGCACCTGCGTGCTTGCCCGCTTGCACTTGCACACTCGGGTGGTCATGCTAGGCCACCTCGCATGCAGTTGTGCTGGGCCCATTTACAAAATCGGTTTAGCTGGCTGGGTCGGGTCAACCCGATAACCCAACAAGTCAGGTCCAAGTATGAATTTCTGACCCATTTGTAAAACCGAATCAAGTTTGGGTCAGCTGAATTGGACCCAGGTCAACTCCAAATTCGACCCGAACCTGACCCAAAAACTCATTTTCACACCCATACTTTTCATTGACATATCAAATATCATAATTAATATAATTTTAGAATTAATTAATCCATATAGTTTTAATGTTAAAATGCTATAAATAGGCCAAATATTTATTATATTCTTCAAATTAATTTCATTCAAAAAGATAAATGTATTAGCTTTATAATATATATTATTCCCTCACGTTAAGATAAGCTAATTGGGTGGGATTTGATAGAACCAAACTTGATACAAATTAGTTTTAAAAATTTTAAAAATATTTTGAGATTAGTGACATAAAAAATTAATAATTTATGTATTATATTAAAGTTAAAAGTAAATTTAAGAATTTTAAAATTCATCGTAATAAAATATTGATGAGAATATTACAATCCTAATTTTCTCCCAAACAAATAGCCCTTCAAAATTTTTAATTAATTGCCTCATTAAATGATTTTCGTTTTCTATTAATACTTATCTTATCCTTCCAGTCCGTAGTTTTCATGGAGCTTCCAACAAAGCCAGTGGGACTCCATTTGGAAAGGTCTCTATGTCACTATGCCTGAAATGTGTTGGCGAAAATTCTGTGAACAAAGACCTTAGGAAAAGTAATTAAAAAGGATGATATTGACTGCTTGGTCACGAGAAAAATTATTCGGTGCGGAATGAGGACGTTGCTCTACGTTCGGATGCCAATAAAATTGTGACCCGTGGATAGCCTATGTGGCAATTGCCGACGTGGATTGCCCTCGTGGAATGTCGACGTGGCTTCAACACTTAAACTCCGACCATCTTCATCCGAAATCCGAATATAGTTCAAATTAGGATTGCTGCTTCTTTTTTTGAGATTTCAGCAACGAAATTCCGCAATATATAAGGTTTAGCGAAAATTTTCGGGCAAGTCGAGAAAGTAAGAATGAACAGAAAAAATGTTGTTGAAAATGAAGATTGATATGGAGGAGGACATTTCTTTTTACGACTAAACGATATTCTCAGAGGATGCGGGAGCCGAAAACAAGTATGAAGACGTCGAGGAAGCAAAATAGTTAAAAGAAGTGCAACCAGAGGAAAAGATAAATTTAGGAAATATAGGCTTCAACCTATCGCTAAAGTTCAAATCCCTCTAAATTTTCTTTGAAGCATTGTAGTCGCTAATTCATATTTCTCTACATTTCCAGCATGGTAGCAATTGTGCATATTTTAAAAATTTTAATTCATATTTTCTTTCATTTGTTGATTTGTATGTGTAATTAATGAGTTCTTTGTATGTAATTTATGCGTACTTTGTGCTTATTTACTGTGTATTTTGTGCTTATTTAAAGCTTAATCTGTGCGTATTTACTGAGTATTTTGTGCGTATTTACTGAGTATTTTGTGCATATTTACTGTGTATTTTATGCGTATTTGCTAAGTTAAGCGAGGACATTTCTTCACATTTATTTGGTAGACCAATAGGAATGGTCACTTCATCAGCAGTGAAAGCTATATCAAGACCATTTAGAATAGAACATTGCTTTGAAATATTCCACCTTTAGATCAGCTCATAAATAAGTGAGACATTTTGCTCGAATCCAAAAAATTGTAGAAATTGTATGATATTTAATCTCTTCAAGCTGTCCACAATTTCAGAAGAAATTTGTTGAGGAAAAAGTATCACAGATTGTTCAGAACGTCGAAACGTAGCATCGATAGGTAATAGGGAGAACATAGATCTGAAAAATCAAAGTTAAAAAATATGTAAAATAAGTACAAAAGATAGCCATAAAAACACACAACATACGCACAAGATATGCACAAGATACGCACAAGATATGCACAATATACGCACAACATTCGCAGTGATTACGCACAAACTACTCAAAGCCTACGCATAAAATATTTATCTATTTATTTTTTTTGTTGTTTCTAAAATCCAAAGAGTAAAATTCTTAAAAGTTTGTTAGGGTTTATGTTTTAGCATAAACCCTAAATACAAAGAAAATACGATGGGCCATAACTAACATAAAATATTTATGCAATTATTAAATATAAATACACTAAAAAGTTTAGAGAAGGAACCCATAACATGAGCATAAAATACGCATAACATGAGCATAAAATACGCAAAACTTGAGCAGAAAACATGCAAGCAACTTACCTTTCTTTTTGCAGGTGACGCCATCTGATAAAGAACTGAGTGAATGCCTGAAATTGCAAGAAGAGAATGCTTCGGAGGAGTTTCGCTTCGGAGAACGAACGTCAATGTTGAAAACCGAAAAGACTCTTGAAATGTGAATTTCAACTACCATTTTCACTTTTTTACCTTTACCGAGGTTTAAGTGTTGAAGCCACGTCGGCATTCCACGAGAGCAATTCATGTCGGCAATTGCCGCATAAGCTATCCACGGGTCATAATTTTATTGGTGTCTGAAAGCAGAACAACGTCCGGATTCCACACCGAATAATTTCTCCTTGGTCACACGACTGTCACTACAGATTATTACAGAGTTTTATTTGAATAAAAAAAAAGGTTGAATGATCATTTTTCATTTAATATCTATAATTCAATTCAGGAAAATCGATCATTCATCTTTTATGAGCAGTAGACGTATCAATACCTCAGCAAGGCTCACATTCATCGCTCTGTCACGTCTATGGCCTTCATTTGGGATAGGTTTCTTAACTGTTTTGCTTGCAGATTGCAACCATAATATTATTTGATAATTATTTTCTTGTTATTTTCTTATTATTTTTTTGAAATTTGTGTGGAGGGAAGTTGCTTTTGCAATCATATCTAGTTTTATTTGGGACGATTGCAGAGTTTTATAAAAATGGTTATGAAGTTTAGTGAGAAAAATAACTTTTTTTGATAGATGCCGTGGATATTAAAAATGTATATATATTTTTAAATAACTAATTTCTTTAAATAAAAATTTATTCAATATTATTTACACTATTGTACATCCGAATTGATTACTATTTACTGCCGAGTTTAATTGTTAGTGATATTATTAAGTATTTTTTGTGCATCTATAATACTAGTGTATCAATAGTGTGCCGTCAAATCAGATTGAAATTTTGCGCGTCAGAATCCATGAAGGTAAAGGGGAATATAGATGGAAATTTTCTAAATGCTAGAGGATAGAAATATGTGAAATCTAAGTTTTTTTAGAAAGATCATCACCTTATTGGTACTCACTTTCTTCAAATGAGTTTTCATGAGGTACACCGTGAAAGGGAATGTGGGAGTTTGAACCTTGTTGGAAGGCTACCTTGTGATCTTGAAAATCTCATTCTATACCGGCCTTGGGATCCAGCTGAGGAAGCTTTTATTTTGGACTTATATAAACAAAGAATGGGGATTTTTTTTTTAAATATGGAGGTAACCGAAGGAAGTTTTTAAACCTAACTGATTGGTAAGATTTGCAGTACAAGTTTCAATTCTACTTTGTTATTGTCGTACACAAACTCAATTCTAGGCGTGTATACACTAGCTATTGAAGGAGCAGTAGTAGTATAATCTTCTTTCATTGTTCTTTTAATGTTGTAGGTTTTTTAGTTCAGTATTTGTAAGGTTTGTTATTCTATTGTTATGCATTTTTTTGTTATTTATTCACTGTACTACATCTCCACTTATGAATGAAGCAGTGTTTATTGTGTTTTAAAATTTTTATGTTTAAAAAATATGATTTTGCCTCAGATTTCAATACAAGTTAACAAAATTAAGTAAACAAAAGTAGTAGATTCATTCAATCATAAACTGAGACAAAAGGCTAACAAAAACAACATAAAGAGTCAAAAAACAACATCGTGTGCAGCAGATACATACTACAATATAATATACATGTTCAATACTAATAAGCCCAAAAAAATTACAATCTAATAAAAACAGCATACAATAATCTAATGTTTCCTCGGTTTGCACAATAGAGCCTTAGTACCAAGCGTGTAGTACTGGGGTGGTCGAAGAGATCGATCCCGTAACTCATGTCGCTCCACTTCGCCTGTGACTGACTCTATAACTGTCGGTGCTATAGTGCATGGAACATAATCAGGTGTGACCATGCTGTAAAGAGTGACCAAAACAATATAACATTAATTAAAGAGCAATAAAAAATAGTACGAGTGACCAAAATAACACTTTCTTTAATTCCAAACTTACCTTATGTGTAAATTTGGCATTGGTAATTGCCTTTTGGAGCATCTTGCATCTCAAGTCAATGTTACAATACGAATGAATCACGAATTTGAGTGAAAGATTTTCGTCATAATTACTATCCACTGCAATTGCCTCAACCTCCACATACAAAATCAGAATTTCAGCAACAACCAATGATAATGCAAATTCACATACTTCATTGTCCTCAACTTGTGAAGCGTTGAATTCATTCCCCACTATAAAACGACGCACAAGGTTTACTGTAAACTTTCAAAGATCGTACTTGAGTGCTCTTAAGCTGCTAGCTACTACAAAAAAAAAGGTTTTCACAGAACTAAATTTAGGCTTTCCCGGCGGTTATAACCACCACTAAATTTCTTGCAGCGGTTCTAAAACCGCTTCAAAACCGTCGTATTTGCTCTCCGCTGCAAAGATCTTTCATGGCGATTTGAGACTGTTGGGGTAGATTTGTTATAGCACTCCGCAACAACTAGGCCTTCAGGCTAACTAAAACACCATCACTCAAACATCACTCAAACAATTCATTTTAGAAAATAACCCCTAACATATTTCACAAAATATAGGCCCCACCTAACCTAAAACTTCCTTTTTCTTAAACTATAAATGGTTGAAGTGTTAAATTTTAAGATCTTAAGCCAATATTAACTAGATCAGACTTTACAAATTTTTTAAAAAAAAAACCCAAAAAAATGCTTATTTGAGCTCTCAGCAAAAGTCTCTCGCGCGGCCAAATGGGTGGAGATGAACGACTGAAGATGGAATGGGGTAGGGTTCTGCAGTCGATTTTTTTTTTAAAAAAAAAGAAATTGGGCAAGTCACCCGTTCAACGGGGCACTTGCTTCTTCATAGTCTGTCGTTGGTCGAACGGGCGACAATGCCTACTTTTAAAATTTTTTTAAGGTGCTTAATCACTTAATTACATTTTTAATGACGCTTAAGTTAAAAATTTGCCTTTTTAATGGTGCTTAAGTTAAAAATTTGCCTTGTATAAATTGATTTTGGATTTATAATACAAGTCATTAGCTTTGAATTGTAAAATTTATTTCGGCTTATCCTAATTAAATTTTTTTGATAATATATTATATTTATTAATGTTGCGGACTCAAATATACGCGGCGATAGAGTTTAAATTTCCGTCTCAGTGTTGTACGTATATCCAGCACACAAACAGAATTGAAATAGTAACACCAGGATTTTTACGTGGAAAACCCTGGAAAGGGAAAAAACCACGGGGCCACGCCCAGTTGAAAGAGTTCCACTAGTATTGTTTGAAATACAAGAGACTGATTCGTCCTTGAAATTCAGGAAGATCAGATTACAATGAGTATTGAAAGTTGATTACAAGGCACAGCAGAGTTCTGACGTCACTCGGGTGTCAGGTAGAATTTCGGCGTTACTTGGAAGTTGGGTAGAATTACGACGTTACTCTGGTGTCGGGTCGAGCTCCGACGTGCTTCGGGCGCCCGGCGGTGTTCCGGCGATGTTCCGGCGAGGTCCCGGTGGTGTTCCGGCGGTGTCCGGCGGTGGTCGAGGAGGAGCTATTCCCTCCTAGACTTCTCTTCTCTTCTTCTTCTCCTCTTCTCTTCTTGGCTTATGTCCCTTCTTAAGAGAAAAGAGAGGCTATTTATAGTTTTTCTGGAGTGGTATAGCCCGTAAATAGATGAGGGATCAGAGGCAAATAAGGAGTGATCCGGATGAACGGCTGATATTGAATCCCTTGATCGTGAATCATTTATTGAGCATTTTAAGGTCTTAATGGTATCAGAATTCTACGATCTTGGGCTCGTTGGATTTGACTCGTCGAGCCGCTCGATTCGACTATAAGCTCGTCAAAATCGGAGACCGTTTGGTAACTCAAATTGCTGTTCGAGGTTTCCAACAGCGCTTCGGGTACTTGATTTGGACTCATTTGGGCTTGGATTGAGTCGAATTTGGTGTCGTTGGGTTCGTATTTCTGAGACGCTCAATTCGACTATAAGCTTGCTGAAATCGGAGTTTAAATGGTCTCCAAATTAATTTTTGAAGTTTCCAACTTGAGTTTTTCTCGAGATTCGTGCTCGATCAAGTGCAATTTTTGATATTATGAAGATTAAGTTCAATTTTTGATATTATGAATTTTTGAATATTATATTTAATTTATAAAATATTTAAAACATTTTATGAAGCTTAATTATGGCCAATGTAGTGCATATATCCTTCCCACAAATAAAACGGTTTGAACCATTTGAAAATTTTGGTTTGTTTTCTTGTCAAGAGATGGAAAAATTATTCTGTGTGGAGTCCGGATGACGTCCGAACTCCAATGAAAATGTGCCACGTCCGGTACCGAGCGGTACTGAGGTTTGGTACCGTGCTCGGTACGTAAGAGTAACCGAACGGTTCTCCCGTCCGGTGTCCGCACAGAATAATTTCTCCAAGAGATGATCATGGATGAGGATTTGGTTGTTGTTCTTTTGAGAATTATGAAAAATAGAGAAATGAATTCATCACTCAGGATGGAAAATGTCAAAGCTGTGATACCAATAAGTGCTATTTTAATTTTAATAATTTTTTAAATATATACGGTGTTGCCATTGTAGATAATTTTTATTATATATACATATATAAATATAATCTGTCTCACTTTAAAAAAAAATTTTTTTTGACCGTAGCTCAAAAATGAATTGTAAATTTTGCTAGCAGACTATTTATTTATATATATTTTGCAGGATTTATTTCTTGCAGAGACTGAATCCCTAGCTACTACACTTGTGCGGGCTATGATAGATCGAGCTCATTTGGCATCCACAGATTATCCGAAAATGCTCTATTAGAGATAAGAAAAATCTTAAATGGAAAGATAAGAATAGAAGAGGGGCGCATAAAAAAGTTTCCATATCTAATTCAAGTTATCAAAGACACTCTAAGATTGTATACTACCGATATTATCTCATGAGATGGTTGAATTAGCTGGCTGTACAGTACTAGCTGAAAGTTAAATAGTGATCAATGTATGGGCTATAATGAGAGAACCAAAACTTTGGGATGATCCTGGGAGCTTTCAACCAGAGAGATTTGACGACAATGCATTAGATTTTGGAGTGGGCAACATCGAGCACATCTTTTTTGGCGGTGAAAGAGTCCAAGCATTTCGACTTTGTTTGAGATGGCCAAAAAGATTTTGTACTAATAAAATGTTTTAAAAAATATTTAAAAAGTCGTCTCAAACGAGGCCTTCATTTGCACTAGCAAGCGTGGAAAGTTGGCTTGCTCAACTATTCTATTTTGATTAGGAGCTTCTAGGATGAATGAGTCCTCAGGAATTAGACGTCGGCGAAGCATTTCGCAGAACACTGCCGAGAAAAAAATTGAATTATGCTTAGTTGCAACTCATCAAGAGTAGTCTAATTATCAATAGTTATTGTTACTTTCTATTTTGAAGTAAAATTCTTTTCTTAAATACTGCTTTAAAAAGTAGTAAGAAAGCCATCCCAAATAAAAACTAAGGTTTCGTTTGGGATGGCTTTTTTACTCCTCCTTAAAGCAGCTTTCTAGTATAAAAATTTTAATTTTTGTACTAAAAAACTGCTTTCAGAAACAACAAAAAAGTCGTTCTAAACGAAGCCTTAGTTTGCATCGAACTGTGGTTTCTTTAATGAAATATATGAATAATTAATGAATATTCACATAATATTAAAATTTGAGTTATGATTATATGTGAATAAATAGAGTGATTTAAAATCATATTATAAAAAATATATACTTTTTCTTAGAGATGTGAGCTGAAGCATCTTTAAGCAAAATATTATTTTAAATTTTTTTCCATAATTTTTCTGAGTGTGGCTAGTGCTTTTGTGATTAAAAACGGCTAATTATTCACATTCTTATAAAACATGTAATTACAGTTTCAATTAATCATGCTATTGATAATCATATTCATTAAAAAAATATTTCTAATTAAAAATAATCATATTCAAGTATTGATATGTCATAAAAAAATTTGTTTGATAAAAAAGAATTTAAACATAATTTTATATCTCAAAGCACTAAGTATTTATGAAAAACTTTTGCGATTGATTCGAGATCATTTTTTGCCCCATTTTCACTAACTCATAGTTAATACAATAGCCTTGGTTTAGGAAGACAAAGACAATGGTATCAGAAACATTTTGATTTAAGTGCAAATGAATTCAACTCAAGTACTTGAAATCATAATTGAAAACATTTTGAAATTATGATTAAATGCAGCTGAATGTTGAGAGAGAGAGAGAGAGAGAGAGAGAGAGAGAGAGAGAGAGAGAGAGAGAGAGATGTTATACCGCCCCACCGACGTGAGTAAATCACAGGCTTGATTTTAATGGAATTATCAAGCTGACTTTAGGGAGTCGCCTGCTTGGACAAAAAATTTGATTTTTTGAAGCTATGGTGAGCCTCCGCCGAATTGAAACCTCAAGACCTGGGCTTCGACAGGCCTATTAAAAAGCCCTTTGCGCATGAGTAAGATGCTAGTCCCATTACCAAAAAAATATGATTTTCGCAGCATATTTTTTGACCTATCCCGACGGTTATACCTACTATTATTTTCTTTGCAGCGGTTTTAGAACCGCTACACGTCCGCTGTGTTTGTAATGCACTGCAATGGCATTCCGCAACGGTTCAGAGACCGGCGGGGTAGAGTTTACGGAGTGCATATATCCGCAGCGGTTATTAGCGCCACTAAATACCCAGTAAGGTGGCGGTTATAACCGCATCAACCACAATAAACTTGAATTGATTCCCAGTATTGTGGTGGTTACAACCGCCACAAATCTGGGCCTTAATGGCAGTTCTAACCGCCACTAGACACCAAAAAATTATACGAATTCCAGCATTGCGGCGGTTTTAACTGCCATTATTGCCCAAAATTTTTTTTTTATATATCACAAAATCTAATCGTTCACCCTACATCTAACTAGATAACTTGGTCATTTAACAATGCCACACAAAACAAATCTAAGACATTCACTAAATCGAAACATAAAACACACATAAATAAGAGTTGTAGCTGAAACAAAAACACAAGTTAAATCATAGAGATTCACAACAACAAGAGGATATTGATATGAACTTTGGCATAAATAGATTCCAACAAGCAAGTGTAATAACAAGAAAATGTAACTCATATATAAAGGAGCCAAAGAAATGATCAAAATCTAAAATTTAACGACATATATAACAAAATATTAAAAGAAGAATATATTTATATAAAAAGGGACCACCAAGTGATATATGCATAATTAAAATTGAATACATCAAATTATAAAAATTGGTTAATGCTGAGATTGTATTCTTCACATTTCATATATATCAAATAAATAAGATAAGAAATAAATGTAAGATAAATGATAACTTTGTGAATGACTTACAGCCAGGGTATAATTCTGCTCCTGCTTCTAACAATAAATTATCATATTTTATTGCTTCATCATGTGTCAAATCTATGTTATTTTCATTATGTTCATCATCTAAATTGGCATTGCCTGAATAGAACGTGTCCCTTAACAATTCTTCTATATCATTTGTTCTGAGCTGCTCACCTTGAGTTTATACTTCAACAATATTACCAGTATCAGTACATGTTTCTGATCTTGTAACTTCAGCTAAAAAAGCATGTTCCTCTCCATGTCGATTCCAAACAACATATCCGGGAAAAATTTCTTTGGAGAGTAAATGCAACTTGACATCTTTTATATAATAAAAATATCTGTTAATGCATACTTTGCATGGACATAGAATTTTTTTTGTTGAACTTTGACTTTGTGTTGTAAATTCTAAAAAATTCTCAACACCTTCAATATAATCACTATTCTATTTTGATTTTGACATCCAACTCTTATCCATCAAACCTGTGAACACTCGAAAAATACACATTCAATAAGCATACATACAATAATAGAGGGAAAATATAATTTTATTTCAATACTTAATATACAATCTATTTTACATGCCTTGTTGCCCTATTTGTAGTCTAAAATGAAAGGTAGAGAAAGATCGAGGAGGATGAAATTAATAAGTGAGAATCAAGGAGAACAGTGCATTGGGCTTCGGAAGAGGGGAGGGGAAAAAGTCTCAAGAATCTAAGAGAAAATAATAAATCATGCATGGGACTTGCTTTATTTATAAATATAAATAAGTATATATATTTATATTTATATTCGCAGCTATGGACAAAGGACTATTCAGCATATTGCATCTCTCTCTCTTGCTCTAACTGGTAAGGCAGGAGATGGTAGTCTAATAGATGACATGAATGTTAAATTGCTAGGAACAAGAGTTTTTTTTTAAATTAAATACTAACTTTGATGTTCTATTATAGGGCCATTCAAGTAGTATTTCATATTTTCCTTACAAAATTAGTGATGCTTTTCGTGTATAAAGAAAAAAAAAGGTATAAGGTATAGTAGATTTTAGACTAAACTTATTCTAACCACATATTTTCAAATTTAGAAATATTTTTTTTATAAATAAGTAAAGTTCTTATTACCATGTTTTATAAATAGAGCTTTGTAAAAGATTTAATTTGTTGGCATAATGAAGTCAATGGTGCCATGTGTTCTAGCAACATTATTGGCTAGAGTGAGGTATTTATCGAATTTAGAAAAGTAAGTTATTATCTTTAAGTTATCTTAGGATTTCAGGCTATATGTTCTTTAGTAATGCTAATGCCCTAGAAGATAAAGTTGCAGGAGCTACAAGCTATAGATTTTGATTTCTATGTAGTTGTAGGCATAAACTTCCTTAAGTCAAACTAAGCAAAATTTTGATGTTTTCTTTCATGGTGTTATACCTTTATTACAGTTACTTTATGGGTCGTTATACTTATTCCTTGGTTGAGAGTACTATCATTATAATTATAATATCCTAAACTACTTAAATAGCTAAAATAAAATGTAATGTTTAATAAGTGCTTGCTCTAAAGTGAGTAAACATGGATAGCCTACAACTATTTTTGTATATATAGAACTCTTTATGAGCACCAAATAAATGATGAGATTTTCATGACTGAAGGTTCTCATGAGACCTCTAGCTAGTTCACTTAGACCTAACTATTAGCTTTTGTACAAGGGCAACTTCCTTTGATGAGTTCATTTTAATAAAGAGAGTAACCTTAACAAATTCAATTGACAAGTTTATTGGCAACAATAGCAACAATAGAAAGTAACATTGTAAACTCATCCAAATCATATAAACAAATTCACAATAATAAAGTCATTTCATTAATCATCATCTTCTTCAACGTAATGTGCAAGAATTTAAAAAAATAAAAAAAAATCTAGGTTAGAGTTTATACCGAGCAGGGAGATTGGCGGAACTGGACACGAGCGGACGGCCAGACTTCGGTCTTTGACGCAGACGACGACTCCGATCAAAACAAGACCGTGAGATCGAGAACGATCGAGCAGACGGGGAGAAGGGATGTCACGCGCACGGAGAGCTAAGGTTCGAGATCGAAAGAGAAGAAGAAGTCCGCGGATCGCAAGCCACGAGAGCCCAGCGAGTATATAATTAAGTGCCGGTTTTTGCACCGCTTTAAACCGAATTAAGTAGCTGCGGTTTAAACCGATGCTAATACCCAATTTCGGAAGCGGTTTTCAAACCGCCCGTGACAAGTGCTGCGAAAAACCCCATTTTTTAGTAGTGTCCACTTGTGGAAATAACGCGGCTTCATAAAATTTAGAGATGGGACATAAGGCTCTTTGCCTCTGCATAATTCCATTTAGTCCTCTCTGTCAGCGGCCTCCTTCATCGTCGTTGTCTTCTTATTCCTCGTCTTCCTCTTCTTAGTGAAGGTGCTCTCCTAGTTATCTACTGCGTCCCTCTGGAAGGCACCAGCGCTGAAGGTCTCAGAGGCCTTAAACTCAGCCCATCTTCTGCTGTTGGGAGAAACCTATTTACTAGGCCAAGCTTGTCCACTCTAGATGATAGATAGGATCACTCCTCAAGTGAGGAGAAATCAGGTCCGCTTCAATAAGGAGCTTACATATTATTGCTCCTCAGCTTGTCCACTCTCGGTGATAGATAGGATCACTCCTGAAGTAACAACCTTGAACTCCTAGTGAAAAGGTGAGTAAAAACTACTCCGTGATTCAAGGCTGATTTTGAGTGTCGCCTTGATCAACTTCTCTATTATATAGTGCCGACAGATCATTGGGCAAGCTTGTATCTCCTTGACTTAGGCATACTTATCCATGAAGAGGATTGAGACAGTTAGATTCTAGGTAGCTTACTGAAAGCTCTCAGCGCGGCCATCATAAAGAAAAAAATTTCAATCCTTTATTTTATTCTCTAATCTCAACATACTGACATGAATGGAGGAAAATATGACAATCCCTTCCTTCAAACTTTCATTACAAATATGTACCAAAAGAAGTTGATGCTCCACTTAACCTTACGCTCTTAGAAAAAAAAATGATGAAACTGATAAAATTGGCGAAATAGTTTAGCTTCTTGACTTATGAAGGGAAGTTGTCGTTGATGTTGAAGATGTTAATTGTTTCAGAGTAAAGAGAAAAATTTGTACTAAGGTGAAATTGATCATGTTAGAAGGACAATACTGAAAGACTAGAGAAACTAAACAGAGATTGAAGAAGAAGAGCAGAACATTACAGCAGCTATAGTTTTTTGTAAATATTCAATCCAAAATGATTACACTGTTTATGAGTATGTATAAAAGCGTAGGGAACAGATAGTTAGAATATTCTACTGTGCTTTTTTTTTTTTTCTTTGGAGGTGAGCTGCTGTTGGCAGAGAGCTGCGTTAGTGCTGGGCAGATTTGTTGAAAACAGCTTGTAGTGGAGTGTGCTAACAGTCCCCCTCAAAGTAACAATCCGGAGAGAGGATAGTCAATTTGCTTCGAAGTGTGGAATCTGGTTGCAGACAATGGCTTGGCGAGGATGTCTGCTGGTTGATCAACTGAATTGATATGAAGAACAATAACATCTTTTGATTGAATGTGATCACTGATAAAGTGATAGTCGATTTCTATATGTTTGGTCATGGTGTGAAAGACAGAATTGTTGGCTAGAGCGAGTGCAGAGATGTTGTCACATAATAGATTGGTAGAGATGGTTTGTTGTGCTTGGAACTCTGTAAGCAAGCAACGAGGCCAGAGAACGTCGAAAGTGGCTGATGTGAGAGCTCGGTACTTTGCCTCGGTGGTGGATTTTGCCACAATAACTTGTTTCTTAACACTCCATGATATGAGATTGGTGCCGAGAAACATGTAGAACCTTGTAATAGACTTGCGGTCGGATGGATCAGTAACCCAATTAGTGTTAACATAAGTTTGTAATGTGAGGTCGTTGAGTTGGATTAGCCTGTAATGCATGGTGCCATGTATGTATCGGAGGAGACGCTTCAAAGCTTAAAAGTTATAGTTGGTTGGGTTGTGCGTTGATTGGCAAATGTGGTTTGTGGCGAAGGCTATGTCTGGTCACGTGATGGTGAATACTGTAATGAGCCGGCCAATTTATGATATAGTCTAGGATTGTTGAATTGTTGATCGGCCATGGAGCAAGTGGACGGCTTAAGTGACATGGGGGTGAGAGCGGCCTTGCAGTTTGTGAAACCAGAAGCCGAGATGATGTCCTAGGCATAGTGAGATTGAGTTAAAAAATATATTCTTGAGGCGTGCGCTGAATCTCTATGCTTAAAAGTAGTGAAATTGGACCCATTTCTTTAATCAAAAACGCCTCATGAATTCTGGAGAGGATATGTTGAATGGCCGCAGTGCTATTTCCTGTGATGAGCATGTCGTCAACATAAATAAGTAGATACATATGAATGTTTTCATGGGAGTAGATGAGGAGAGAGGGGTCAAATTTACTGAAGATGAAGCCGACGCTAAGGAGGAATAAGGTGAATTTGTTGTACCATTGCCATGGTGCTTGTTTAAGACAATAGATGGCCTTATGTAGTTTGCATACATGGTTCAAAAATTGATTGTCGACGAAGCCGAGGGGCTGCTTCATGTACACATCTTCTTGGAGATCGCCATGAAGAAAGGTGTTTGCCATATCTAATTGTAGAATTGGCCAATTCTTGTGTAGAGCGATGATGAGGAGGATCCGAATGGTGGTTAGTTTTGCAACAAGGCTAATAAATGTCATATTCTTGGTCAAAGCCTTCTGCAACTAGACACACTTTGTAGCGGTCGATTTGGCCGTTCAATTTGAGTTTTATTTTATAGGTTCATCGATAGTCGAGTATGATTGGTTTGGTCGTGGGAGAACTAAAGACCAGGTTCCCTGTCGTTGGAGGGCATAAAACTCGGCTAACATGGCAGACCTCCATTGCTGAAGTTTTGTGGCTTGAGAGAAACATGTGGGGGTAGTGGGAAGTTGAGAGATGGCTAGAAGATCAAAAATCTATTTTGGTTTCAAGTGTCCAGTCTTTTTTCCAGTTTGCATGGGATGTGTAGACAAAGTGTGTGGAATTAGATTGGAAGGAAGGTCTTGCTTCGGGGAGGAGCTAATGGAGATGTCATTATTATATGAATGTGTTGTATGAGCAGAGGGCGGGTTGCTGGTTTGTGGGATGGTTATGGGTTTGGTTGTGTTGGAAGGAGTTGGTGTATTAAGTAAACGGGTTTGAAGATTAAAGATTGGAATGAGTGTGAATGGGGTGAGATCGGTTTGGTAATTTATGGGTTTGATTGATGTGGTGGAGGAGAGATTGGGAAAGGATTGTTCATGAAAGACTACGTGTCTGAAAATGTAGATTTTATGATTGAGGGGATTAAAGCAATAGTAGGCTTTGTGTGATGTGCAGTATCCGAGGAAGATACACTCTTGAGAGCGAGGACTGTTTGTTTGGAGATTGGTGTTTAAGCCGTGGGAAGCATATGCAACCGAAGGTTCTTAGGTGAGTGTAAGTGGGGGGATGTCCGTAGAGGAGCTGGAAGGGAATTTGGAGATTACGTGCCTTGGTGGGTAGTCTATTGATGAGGTAGTTTGAGGTTAGTAGAGCTTCGGCCCATAAGTGAAGTGGAAGGTTGGCTGCCGTTGGTAAGGTGCGGATTGTGTCAAGCAAATATTGATGTTTCCGTTCAGACAAAATGTTTTGTTCAGGGGTATATAGAAAGCTTAGTTGATGTATAATGCCTTGATTGGAGAGATATTTGGTAAAGGAATGGCTTGTGTACTCTCCACCCCCATCGGAGCGCATTATTTTTATTTTGGAGTTAAATTGATTTTGTGCCATGGCGAGGAATTGCTGAAATTTAGAAAAGGTTTCATCTTTTGTGTGCATTAAAAACAGCCAAGAAAATCTAGAAAAATCATCAATGAAGAGTACGTAATAGCGATATCCATTTAGAGGAGCAATGGGAGCGGGTCCCCAAACATCTGAGTGAATGAGAGAAAGAGGAGCATTAACATGAGTTGATGTATGAGAGAAGGGTAGTAGATGGTTTTTGGCCATGTTACAAGGTTTACAAAAGAGAGAAGTGGATGAGATACATAAAGAGGGATGTAATTTTGCTATGCTTTGCATAATGAGATGATGGGGATGACCCAAGCTAGCATGCCACAATGAACTAGAGTTGATATTGGAGCTGAAGGCGGTGGAGAATGAAGCTGGACAGGTGAGCACATGATAAAGACCATCACGACTCCTGCCACGCAACAATGTTTGATTATCCTGAAGATCCTTGATAACAAAATTGGAAGCATCAAATGAGATGGAGCAGTTGTTATCGGAGGTGAGCTTGTGAATGGAGAGTAAGTTGTGAGTTAATGAAGGGATGTGAAGTAAATTATGTAGAAGGAGCTTACGGTTTGAGTCGGGAAGAGGGAGTATGCCCTATCCATTATGTTGGATTGGAAAGCTACTGCCATTAGCGATAGAGATGGCGTATGTACTTGTGTAGGGGAGAGGTTGTTGGAGATGGGTTGCATCAGATGTCAGATGTGTTGAGGCTCCAAAATCAAGTACCCATTCGGTAGGTGGGTTGGAGGTTGGATGAGTGAGCATGGCGCATGGGGTTGGGATGGTGGGCGAGGAGTAGTTGAGGGTGCATCTATGCTAGCATGTAACGATAGTGTGTCTAGTTTTGTTGCATATTTGACAAACTGGGTATGGTGGAGATGGAATGGAGGGTTGGCGGCTGAGTGAAGTGGAGTATCAGGAAGATGTTCCGCGACCACGTTAGGGACAACTTTGATTGAAGCCTATGTTGTATCGGTTGTTGGGAGCGTACAGAGTGACATTGTCTCTGGGAGCTGAAGTATCCTTGAGAAGTTCGATCTGAATGTTTATCTCCTCATTGCAAAGTAGAGAATATAGAGTATCCATGCTGATGAGGTGAAGGGAGGTTCGAATTACAGTTTTGAAGGAACTGTATGCTGAAGGTAGACCGTTGAGTATATAAAGGATAATATATTCTATGTCTATGTGCGAACCAGCTGCAGTAATGCTATCCACCAGGGATTTGATTTTGGCCAGGTATTGGTTCATGGTGTTAACCCCCATTTGAGTGTTGTGCAGCTCATTCTTGAGCTGTATTACGCTTGAGCAGTTTGTGGGTTGTAGGTGATTCTCTAGGGTGATCCAAATTTCATTGTGGTGGTAAGGTTGAGTATGTAGGGCATGATTGATGGTGAGATTGTGGAGAAGAGTGCGGAGACCAGATTCTGGTCTATGAGGCACCAGAGATGGCTGTCTGATGTAGGTTCCTGGACAAATGGAGTACTAGCAACAAAGAAAGCAATAGAACAGTAAAAACTAAGTTTGTTTGATATGTAAAAAACTAAAGTCTGCTTCATTTTCCTCCCAATCTTCATAAGTATACTACCCCTTTGCAACTATACCAAAGAAGCTAACTGTAAAAAAAGTAAATGTGTACTAACGGTCTAAAAGTAGAAAGGTAATGGAGAATATTCTAACTAACTAATCATGTGCAAGGTAATATGTTCCCCCAGCTCTCGATAGCAATGATGCTCCGCATCACTGTCAGAGGAGCTGGAGGTGTTTTCGGTGGAGGACGACGTCTATTCGGGTGGACGCACTTCTTCGCCAGGGAGGTATCCCTCAAATCCATTGGCTGAAAATAGTTTAAAAACCTGCAGCCTCCAAATGGAGTAGTTTTCACTGCTGAGTTGGATGTTGACGATGGATTTGGTATTCGACGTAAGGAATTTCAATGGAGGTGGTATGGTGAAGTCTGCCGTGGATGCTTAGAGGGACGAAGTTGATTGGGTGCTTGTGGCGTCTTGATCTCCCATGGAGAGCTAGAGAAAGGGGGTAGAGGCTGTAGAGCTTGTAGCTTTGATGTCATGAAAGACTAGAGAAACTAAACAGAGATTGAAGAAGAAGAAGAAGAAGAAGAAGAGCAGAACATTACAGCAACTATAGTTTTTGTAAATATTCAATCCAAAACGATTACACTGTTTATGACTATATATAGAAGGCTAGAAGCATATGGAACATGTAGTTAGAATACTCTACTGTGCTTTGGTCCTTTGGAGGTGAGCTGCTGTGCTGGCAGATAGCTGCGGTAGTGCTGGCAGAGAGCTGCGGTAGTGCTGGACAGATTTGTTGAAAACGGCTTGTAGTGGAGTGTGCTAACAAATACATCATTGAATAGCTTGTTCGAAAACTTGCCTAATTAACTCATGCGCCCTGATTATGAAGTTGCTATCAGGTTACAAGTCCTCCCATACGTACTTCACAAATCCTCTCGTCACAAAAGATGAAACATAAGCCGAGACATCATGAAATTCTTAATGAAACTAATAGGTGTTGCAAACAACTTTCTTTTTCGATCAAGCAAAAGGAGTTATAAAATTGAACTTGATAATGCATCGAACACCAAGAACAAGAGCACAAAGAATTCCTTTTTTTTTTCGTAGAATGTGCAGAAAGAAATAAAAATAGAAAGAGATGTGATCATGTGAAGTGTTCAGAAAGCATAAAAAAGATTTGATGCATATAGCACCTTATTTATAACAATACCATGGTCAGATAATCATTGAAGCATTTGATATATATATTTTTTCGCAAAAAATCTCATAATGAATCTACTTGAAAATTTGAGCATCCCTTTACATTTTTACTCAGCCAACAATGCTGAGTAGCAACTTTATAAATAATTTGTTTGAAGCGGTTCTAATTTTTTATAAATGTGATTGTAAATTTAGTTGTTATGAGAAAAATATTTTTATTTTAAATTGCTGTAAGTATTACAAATATATTCTTGTTTGAAAAAGTCAAACAAAAATTTTTATATAGCTAGCATAAATTAGCATATATGATTATAAAAAGCAGTGCAATCATTAAATATTTTGAGAAACCAATAAGATAATGGTAGACAAATAGAAATATGATTGAGATTTAAAAAGCAAAACTTTGAGAAAGCGATATCAAATAGACCCCGAGTGTTGATTTCAACAAGGATCGAGTACTGCCTTTACTGATAAAAATGACTAAATACAACTTCACCATGCTAGGTTGGCTTTCTAAATAGAAGAGAAAGGTTAATTTTACATATAAAATGTTATATTAAGGAAGTGATTAATTAATTAAAATAATTTATTTAATTTGTAAAATAAGTTTTGACTACATGTAGAAAATAAAATAAATAAATAAAATATTAAAAATTGAAGAAAATGCATATTCATCTTTACAAATACCATAAAAAAAGATAAACTAGCTTTTCAAATAGATATTAGAAGAGTTTAATTGTGAATTCCATTTGCAAGATGCTATGCTGAATCAAGTGGCTCTAGCATGATGATTCATCATTGGTAGTGGAGTCTTGCCCCGTTGCTATGCTAGAGTCTATCTTCTTTTTGGTTTTTGTCACTAGCATGATGATCGTAATGATAGTATCAATTAACTTCGCCCAAGGTGTACTCCTTAAAGAATTTGACTTACTTTTTGGTAGGAAGCATCATCATCAAATGCTATGCTTAGTAGCAAAATTTGCAAGAGAGATGATCGAATCTACTCATCCTTATAGAATGTTGAAGAATAAATACATGGCTTTGAATCTTTGATAGCAAAGATGAAGAGCAACTAATAGGTTGTTATGATCAACCTTCCTTTGATATTTATAGGTCTATGACACATTAGTCATCACTTAGTCTTTGTTATAATTTGCATATTTTTTTAAAACTCCCATAAATCCTTCTAAATGCATTAAATAACTAAGGGCCAATTGAAATTTTCACAATTGTTCTTTCATTCTTACTAGTTGCTTGGAAGGACAAGAGTTAGTGAACTATAGTATACAACCTAGTTATACAATTTATTTATTCTAAATTAGCTTAGCCAGTTAAGCCAATAAGTTGGCAATTGTCTTTGCTCACTCAGTAGTGAGGCATAACAAGTTTCCAGGGTCAATAATTCTTGAATCTTTATATTTTGATATTGAATTGTCCAAAGGGACTTCAAAGTATATTTACCTAATAAGACACCTTTCATTCAGGAGAACTCGTTTGTTTATCCAAACTTAATTGCCCACTGAATAGAAGTTCTTGCTAAAACTTGTTGTGGGTTCTCTTTAGAGAACTCGCCCACTTGAAATTCACATATAAGTTTTACCTGACAAATAACTAATATTTTAATTTACTTGCTACAAAAATGATTGAATTGGAGATCATGCATGCCCATTCCAACTAATTTGTCCATCAAATAGCAGTTCTTGCTAGAAATTGCTATAGGTTCTCTGAAGGAAACTCACCCACTTGAAATTTACCCATAAATTTTGCCTAATGAGCAAGCAATATTTCAATTTATTTGCTACAAGAATGATAGAACTGAGATAATCAATACATTTTTTTTATTATTTTTAAAGCTCATTTTATATCACTAATCTGGACCCGCTCTATAAATAAAGGGTTACTGATTGGGTGTGAGCAAATGATGTTAAATGAGTTTATTTTATATTTTCCCAGCCAAATTTCAATCCTCTAGAATTTTTCAAAGATTCTCTATCTAGAATTCTATAATTCTTAATTAACTAAAATAATTCAATGACTAATAGTTTCTCTCTATCTTTTCCTTGAACTTTTTGAGGGTTCTCATTAAGAGAATTTGTTACATGCACTTGCCTTCGTCTTGGAATTCACCTACTTGTCAAAATAGTAGTTGGCATTCAGATTTGCTCCCTTCAATAATGATTTTATTAAAATAATTGATGTTCATCAAATGATACTGCCTTGATTCACACTGATAAATAAGAGGTTGTTAGTACTTGCACATGGTGTCATATAAACTAATCATATATATTTTTTTTCTTAAACCACTAACCTTAAAATTTAAATGAATAAAACTATCAGTCCCCATAAACCATGCAACTCATTAAAAATATTTAAATGATGGAGTCACCAATCTTCCCCAACATCAATCATACTAGTATGTATCCCCTACAGCCTCCTTTTTCTCATATTGATGAAGCTTAATATCCCAAAAATATCTAATACTCTTAAGGTATGTTTGGGGCAGTTTTTATAACACCTAACATCTAATTTGAATGAATTATTTATTTTATCCCTAATTTAATCTAGTAGATCCTCTAATTTTTATTTATTTAAACAAAAGCCAGCATAAGTAACTATATTCCTCAAAACATTTAAGTGTATTCATTATTCATTCAAAATTTTATTTACAATAGTCAGAAGTTCAATCAATGCATAAGTTTTTCTTTTAATACTTTTGATTATAAAAGTGTAAAATATAAATATAAAATTAAAATTAAACCTGAAGATTTCGATCAACCTCACTTCACTGGTTTATGACATCTTCCCTAACTTGAAATTAGTAAAAATTACATAACGAGCTATAAAACCCTAATAGGTTACTAGAACCTATGTTCCATTGCATTCAATGCAAGACATTTAGAATTAATATGTGTTGCGGACTCAAATATACACGGCGATAGAGTTTAATTTTTCCGTCTCAGCGTTGTACGTATATCCAGCACACAAACAGAAGAATGAAAGAACACCAGTATTTGTACGTGGAAAACCCTGGAAAGGGAAAAAACCACGGGGCCACGCCCAGTTAAAAGAGTTTCACTAGTGTTGTTTGAAATACACGAGGCTGACTCGTCCTTTAAATTCAGGGCGATCAGATTACAATGAGTATCGATTGCAAGGCCAAACAGAGTTCCGACGTCACTCGGGTGTCCGGCAGAATTCCGGCGTCACTTGGAAAGAATTCCGGCGTCACTCGGGCGTCGGGTAGAATTCCGGCGTCGAGCAGAATTCTGATGTTGCTCGGGCGTCAGGCAGAGCTCCGGCGTCCCTCGGGAGCCCAGTGGTGCTTCGGCGATATCCCGGCGGGGTTCCGGCGGTGTTCCGGCGGGGTTCCGGCGGTGGTCGAGGAGGAGCTATTCCCTCCTAGACTTCCCTTCTCTTCTTCTTCTCTTCTTCTCTTCTTGGCTTGGGTCCCCTCTTAAGAGAAATGAGGGGCTATTTATAATTTTTCTGGAGTGGCATAGCCCGTAAATAGATGAGGGATCAAGGGCAAATAAGGAGTGATCCGGATGAACGGCCGATATTAAATCCCTTGATCGTGAACCGTTTATCAAGCATTTGAAGGTCTTAATGATATCAGAATTCTGCGATCTTGGGCTCGTTGGATTCGTCTCGTCGAGCCGCTCGATTCGACTATAAGCTCGTCAAAATCAGAGACCGTTTGGTAACTCAAATTGCTGTTCGATGCTTCCAACAGCACTTCGGGTACTTGATTTGGTCTCATTTGGGCTCGGATTGAGTTGAATTTGGTGTTGTTGGATTTGTATTTCCGAGACGCTCAGTTCGACTATAAGCTTGCTGAAATCGGAGTTTAAATGGTCTCTGAATTAATTTTTGAAGTTTCCAACTTGAGTTTTTCCTCGAGATTCGTGCCCGATCAAGATAATTTTTCGATGACGTATCAATATGTATGCTTCATCTCAATCAATACAATTTGTAGAGGTCTATATGAATTTACATCAATCAATGAAAAATATGAATTAGTACAAACCAATATAATCAAAATATATATATAAGCCCACTACCAAAAACATGAATTTTAGGCAGCAATGAATAGCGACGGTTTCAAAACCGCCACCATAGATATGTTAAGGCACCATTTTTAACCGGTGCTAGGAACTAATTAATATCCTTGCCTAGCACAAACTGGCCATGCGTATCCTTGCCCTGGCTCTGCATTCTCCTTTGAGCTACTGTGCCTTCTGCTCGAGCTTTATTCGGCGAACATCTAAGAGCATTCCGACGCTAAATCAATCCATCGGCCGTCGAATATGAGGTCGTGGAGGTCCTCCCTTGCCCTAGCTCTGCACATTCTCCTTCGATCTTCTGGTAAGTCTGCCTGAACTCCATTCCCTTCTGCATTTCCTTACTCTCCTTCCTGATTTTTTCATTGTTCTCAAATTAGCAAAATCTCATCATTGATGAGTAGTTTTAACCATTACAATTTCGATCAATTGCATTAACCATTCTCATTCAAACATGGTTATTTCATGTCTAAGTAATATTAAGTTCTTACTTTGTTGATTAAGTGAAATTTAATTCTTTGAAAACCAGCTGACGAGGCTGATCGAATGGTTGATATGCTTTTCTAACAGGAAGATATACACTTCTATGCTGATTTTCAGTGAGTTTTACAGGTTCTGATGAAGCATAATCAACGCTTAAGAAGCAAACTATTTAATTAACTCAACAAACTTGCATTACTGTGCGAAGCAAAGCATGTAATGTACAGTGGTTCAAAAAATTGAGAGAAAGGTCTGTTTGATGGTGGTGTCAATGGATCACTTTGCGAAGTTAATCATAGCCATTACCTTCTTCAAAGTGGCGAAAGCTTCACTAATGCCTCATCTTTACAACATTGTGATCCAACATAAACTAAAAATGTTTCTGTATGAGTGGAAACATATTTGCATGCTATTTTATTTTAGCTTATTTTTATGTCTTAGGGAGCAAGAGGACAATTCATCTTAAACTGCGCAAAAATTAGCAGGATTTGACGTGTTTTAAACATAAGAACACGAACTGATCATATATTCTTTTTAGAACTGATCATAAATTTTTGATAGTTTCGTTGCTTTTGGGATTCCTGAGTTTCAATTAATTTTTTCTCATTAAAATTCAAAAAACGATTTCAGGTTATGTTCTGTTATGATCGCAACAATCCTGTAAATTTATGGCGGTTAAAACCGTTGTTATAACCAACACTTTATATGACTTACCTAACGGATCTTGAACCGTTGAGAAATGTTGTTGCAGCGCAATGTAATCACAGCGGTCATGCAGTAATTTTTAATCCGCTGCATGAAATTTTATGCCGGTTTAAGCCGCCGGAAAAGATTATTTTTAGTGCTTCAATAGCTCTTTTTTTTAGTGGCCATAATGTTAGAAACCACAGCACCTCAATGCAGCACGCAAAAATCCAAG
This sequence comes from Dendrobium chrysotoxum, assembly GCA_019925795.1. Lineage (NCBI taxonomy): Eukaryota > Viridiplantae > Streptophyta > Magnoliopsida > Asparagales > Orchidaceae > Dendrobium > Dendrobium chrysotoxum. The sequence goes on from CM034311.1 coordinate 31,201,177, forward strand.
TTAATATAGAACATAGTATAGAGCTCCGCTGAGCTCTCCAATGCAAGGCTACCGTTCAAAATTTTCGTATTTTAAATTAATTTATTTTTTGAATATTTGGGTTATTACATCTTTATATTTTTTTTAATTTTTTAGACAACAAGTACAACTTTATTTGGCTATTAATTTCTTCCTATTTTCTAATTATTTTAAAGAAAATTTTATGACTAAATGTTGTTTTTTTATAACAAGAGTAACTACTGTACTTTCCCCCACAATAACTTCTAAATCAATTTTATAAAATATTATAGCCTTTACATCACAAACAAACCCTTAAAGCTTCCTCTTCGACCATGAAAACTTATATCTGCCACTTTATTATTGAACATATCCACAGCCAAAGCAGCGTGCCGTTGCCAAGAGGTATGGCCCTCTTTTCCAACTCAAACTAGAAGCAAACCATACAGTCTCCACTTTCCTCAGATGTTGCCTGTCAGCGGTAGGGCAAATTATTACGTCCGGTCACCGGATCGTCCGGAGACGAATTCAGACGCGCCACATCACCCAAATGCACTGGGCCCGGGTGACGTGGAGCATCCGGATTCGTCTCCGGACGGTCTGGTGACCGGACGTAATAATTTTCCCAGCGGAGGTAAAATTTTTTTTATTTTCTAGGCAGGTTGAGCAAGTAGAACGTGGGATCACATGGGAGGTACGAATGCTCTCAATTGTCGTGTCATAGCACCGTAATACTTATAATTTTTTTATTCTAATAATAAATATTTTAATAAAAATTATATTTACATAAATAAAAAATGTATGATTTGCTCTCTTAGCCCTCCTCTTGAATCCGTCATAGCGGTGCAAATGAGTCAAGTCGATCATGAGCTCGAGTCGAATTTATTAAGTTTCAAGCTTGAGCTCGAGCATAATTTGAAGCTTTTTGGATTATCGAGCTCGAGTTCAATCCAGATGAGCGATGAGTGTGCAAACTGTGGAAGGTGAACCGACGAAGCACCTACGAACTGTGGAAGGTGAATTGGCCTCTACGAGTGATAATCGAGTCTACAAATTGTTGTTTGTGCGCTCGAACCGTTGAATCGAGCTGCTCGACGAGCTCATTTTCAGTGGCATGAGTTCAAGCTCGAACTCATTTTTTTGAGCTCGACTTGAGTTCGAGCTCGAATTCGAGGTTCGAGTTCGAATTTGAGGTTCGAGCTCGAATTCGAGCTTCGAATTTGACTCGTGAGTCGAGCTAAAATCAGATCTAGCTCGAACTTGACTCCACTCGTTTGCACCCTTGCCCTTCGCTTCACGCTTTGTTCAAGTAGTCACATGCTGTTGTCTGACCACATTTTTTTTACATTAGGACTTTTCCATATTGTACTAGGAAAAATTTTTAGATTAAGCATAATTAAAGATTATATTAATTGTTTAAGCATGTAATTAATAAAATTTAGAATTAGGCAAAGTCGTCCGTTTAACGGGCGATTTTTACCTAAATAACCTAGTCAATATTTGACGTGCTCTGATGACATGACATGCATAAGTCACCCGTTACCCCTTTCTAAAAAGGGCCCCCACCCCTTTCGGCTTCTTCCCTTATTCACGTCCGGACGGCTATTCCGAGCTCTAGCTTCCCGATTTCACCTGGCCGACAATTTGGTGAGTTTTTTTTTTCTTTTGTTGTTTAGTCTTTGCTATTTGTTGTAAATTAGTTGATTTTGTTTGGAGGAGTTAAGATTTAAGAGAAAATTGGACTTTTAGTGGTTGTAGGGAGGGTTGTGTTAAGTTTTTGTGATCTCAATTGTACAAAAAAGATTTCATCAAATGTTTTTGAGATTTCTTTGTAGCTGTATGTTATATGCACGTAGAGGCGATGTTGGAACCAAATTTGCAAGTTGTGTCATTTATGTTTGATGAATTTTAGGGTTTTCCTAATTATATATTTTTAGTGTTTGCAAAAAGGATTTCATCAAGTTTTGTCATATTTTAATTTTTTTTTATTATAATGATATAGTTTTTAATGTAAAAATGTTGTGATGCCGTTAATTTTTGCAAAATAAATATACTGGGACTATTGAAAGTGACATTGTAAAATTATTTCTTAAATTTTTTTTGTGTTTAGAGAAGCATTAAAATTAAATTTAATTTTAATTTTGTATGACGAAGTGATGTGTATTTTGAAATCATTTATTAAATGTTAATAGTAATGATAGGTATTATAGTTAAAAGTTATGTATAAGCAGTAGAAATTAAAGTGTATCAAGTAATAATTACGTTTATTAACTTTGCGATTGTTTTATTTTTCAAAACGAAACGTGCGAGTGCAATAATGAGTGGCCGGGGAGCAACCTTTATGTTAATATATGGAGGTGAATTACAAGTGAATGTGAATTTTGTGCTAACGTATTATGGAGGTAGGAATCGTCCCCCTGCAAGTGCCAAGAAATATCAACTTAGAGCAGCTTAAGTTAAGGATTCTCAGAGCACTCGATCAAGTACTATCCATAGAAGTATTATGTGAACTTAGTTTGTCGAGTGCTTGTGGGTAATGAGTTCATCGCTTCATATGTTGAGGATGACGAGGTATGCGAAGTTCAATTATGCCAAGCTACTATAAAATTTTTTATCATGTATATTAAAGTTGAAGAGATATGTTTGGCACGAGGTAATACTGAGCCTCCAAATTCACACATATATGAATCTTCGACCCATGGTGAAAAGGTTGAGTGCTTGCTGATGCTTCAAGGCTATAACCAAAAAAGAACCTATCGAACACTGAGTTCCCTATATTGCAGATTATTAATTCTCCAATATATTAATTTTTCATTGTTTAATAAATCAAGAAGAATGTTTTGAATGTAGTGATATAGAGAATTGAACCAGCAGGTTAACTTTCATAACCTCATCATGTACATGCCATAATATGCCATCTTCATCTTCACTCCAGAAATGCATACAACATTGAAAAACTTCTTATGCATACATCATGTACATGCCATAATATGCCTTCAATTCAAGGATTTCTTCAGTAGGTAGTTCCAAACTTTCTTTTAAATGAATGCTACCCTCTTGAATCATCTGCTTCGTGGGAGTTGTCCGAATCAAATTCATAACTGGTGAATACATTACGAAGTGTTGCATAAGAAGTGTAGAATTTTTTCAAACTACCTTAAGCCTGGGGGGAGCTTTACATTACATATTTATACTGAACTAAAACATTGTTGAGTAAGACCGCTCAAATTTAAAATAAAATAAAAAACTGGCAAAAAATTCATGTATATAATGACAAAAATAATAAAGATGACGCTCACAAGACTAACTGATGGAATAACACATATTTATAGCTCAAGTCACATGTATGTAATCATACATGTCACAACTACCTTAGTATCTAATGCCACCAAATAATGATTTCTTTCATTTTTGTAAGATTAATGATGTAACTCGCATGTTAAACAGGCGGCTTACATAAGTCGCCCATCTTACAGGCGACTTACTTAAGTCGCCTATTAATTCGACGACTTATTGCAAATCTAACATTTTCATCTGATAATATTAGCTGACTAGCAGTGCCTAGTCAGCATAAGTCGTCATTCAAACGGATGACTTTGCCTAGTTTCAATTTAAAAAAAAAAACAAATATTAATTGTGCTTAGGCTAAAAATTTTTCCTATAACTGCACTGCAGAATCACGTGTGAGCTACACTTTAGTCAACTAGTTTTGGCCTTATTATAAGTGTCTAAAGCTAATATCTTGTCTGTAATCTAATTAAATCTTGCCTAGGCAGTACTATCTCTACAGCTACTTATTAATTATAAACAAATAATATAAGTCAAAAAATTAATATTTTATCTCCCATCTCAGAATAATATGCATTAGTTGATTAGTTAATATAGTAATTAGACAAAAAATGAGTGTATCTTTCACTGATATTACCGAGGATGAAAATCTTTAAATGTCAAAAAGAAAATCAGAAATAAACCTAATTTAATTGCGATTTCTTCGCGCCAGGCTGTTGAAGATTATCGGTCGTCGCATGCATGCACCCTCTTTACTAATCTCAAGGAAAAAGTCTTTTAAAACTGATAGTTATTGCATGAGCGGATTACCAATAAAAATGAGTAATTTAATAGAATAAAATTTATAAAACAAAAGCAAGGCAGTAATGGATGAATAGTTTTTGCTGGATAAGTAAATTATCGTGTAAAATAAAAGTCATATTCTACCATTCAACATGTTTTTTTAATTCTAAATTAAATTTAATTTTAAGTATGTTGATCGAGCTTTTTTTTTTTTCTCATTTTGTTATAGTTTTGGTGTTGGATTCAAATCTCTGCATAAGAATTTAAGAATCTTAGAGTGTCTCTCTATTATAAATATTTATTATAGTCATTTTTTTACAAAAATTTTCGTCAGAAATAACCCCATCGAAAATCCCATCAAAAAATCGGCTGGAATTTGTGACAGATTTATTTCCAGTGGAAATTAACAGTTTTCTTATAATGTATGAACATAATAATTTGAGTTCTACTAATCATCACAAGTAGATATAATGGTTAGAAGAATGATGAGTACATATGGGCAACTCTATAGGCAAATGGCTAAGAGGAGCCGTGACTAGGTATGTGAAATAGTTGTTGGCCTTTAATTTAGGAGGGAATATCTATTTGTTCGTGAAGTCATTGAATTATGATGATAGACATGGGCAAGTAACTTTTGTTGATTAGCTAGTTGAGTGTTCCTTCATGCCTGGGCAAATATTCTTTGAGGTGAGGCGAGTGGACCTAGGAAGTCTATCGTAACTCCTAACAAGTGCACCTTAGTCCTTAGCAACACCTTGATCTTTGGCGAGTCTACTATTTTTAATCTTCTTTGCCCCAATGTGAGTTTGAGCTCGATCAAATTGGTCATTTGGCTTAATATTAGTCAAAATAGCACATCTTTTATAAAAATTTCATAAATATTAAAATATGTTTAAAACATAATTCATATGATGCAAGAAAATGGCTTGTATTTTTAGGTAAATATGTAAAATTTAAAATGATTTTATTTTCATTATAATTTATATTTTTCTTTGAAAATTTATATGAGAAGCGCGTTATACATCTGTGCGTCTTTTTTTTTTTTGTGGCCCCTAGTGAAGCTGCTATGAAAGATAGCTTGTCTACATCACGTTTCATATAAAATAAAAAATAAAAAAGACCGGAAAAATCTCAATGGAAAACTTTGAAACGTAAACCTTTTTTTTAATAAATATGATTGATATGTAATCAAATAATTATCTTAATCGGGCAAAAATCCCGAGGCAAAATTAAATTGAAAACTTTTTGAAATTAAAATTGGAACAATCCGAACTCCGATTTTTAGCAAACTTATAGTCGAACTGAACGCCTCGAAAATATAAATCCAACGATACCAAATTCGACTCAATCCGAAGCGCTGTTGGTTCAAACCACAATTTGATTTACCAAGCGGTTTCCAAATGTGACATGCTTATAGTCGAATCGAGTGGCTCGACAAGATGAGTCCAACAAGCCTAAGATCACTGAATTCTAATATCATTAAGACATTCAAATGTCCAACAAATAGTCCATGATCAAGGGAATCAGCATCGGCCGTTCATACAAACCACTCCCAAAATACCCTTGATCTTCCTTCTATTTACGGGTCATGTCACTCTCAGAAATCTATAAATAGAGCCCCCTTTCTTATAAAAAGGGACCCCCAAGCACAAGGAAATAAGAGAGAGATCGAAGATCGCTCTTGCCTCCTCGCTCCTCCTCGACCATCGCCCGGAGTTTCGCCGGACCACCACCTTACGCCGGAGTTCCGTTGGACCACCACTTGATGCTGGAGTTTGGTCGGACCACCACCTGATGCCCGGAGTTCCGCCGGACCACTACCCGACACCCGGAGTTCCGCCGAATCACCAACTGACTCCGGAGTTCCACTGAACTTCCACCGGACCACCGCCTGACGCTGATGCTCTACCAACTAACGCCCGAACTTCTAAGTGACATCAAACTTCCACTAAGTGACCCCAAAGTTCCACCGGACCACCAAGTGACGTCGAACTTTCATTTACCCCCAACTTCAATCATACGGTTGACATTTGTAATCTGATCGCCCTCGAGGGTGGGTCAACCCACTATAATCTACTCAAATTCTAATGGAATCATTTTCAACTGGGCCAGACCCCGTGGTTTTTCCCCTTTCTAGAGTTTTCTACATAAAAAATTTTGTATTCTCTGTGTGTGAGCTGGATATCCGTGCAACGCTAAGAGGTAGGATTATAACTCTATCGCCGCGTATATTCTAGCCCGCAATAATGATTAATGTTAATTTTAGGATCATTAAGATTATTTTAAGATAATCATATTATAAATTAATCAATTAAATTTAATATTTTACATATTTTAAATAAATTTAATGATCAAAAAATTTATCATGAAATTTGAATAAAGATATCTTCAATCCAATTCTAACTGTGTTTATCTTTTAATTATTTTGAAATAGTTTCTGTAATTATCTTAAAAAATTATTTTATTAAAAGTCACGAATTAAGATCATAAATTATAATTTCTCCTTCATTATTCCTAAACAAAAAGAAAATTCAAACATATTTTATGTTTATATATATAAATGTACCCCCGTGTATATAAATACATGCTCCAAAGTCTCCAAACATTTCACTGCCTGCTCAGCACATTTCCCTAATTCATTGCAAACAATGGAGCCACCAAGCTTCTCCAACGTCATCCTACCACTAATCTTCTGCATCATCCTCGTTCTTCTTTTGAAGAAGCTTATAACCCCCAAAACCTCCAAAACTATTCACCTCCCTCCAAGCCCATGGAAACTCCCCATCATAGGAAACATTCACCACCTTCTCGGTGGCCATCCACATAGAAAGCTACGAGACCTTTCCAACAAATACGGCCCTTTGCTTCACCTCCAACTCGGAGAAATAAATCATATAATCATCACATCCTCAGAACTTGCTCGCAAGGTCATGAAAACCCACGACATAAATTTCGCTTCACGACCTGAATTCCTTGCCACCAAAATCCTCTACTATAACAGCTCCGACATTGGCTTTTCTCCATACGGCAAATATTGGTCACAACTGCGCAAGATATGCACAGTTGAATTACTTAGCGCCAAGCGTGTTGAGTCCTTCAGCTTCATAAGAAAGGAAGAAGGAGATAATCTTGTTGATAAGATCCGCATGGCCAGCGGATCACCTGTGAATCTTACAAAGATGTTTTTATCTTTGGCATACTCTACAGTTTCCAGGGCGGCATTCGGGAAGGAGTGCACTCAGCAGAAGAAGTTTCTAAATGCGATGAAAGAGGCGTTCAAGCACTTGTCGGGATTCAGTATTGTGGATTTTTACCCATCGTTGGGGTTTGTTGGTGAACTGACGGGGTTGAGGGCTCGGTTGGAGAGAGTGCATCAGCATTTGGATGAGATCTTGGAAGAGATATTTGAGGAGCATCAAACTAAGAATCTCAGGGGAGATGGCATCGGCGAAGATATAGTTGATGTTCTGCTCAGACTTGCGGATCATGGGGAGTTGGATATTTCTCTCACCAGAGACAATATCAAAGCTGTGATATTGGTAAGTAATAGTTCTCTTACTTTACCTAAGAAAGGTTTTTCTTTTTTCGTTAAATAAATGAAAGGATTAAGAAAAATAAGTAGAGATGGTATACGAATTGAATTGGAGTGTTTACTCATTTTAGAAGAAATTGGGCTGAGAAATAGATTCACTTTTTTAATTTTATATAAAAGTATAACTTTTTTTTTTTGGTTGGAAATGATAAGTACCAATTTACACATTTGATGGTAGAATTTAAACTTTTATCAACCTGATTAGTTGACATTTACAAAAAAAAAATACTGAAGATTGAACAAACACAAATTATATATATATTTTTTCTTAGAACATGTTTTATAGTTTTTAGATTAATCTTGAAATTTATATTTTTGATAAAATTGCTGTAGACAAAAAAATTCTATTGTAAAAACAAATGGTGATGATATGTATATATATATATTTCATGCTGTAACCTTCAGGACAGTAAAGAGATATAGAGTTTATTATTATAGCTTTGTACGAAGATCCAACACACAAACAAATAAAAGAAATGAGTGTAACATTCATAAGAGACACACAAATTTTTAAGTGAAAACCGTTAAAAAAGGAAAAACCACGCAGCCTTGCCCAGTTTGAATGAATCCACTAGTTTTTGTTGTTAGTTACAATTGATGCCCTTTCTTGGGAAAAGTCGTTGGCTCAATGTAGCAAATATACATCATATAGAGCATTTTATATGGTTGGGTTGAAAGAATCCAATAGCATGAGAGTTATTCTCAAGAAAGTGTTGGAAGGACCATATTTGACAAGTAACAGAGGTCGGGCGGAGAGTTGGTGGTGGCGACTAGACGGAGGTTCAACGACGATGGATGGGCCGAGGTCTAACAAGGGTGGTCGGGCAATGAGGGTTCGTCAAGGATGGTGCTGGGGTGGAGCTCCAGGATTCTTCGAGCCTCATAGCTCTTTTGAATCTCCAGCCCAGAGTCTAAGCCTCCTAAAAGATCTTCCCCCTTCATGTGGGAAGAGGGGGTATATTTATAGATTTGAGATTGATATGTCCTATAAATATATAAAATACCTGGGATGAATTCAGAGTTTTCCATCGGACAGAGGTCAGACGTTAAAGCTCGCGGAGTCCAAAAATATGTGTTCTATACTTTTAAAAAATTGTAGATGCGAAATTATAATTTCAGACAAATTATGAGGAACAATCACTCCCTTGACTTCAACGTAGACCTCCTGTTGTGAGTGTGAATCAAGTAAAACCCCTTTAATCATAATTTTAGTGTTTCTTGAAATTGAGGCGTCGATTGTAGCAAGAAATTGTGAAATATTTCACCCCAAAAAAAATTAAAATTGCTTGAGACTGATTTTAGAGACTTCGTTGAGCTCTGAAATGTCAAAATTGAGTTTGGAATATCGATAAATAGTTTCTAGGAATCCAAAAACATCTGAATCGAATTATTCAGATCAAAAATTGGGCCCGAGCGCAATTTAGCGGCCAAAATGAATATAATATTTTATTTTACTTCAATCTCATATATTCATTTTAAATTCATCCAAATAACTTCGAATATGAAAATTTAATAGCCACGCACTACTACTTTTTCAGCTAAATTCTAATCCAATGAAACCATTATCTACAGATGGGAAATAATTGAACCTGTGCTGTCATTTGTCAACATATAATAATCACAAATTCTGTAATATCATTCGTCGATATCACGCTATATGATAAAGCAAACAAAATGGGATGGACTTATATGGATGAAAATTATTGCTTCTTGACAAATGATCAGATACATTTGACGTTTCTTAGAAGTACAATTTTTTTCAAATGATAGATGCCTCAAAATAATATTTTGACCAAGTCACAAGAGAAAATTATGAGCCAAGTGGACATCGAAACGACACGTCCTACGTTACGTAACATGGGAATATTAAACAACAGTTATATATATATATATATTCTGTTGATTGTTGGAATAAGCTAGGGGCAATTAATTTGATTATTCATATTCTTAATTTATTTTCTTTTTTGTTTTTTTCAAAAAGAGAACAAAGTGATTTTAAGCTTAAAAAATCTGACAATTCCAAAAATAAAAAAAATCAGAAAAAATCTTTTCAAATCCCCTCATTTTTTTTTTTTGATAAAACCCGCGAAGAGGCCTACGCGTTAATTATAAAAAGAAAATTACAGGTCCTAAGGAACCAAAAGTTCTCTAAAAATACAGTCTTTGAAATAAAACCTAAGAGCCACTGATTCTATCTATTACAAATAAGCAGGAAATAAAAACAAAAGAGGATAAATCTAAAGGGCTCAACCAACCAAAGAAAACAATAACCAGCAGCCAACAATGTCCACAGGAGATGCTACAACAATACGGAAGAGACTACCTACAGAAAAAGAAGATAGAAACAGGAAAAAACGAAAAGGGGGCCCAACCATAGAACCAGGAGAACCCCCACAAACCCATAGAAGGGAATAGCCTCACCAAACAAAAGAGCAACAACACCCAACAGAGTAATAAGCTAAAGCCCAAAAAAACACAAACCACTAGAAAAGGCATCCCCTAACAGATTATCAAAAGCCAACCAACCAATTCAGTAAAAAGAGACCACCAACAGAACATCAAAGACACCACAAGAGAACGCTAAATAAGAAGATACCCCACAGACAGCAGAGGCAGAAAATCAAAGAAAAGGATTACTTCTTTTTTTATTTTCTCCTCCGACGTTTGCCACCACCATGGGAGAACGCTTTTTGAACAATATGACTCACATTCAAATCATACATCTCTTGAAAATCATCCTCCGCCTCATCCAAATCATCCCCAGCATCCCCACAAGGCGAGGAGAAAGACCCATTAAGCCAATCTGATTGATCCGCACAAGTGTGTAAAAATTTGAAAGCCAATTGATATTTCAAATCATCAGAAGAAATAAGCGCAATCGGAAATCAACAAATGTCACATTCCCCTTCAGCCCCATATTACTAGCCGAAATAACATCAGAGACAAAAGAATGGGGAGCATTTAAACTAGACACTTTAGTATTAATGTCCACAAAAAAAGTAAACGTATCGAGAGCCTGAATAGGCACACAACAATTGACATCTCCACTCTCAATTGGCACATCCAAAACCACAACATTGAAGGAGTAGTAGATTCATCGTTCAGAGGTTCCAAAGAAGCAGAATTACCAGCAGAATCCAAAATGGGGGATGCAGTAGGAACATTTTCATTAAGAATAATAGTTTCCAAAGCAACAGTTACATTCCTATGGGATGAAATAGGTTTAGAAGTAGTAGCAGGAACATTCACTGGGACAGTGGACTAGGTGTGACAATCCCCCCTCACATGTTCAATACATTTATAGGAAGCACAAAAAGGAGGAAATCCTCCATCTCGACAACCTCAATGTACCCAAATCTTTCAGGACTGTGCCGCACTTTGTCCTTGTATTTTTTGGTAATGTCAAGCTCAGCCAAAACACACGCAATAGAGGGTCGAGAGCCAACGGAGGTTGCATTATTTACTTTCAAATTCTCTCATTCATAAAACTATAAGTACCCAATTTGGGGTGGGGGAAAAGGCAAGGTCTCTTGTACTGGACCAAATTTCCCCCTAAAATTGGGGAATAGATAAATAGGTAGAATTGGAGATCGTTAGCAGTGAGCAAAACCTAGTTTTCTTATGCTGGTCTAAGTTTTCTTCTAGATTGATAAAATTGGAGATTGTCGGTGATGATAAAAGTGAGGATTTCGTGTGCTGGTCCAAGTTTTCTTTCGAAAATTGGGGGGAAAAAGGATTGGTAGAATTGAAGATCATCAGTGGTGATCAAAGCCTGGTTCTCTTATGTTGGTCCAAGTTTTCTTCCAGATTGATAAAATTGGAGATTAGCGATGGCAATCAAAGTCATGATCTCTTATAATGGTCCAAGTTTTCTCTCAGAAATTGGAGGAAAGACAGATTCATAGAATTAAAGACTTTTAGCGACGATCAAAGCCTAGTTTTCTTATGCCTTCAACCGTGGGTTTCCATTAATATGGGAGTTAGAGGGTGTGCTATTGATGGTAGTCTAGAAAGGGGCTGATGATAATATAGTCTAACGATAGTGGTTGAGTAAAGGCCAACTATGGCCGTCAAGCGAAGGACCGATGATGGCAGTGTTTGAGTTGCATTATATTGAAGGAAATAAACATCCATGCTGACAGGGACTGATAGTGAATAGCTTTATGGAGAGGGTTAAGTGGTGTGCTGACGGTAGCAACCTAGCAGTACACTAACTATTCCAAATGAGTGGAGGCCTGATGGTTATGGGGCTTCGATCTTTCCTTGATGGAGTTGAGAGAGATGATTCAAAGTGCTACGTAGAAGAGGTTGGGAAAGTCAACTAATAATTTTTACATGTTTAAGGTTATTTTTTAGAGTGCTGCTTGATGACCTCAACCTATATGGAAGAGGTCGAGAGAAATTTATAAGAGATATTTGACCAATCCAAGATTATTTGTCAGAGCATTGCTCGATGATATTAACTTGTGTGGAAGAAGTCGAATCAGATTTCCTTAGGATCGATTATATCTTGATTGGGTGAGGTCGAATGCTATGTGTATCTTGAATTGAATGAAGATTAATCTATCTTTAGACGTTACTATCTTTTTGAGGTCGAGACTAAGAACTTGTGTAAGGAGTAGAAGTCCAGTTAGGGACTATATAGAACTTAAAATTTACTTGAAACATCCTTATTTTTATGGGGAGCTTCATGAAATATTATTTCCAGTGATATTATCTTTGACGTTAAAAATATTGGAGGAATTTTTTTGGTCACAATTGCATTTGAGGTTTCAATAAAGGTTGCCCCCTAGTCCAAATTTGCTTCTCACAAAGGCTGATAATGCATGTTTGTTGTCATAGTGAGGTTGCCCTCAATATTTAAGGGCTTCTTTTAAAATTGATAATAAATCATGATAAAAGGGTCTACCTCGCTTCAACTGTGCCCAAGGCATTCAAGTGAACAATCTTTTGAGGTTACATCAAAGGTTGCCCCCTAGTTAGGAGTTATTCTCACAGATGACACTAAATTATTGTGTGCTGAAACATTCACCGTGGTAGATAGATACAAAGTTTAGCATCCTAGCTTTGTATAAATATCTAACACACAAATAGATAAAAGAGAGGGGTGCAGCATTCATAAGAAACACTTGAATTTTTAGGTAGTAACCCATGAAAAGAGAAAAAACTATAGGGCCTTGCCCAGTTTTAATGAATCCACTAGTTTTTGTTGCTAATTATAATTGATCCCTTCCACGGGGGAAAGCGTTGGCTCAATATAGTAAATATATATCATATAGTGCACTTTATGTGGTTGGCGCTAGAAGAATCTAATGATATGAGAGCTATTCTTAAGAGAGTATTGGTCTGTTCACTTAGTTGGTAGGACTGCATTTGGGTAGCAGAGGTCGGAGGGATCGTAGTCGACAAGTTACAAAAGTCTGAAGGACCGTAGCTAGGCGATGGTGGTTGGAGGAACATGGTTAGTAGGTGATGGTGTTCACAGGGGAAGTGGTTGACAAGCGATGGGGTCATAAGGACTGTAGTCAGATGATGATGATCGAAGTGAGTATATGATGGGCGATGTAAGTGAAAAGAATTGTAGCCAGGCGACAATGGTCTGAGGGATTGTAGTCAATAAGTAACAATAGTCATAAAGATTATAGTCAGGTGATGATGGTTGGAAGAACCTTAGTCAGTGGGTGATGGTGGTTGGAAGGACCATATTCGGGTGATGGTGATTGAAGGGATGGTAGTCAACAGGCGATTGAGCTCAAAAGAATTATAGTCGGGCGATAGTGGTGTCACACTCCAGGATATATATTGGAAGAATTACATATATCTTTCATTTTAATTATTTAATTAGATCTTATTAATGAATAACAGAAATAAATATGATTGTATATTTATCTTGTATGGAGTCTCATATCATATGATCCTAACCACATAATGAGTACATAGCCATTAAGTAATTAAAATCTTACATCTAAAATTAATATAAGATAAAAGAGAATAATATGCAAAAAATCACACAAAGAAATATATGCATCAATGTTTATATTGATTATCTGTATCAATTTATCCTTCTATAGTTCATCACATTTCAATCCATTATATCATCAGTCATAGTATCAATAATAATCAACAATACAAATATTAGTTACAATAGTAGTATCATGATCAATAACATTAAATGGTATTACTGATAATAAATAGTATTAGTGTTAGTCATAATATCAATACAATATTCATAGTAGTGTAAATATTAATATTCAGATATTCAATGAGTGTATCTTAAGGGTATCTTGATCCTGCATTTATGAATCTCAATCGGTTGCCCCTTATAACTTTTAATCAATGTACTTCTTATAACTCCCCTTAAATCACGTGAATCAGTCACCCTGACTCCTCATAACTCCCAATCAATTTTCAACTCCTTATGACTCTCAATCAGTGAATTACGTGGATCAGTAGAAGATCACGTGGAGTTATTATATCATGTATGTGATATTATTAAATCCATCATTTAAAATATAATAAAATCATATCAAATCATTTAGAATGATTAAATCTATAACATATCCAAGCTTGGCGGTGAAAGCTTATGAAATCAGAAGATAATGTAATTTTTGCAAATTTAGGAGAGAAAAATTTATAAAAATCAAAATCATTAAAAACAGAAGTAAGAGAATAGTCACTTATAACAAATTGCTGACAAATATGATCCAAAGACCTTTCTTCCCCTCTTTTAATCTCTCTCCTTTCTTCCCCTCTTTTAATTTCTTCCTAGCCAAGCAACCAAGTGAGGGAGTCAGTGGGATGAGGTAGAGATATTTATATAAATAATGTTCATGGTCTAGTGCCGCAGAGCTCACCAGATCAGCACCTAAGTGCTTAACTTCATAATTATATATTTTTCAAATTAATTTAATTCACATATCTGAGTTATTACACTTTAAGCAACTGTTGTAGTAAAAGTTCATCTAAATTTTTGATGTCGTGTTGGGTCTCACCAATTTGGATAGCTAATAAGTTTAAAGTAAAAAAGTTTTAAGTGGCCTTTTTTGTAATAATGGGTGCATTTTTATGTAGGTTTATCTGAACCATCAAAATCCTTTTAATCAGTGGCTTTAGGATGGTCTTGATGGTGAGAAATCATACTGAAAGTTTTTGGTTTCTCAATGGCCTCATTCAAGTTGGTGGATTTGTATGGCTTCATGACGGACTAAGTGATAATATTCTAGACTTATAAGTGGTTCACGATGCAAACTTCATCTCAAAGCTAATTAAAAACATATTAATATAGTAAGAAAGATCTGAAATCATATTTACTTGATGGATTATCAGTATGCTGTAACATCATAAAGATCCTTCATGGTAGTTTATCATGATGATCTAGCTCCTACAAGATTTATGTGAGCTTTGATATCTTCTTTTGTTGAGAAGGCTTTCAGATATAATGAATGGACATGCATCTTATTGTTACCATCATAAAATTTTTGGAAAGATTACTTCAAATTTTATGAGCAATGGGTATATGAAAATAGCACTTAATAATGCTAGGAGGCTTGAACATCATAAGCCATTGTTTCACCTTTTGATTTTTTTGTATACCATTTTTTATATCCATTTTTCGATGCAACAGGTGGAGCAACATTTCTTATGATGTATGATATTTTTTTCTAATTCAATTATATGCATCTCCATTAATTAAGACCATGCATCATAATTAATTTTGATAAATAAAATGCTTGCTTTAAAAGGGGCCCTAGCTTGAAAAAGAATTAGAACATGTTTAGTTTCAATGGATTCACTATTGTCATTCTTTATTTTATTCCTTTTCTTCCTTTAATTTATTTTTAATTTTATTTATTTTTCAAGTCAAAATATAAAACATTTTATTTGCCATGCACAAAGTTGATAAGTAGCTAGGATCAGTGAAACATTATATGTCCCTTTCTTTTATAAAAATGGTTTATCATTAAGAAAATATGGGCCTACATTCTAAAATAAATCATAACACTCCATAAAGAGAATTAAAACAAAAAAGCAAAACAAAACAATTTTTGTCAAATATAAGGAAGCCAATTTTACCTTTGAGTTTCAACAATTTCCTTGCAAAATCTATAGATGAGTCTCTTTCTAATAATATGTCCAATGAGGGCTAGTTCCCACTCTTTTCCCCCCATTACAAAATCATGAATAAAGAAAGTTGCTTTTTTTCATGTCCAATGTTAACATAATAAAGGAAGAAGTCCTTATTCTTGATATTTTAAGAGTTGAATATGTCTTTAAATTGAGATCATACCATTGAGAGGAAGCAAAAGGACCATATAGAGATTATTTGCTCTCCAAAAGGTTTGAGTCTTGGGATTTGACCCACACTTTTCTTTTTTAATTAGGAAATGCTTTAACAGAATTATATAAATATAAATATATATATATATATATATATATATATATATATATATATATATATATATATATATATATATATATATATATACACATGATGATATAGTTAAGTGAAAGAACACAAGACCCAATGGCTTAAGAAATTTATTTCTTGTGATTTTGGGTTTAGGCCACGTACTTTATGATTTATTATTCACTATGACTTATTCTATCTATCTCATGTCCATTTTTTTTAGTGATTTAGGCTTCATTTGGACGGCAATTTTACTGTTTTTTAAAGCAACTTTTTAATACAAAAATTTTAATTTTATACTAAAAAGCAATTTTTAGAATGAGTAAGAAAGTCATCCCAAACGAAATCTTAAAATAGCTTTAGGAAGCAGTTTTATCATTAGAAAATAGCTTGTGCTTGTTTAAATTATTGCAAAAATATTGTGAATGCCGTTCTTTAAAAAGTCATTTAACATCATTTTTATAATTACATATCAGTACAGTGTATGTAGCAGTGTTAATATTAGTATTTAGATATTTAATGAGTGTATCTTAAGGGTATCTTGAACCTAGACTTATGAATCTCAATCAGTTGCCCCTTATAACTCCTAATAAATATACTCCTTATAACTCCCCTTAAATCACGTGAATCAGTCTCCCTGACTCCTCATAACTCCCAATTAATCTCCAGCTTCTTATGACTCTCAATCAGTGAATCACGTGGATCAGTAGAATATCACATGGAGTTATCATATTATGTATCTGATATTATTCAGTACTTCATTTAAAATGTAATAAAATCATATCAAATCGTTTAGAATGATCAAATCTATAACATATCCATGCTTGCACGATGAAAGCTTATGAAATCAGGAGATAATATAATTTTTGCAGATTTAGAAGAAAAAAATTTGTATAAATCAAAATCATTAAAAATAAAAATAAGAGATTAGTCACTTACAATGAATTGCTGACAAATATGATCCAAAGACCTTTCTCTCTCCTTTCTCTTCTTCCCCTCTTTAAATTCTTCTTAGCCAAGCAACCAAGTGAGGGAGTCTGTGGAGTGAGGTAGGAATATTTATATAAATATTGTTCATGGTCTAGTGCCATAGGGCTCACCAGATCAGCACCCAAGAACTTTACTTCAGAATTTTATATTTTTCAAATTAATTTAATTCACATATTTGAGTTATTACAGTTTAAGCAACTGTTGTAATAAAAGTTCATCTAAATTTTTGATGTTGTGTTGGATCTCACCAATTTGAATAGCTAATAAGTTTAAAGAAAAAAATTTTAAGTGGCCTTTTTTATAATAATGGGTACATTTTTATGTAGGTTTATCTGAACCATCAAAATCCTTTTAATTAGTGGCTTTAGGATGGTCTTGATGTTGAGAAATCATACTGAAAGTTTTTGGTTTCTCAATGGCCTCATTCAAGTTGGTGGATTGTATGGCTTCATGACGGACTAAGTGATAATATTCTAGACTTATAAGTGGTTCACGATACAAACTTCATCTCAAAGCTAATTAAAAAATTATTAATATAGCAAGAAAGATTTGCAATCATATTCACTTGATGGATTATTAGTATGCTGTAACATCATAAAGATCCTTCATGGTAGTTTATCATGATGATCTAGCTCCTACAAGATTTATGTGAGCTTTGATATCTTCTTTTGTTTAGAAGGCTTTCAGATATAATGAATGGACATGCATCTTATACCATCATAAAATTTTTGGAAAGAGTACTTCAAATTTTATGAGCAATGGTTATATGAAATAGCACTTAATAATGCTAGGAGGCTTGAACATCATAAGCCATTGTTTCACCTTTTGATTTTGTGTATACCATTTTTTGATGCAACAGGTGGAGCAACATTTCTTATGATGTATGATGTTTTTTTCTCATTAAACTATATGCATCTTTAGTAATTAAGACCATGCATCATAATTAATTTATAAATAAAATGCTTGCTTTAAAAGGGCCCTAGCTTGAAAAAGAATTAGAACATGTTTAGTTTCAATGAATTCACTGATGTCATTCTTTTTATTTTATTCCTTTTCTTCCTTTGATTTATTTTTATTTATTTTTCAAGTCAAAATATAAAACATTTTATTTGTCATGCACAAAGTTGATAAGTAGCTAGGATCAGTGAAACATTATATGTCCCTTTCTTTTATAAAAATGGTTTATCATTAAGAAAATATGGGCCTACATTCTAAAATAAATCATAACCCTCCAATAAAGAGAATTAAAGCAAAAAACAAAACATAACAATTTTCGTCAAACATAAGGAGGCCAATTTTACCTTTGAGTTGCAACATTTCCTTGTAAAATCTATAGACGAGTCTCTTTCTAATAAAATGGCGGGCTAGTTCCCACTCTTTTCCCCCATTACAAAATCATGAATAAAGAAAGTTGTTTTTTTTTCATGACCAATATTAACATAATAAAGGAAGAAGTCCTTATTTTGATATATTAACAGTTTAATATGTCTTAAAATTGAGATCATACCATTGAGAGGAATCAAAAGGACGATGTAGAGATTATTTGATCTCCTAAAGATTCGAGTTTTGGGATTTGACCCCAAAGGATCAAGGAAGATGAAAAATATAAGTAATACTATTTAAGTCAACGATATTCATAATCTTTGTAAGGCATAGAGCTATGAGAGAAATCTCTCTTACTAGGAAACAAACCTCTAATAAAAGCTAGAGGTTTCCTTAGAGCTCCTATTTATATCAATAAGAGCATGTTTGGTGACTAAAAAAAAGGGAAGATGAGAGACACTACTCTAGGATAGGAAAATAACAGTGAATAAAAATTCCTAGCTGCATGAAATGTCAAATACAAATAATTTAGAAAAGTTAGCATTTGTTAAATTTGTCAATTAAAAATTGGATTTTGTTGTACCATTAATCTCAAAACAAATTTTGCAATTCTCAAGTATATCTTGATAAAATTTACATTAAAATAGCTTAACATAATTTTAAGCAGCAAGAGTGACAGTTAAAAAAAATAAACAAAATAGCAACACTTTGACAAAAGTAAGAGATTTTTTCTAGAGCCTCTCTCTCTCTCTCTCTCTCTCTCTCTCTCTCTCTCTCTATATATATATATATATATATATATATATATATATATATATATATATATATATAAGGGCTAGTTTGGCCATAGATATAAGGGAAGATGGGAGGCATTACTCTGAAATAGGAAGGCAAAAAGGCATGAAAAATTCTAGCAAATTGAAATGCCTAATATAGTTTACAAAAAGTTGGCATTTGTTAATTTTATTAATAAAAAATATCATTTGTTGTTGCATTTATCTCAACAATTCAATGGTTCATGAGTCGACTTGATACAATTTATAACTGGAGATATTGATATAATTTTTTAACAAAAATTATACTAGTGTTAATCTTAAAGCTTTTGCAAAAAATCTTGCCAAGCTTTTCATCCAATATATAGTACAACTCATTTTTTTTAGAAATCAGGTTATGATGTAATCAAATGAGTAGATATTCAATAGGTATTATTCATACATTGCAGGTAATTGCAAGCAATAAAAGGGATAAATAAAAGAATATATGCAAAAAAATGGTCAAGTATTTTTATTGACTTTCTTGCACATTTCTCTATTTTTGCATTCCTCTCTTCCATTATCAACACCTATGTTCATGCATTTACCCCATTCACTAATCACCACTAATTAGTATCTACATTTACCTATGCTTACAGACAAAAGTTCATTTGAAGGATTTACATTCTTAAAATAAGGAGCTAATTGATTTTAGTCAAATTATTAGAGAGGGTGAAATCAAATTAAAGGAATCAAAATTTGGCCAAATTTGCTAATGTTCAAATCCATGTTTTAGCTCAACAATTTGAATTTTGACTGAGGACCTTTTACTTTGTATTTCTATATCAATATATTTTTCCACTATCCAGTATAGTACAAAACTCATTACTCTAATATTCTTTAACAATCTATCGAAGATATTAAAAAAAATCTAATATTTGTACATATTCCTCTTATGCCAGGATTTATTTTTAGGGGGAACTGACACCTCATCTTCTACTTTGGAGTGGGCCATGTCTGAGCTTATTCAGCACCCTAAAATCATGCAAAAAGTTCAATCAGAGGTGAGAAATGTTTTCAAAGAGAAAGAAAATATGGAGAAGGGAGAAGCCAACAAGTTTCCCTATTTGAATAATGTTATTAAAGAAACCCTAAGACTACACCCGGTGGCCCCTCTTTTAGCTCCTAGACTTTGCCGAGAGACAATTGAATTAGAAGGCTACACAATACCAACAGGAAGTCGGATTGTCATCAATGCATGGGCTATCATGAGAGAGCCAACATATTGGGTTGATCCAGAGAGCTTCCGACCTGAGAGATTTGAAAAGGTTGAATTTGATTTTAAAGGATCCAAATTTGAGTATATTCCCTTTGGCGGAGGAAGGAGAATTTGTCCAGGCATAGCATTTGCAATAACTGGCATAGAGTATTGGCTTTCTCAATTGCTCTTTCACTTTGATTGGAAGTTACCTGGGGGAAAGAGGCCTGAGGATTTGGATATGAAAGAAATATTTGGCTTAACAATATCTAGAAAAAATGATTTGCTCCTACTTGCTACTCCACGTAAATAGTCCTCCATTTGCTTACATAAAAGCTGTCTTGTTTTTCTAAATAAGCCTTCAGATATTTTATGCAAAATTTATGTATATGTCATTTAAATAAAACGTATTGCTCTTATGCCCAATGAATGATTAATTGTTGCTTTGTGACATGTTAGTGTACTACTTGCAATACAGAAATATTTCAAAAAAAGGATATTTGTTAATGTTATTTATATGTGTTGAAACCTTGCAATAGTTAAATGTACAATCCCAGTTGACCTTTTTCAATCCACACATTTCTTTTTTAATTAGGAAAATGCTTAATAGAATTGCTATTCAATTTTCATTTCAGCAAAAGGCTGAAACTAATATATATATATAAA
Organism: Dendrobium chrysotoxum; assembly: GCA_019925795.1. Classification (NCBI taxonomy): domain Eukaryota; kingdom Viridiplantae; phylum Streptophyta; class Magnoliopsida; order Asparagales; family Orchidaceae; genus Dendrobium; species Dendrobium chrysotoxum. The sequence continues at coordinate 31,222,233 of CM034311.1, forward strand.
CATGATGATATAGTTAAGTGAAATAACTCAAGATCCAATGGCTTAAGAAATTTATTTCTCTTGATTTTGAGTTTAGGCCACATACTTTATGATTTATTATTCACTATTCTAAGAAAAAAATAATTATAGCTACAACTTATTCTATCTATCTCATGTCCGTGACATTGATATATTCATAATCGATCTCACTACAATAGGACTTTTCCATTGATTTAGGCTTCGTTTGGATGGCATTTTTACTGCTTCTTAAAGCAACTTTAATTTTTTTTACTAAAATACAGTTTTAAGAAGCAGTAAGAAAGTCGTTTTAAATGAAACCTTAAAATAGCTTTAGAAAACAGTTTTATCATTACAAAATAGCTTGTGCTAGTTTAAATTGTTGCAAAATTGTTGTGAATGCCGTCCTTTAAAAAGCCATTTAGCAACGTCTTTTTCACTACATAGAAAATAAAACTACATCACATTGAAATGTAGCAGTAGAATAGCTATAATTTGCAACATTTAAAAGGAAAAAAAAAAATCAAATGATCCTCTTAGGATTCGATGACCCAAAAGAGTTTTAAAGCAACGATCATGTTACTGAGCTGATTTCCTCAGAAGATTTGACTGCTAAAGTTATAGGTAAGTGTTTGGATCAAATCGATTGGCTGGATAGTTCTTTTTCTTTGCAATGTGGGGATGTTGAGACTCATGTTAACATTATAGATGATGATGTGTATAATTTGGAAGTGAGCCGTTCTGTCCCGAGTGGTCGCAAGCGACGTGGATGGAAAGCTAAATAGAAGCAATTCAATGGTTCTTTTATTGTTGATTTTCATCTTGTTGGCCGATTGGTGTTGCTTGATTTTTAGTGGTTTGACAGACTATGATCAGGCAGGCCTCCTGCTCGCCTCTCTGGAAGGCCATGCCTTGTTTTGGCAACCTTGGTGGATCCTTGCATTTGATGGTGTATTTTGTATTTGGGATCTCTCGCTGAAGCTTTTTTCCTCCAATGGATGGCTCTAGCCTGGCAAATGGGAGTTTCTAAGTCCGGCTCTTTGGTTTATTTATCTTCTCCAAATTATTTACTTTTTTTGGATTAATGTGGCTATCCTTCAACTTTGTATCTTTAGCCTTTTGGCTTTTCTTGACTTTTGGTTGTATGTCCTTTTCTTTTGAAATTTTTTTTTTTTTGCTTAAAAAAATGTTGCATAATTATAATGTAGAGACATAGCATTTTAATTCAATTTCAAAATTAAAATCTAGAGAAAGATTTAGAAAAATAATTTAACTGAGTATTTCTTACGATAAATCATTTGAAAGTAAGACTAAAACTAAAATCAAGTTATCTATATCTAAAACTCTTAAAATGAAAATTTCTTTTGGGGGGGGGAGGGGGGCCGGGTGTTGTTGATAAATCATGTATTAAAATCAACAATTAAAATCAAATTTGCCCCAAGTTATAAGGAATACAAATTGAATTTTGGTATCTTTCCAGAGAACATGTACTTGTTGACCTCACTTTTGGGGAGTTCGATCTTCCTCTATGGTCCACCTAAGACTTAGGGTTGTCCTACCATAGTTTAGAAGTCACCTCTAGGATTCCTCTTAGGTGGAAGCTCAATGATATAGTGTCGACTTAGCCATCACTGCATCTATTTGATTCCAATCGAATAGGATTACACCAATCAAATTCATTCTACTCAACGTCGAGCTAATGAACGTTGATCTGGTCTGAATTATACTAAATCACACAATGTCGAGCCAAATTGAACTTGATGTCGGGTCAATCATATTCAACTCGTGTTCGATTTGATTTCAACGACCTCGATCGGCCGAAATTAACTCACTTTGAATTAATTAAAATTAAATCAACACCAATTAAAGCAAATCAAACCTAATCTGACGTGGGCAACTTCAATTGACGATGGCCAGCTCGTTTCGAGTTAATTAAAACAAATGGGCTTAATTTAAATCCAATCTATTTAAATAAAAATTAAATTTGACACTAACTGAACTTGATCAAATTCACACTCAATTTTAAAATTAAAATAATCTCAATCGGCTTCCATTTATTTAATTGAGTTGGTTTTAAATTAAAATAAAATCAATGTGGTGCAAATTATGTTAAATCAGGTTATGTCGAGCCGATTCAACTAGGTATTGAGTTAGTTCGGTTCGACTCATGCTCAATTGAACATCGACGCCGTCGATCGATCGTTAGATTGAGTCGAACAAAATCTATATTAATCAAAACTAATTTAGTTTTAACTAAGCACATTCAGTCGGGCAAAAAGTCATTTCAACTAGACTTGAGATCCGAGTTAATCTCGATAACTTCAAACCGACATAAATCGACTCGTTTCGAGCCAAATTAATCCGATTCATATCTAATTTAAGAAATCTGAGTCACTGTCCGGTAAAATAAACCTTTTTTTTACTCAAATTAAATCAAATCGAATCTCATTAAGCTCTAATATAGTTAAACTTAACTCATTCTGTTTAGCAAATTTAAAATTTAATCAATTTCATCTTCCCAAGCCCAAATTAAATGAATCAAACGGCCGAAATTCAAAGGCTGCTGCTTGCTATGCCTCCCACTGCTTTTTGTGATATCTGCTTGTTGCAGACGTGGGGACGAACCGGACAGGGCAAAGCGGGCGGTCGGCCTTTGCATGCCTTCCACCGGGCCGAGTGCGAGAGGGCAAGGGGGCGGCGCACAGTTTCTTCCCCTGGCCTTTCGCCTCTGTGGGTTGAGACCTGCTGGTTAAAACGAGAGGGAGAGAGAGTAGAGAGCAGCAGCCGATTTCTTTTCTCCTCCCTGGATCCTTGTGCGTGCAGCTTGCTGAAAACGGGAGAGAGAGAGAGGAAGGCTTTAGTATTATTTACCACTAGAATAAAGGAAATTGAAGAAGACAAAACTAGCTAGGAAGGCACTTTTTTTTTTTCATTTAAAGCTTGATAAACCAATCTTATTTCAATAAAATTTTGTCAGCCATTTACTGAAATGAAATAAAAAGAATAAAAAAATATTTTTGTTAAAAAAAAAAAAAGCTAGTTAAATAAAGAAAACGTTTAAGCCAAATCCTTCTCTACAAAATGTAATTGAAACAAATTCATATAAAAAGCTTTGACCAAAATTTCATGGACTTTATCTATAATATCTGCTCACATTTTAATGCTTTCATATTCATGAACCATTGCATATGGAAATAATATTTTGAAATTTTCACTAGATTTATCTTGCTTAAATGTGAATAAAACCTGAAATTATGCATGATACATTCAGAAATAATATGCTTATTTCTCTTAGATTATATTGCTCGAACTTGTATAAAATTTGGGATTATTCATGGTAAATTTAAAAAATAAAATGCTTAAATGTACATTGAAACTTCATAGTTTTAGGTTAATCAAATGCTGAAATTGTTCATTAAATTGAAAATTAGATCCCGAATATCCCAATTATGGTGTCCTCAAATGCATAATAATTGATATAATTGTGAGTATATAAAAATCATTTTTAGGTATACTTTGCTAACTGATTTTATACACTTTCAAATGATATGTCTTATTGCACAATAAACTGATGTTATTAGTTATCTTATAGATTGTTTATGTCCATTTCATACATGAACTATGTTATTGAATGCACATAAATTTTTATGTGGTTGTGTGAAATTCTAATACATAGCTCTATGTTTCGTGCAAGAAATATTTGGTGCACATCATGTTGGTGGCGTCGACACTTTCGGACTTCAAGTTGACCCCTTCTCTTAGCTCTATGAATACAAGTGTGTGTCTGTCTATATTGATCATTGCATTGATCGAGGTATGATCTTCCATATTCCAAAATTTAACTTGGAAGTCAGTAACTAAGGTAAATGATGGTATTTGAGATTGCTTATGTTCTGTATAATTTTGTAATTGGATGCACTCTTTTTATATACATATATTCCTCATGATGAAACACTAATTCGCTATGTATGCCAATTATACTATAACGCCTCATGCTATATGGTTCAATATTTGTAGGTACAATTGCATACCCATTCATAAGCTAAACAACTTAAAACATAAAATCCACTTTACCTGCGGCCCTGATAGGTGAAGTTGGGTATATATAGAAGCCTATGCACTAGGTTTCCCAGGACTATATTATTTCCATTCATATTATACTTCTTATGAGCATACATATATGTAAGTGTCGCACCTTATGATAGATACATAGATATAAGTTCACCACCCATAGGCCTATGCACTTCCCATTTGTCAGTCTAGGATTAAGTTCCCCAACTCCTTAGCCTACTAAGTCACCTTGGATAAGATAACCCATGGTTGCTAATAAGGATCCTCAGGTCGACACTCGACTAAGTAGGCTAAGGACATCGATGAACTCGGATGATAAAAAATCATGGGATATTGATTAGGGGCGTCATACCCACCTGGTAGGTTAGGTTTATCCCTAATCATCTACTTACTTGGATACTTAGCACACACTTGGTGGGAAAATTTATGTCACCACGCAGATTTTGATTTCTCCTGTTTTGTAATCGAATACTGCATCCAGAATAAAATACAGTCTCGGGAGACTGACACAATATTCTATAATAAATTCAATATCAAAACAGGGTTTTAGAAAATAATATTTCTATAGTCAAACACAATTCTACGAATAACATATCATCTCGAGAGATGAACATGAAATTCTGTAGAATGTGTTTAAAAATAGAAATATAGTTTTGAAAAGTTCATTCATCCTTTTATTTAGGTGTAGTAGGGAGAATATTGTATCATCTAAAAAGACGAACATAACATTCTTAAAAAACACCCAAAAGAAAGAATGAGTTTTATAAAAGTCATCATTTCTAAAATTGAATATAATAAATAGAATATTATATTACCTGGAAAGATAATAATAATATTCTATAAATATATTTAAAATTAGAAATGAGGTCTTAAAATATGTCTGCGTTTCCAAAGATTTTTCCCTTGTTTTATTAAAAAAATAAAACAAGGTTTATTTTAATCTGGGGTTCTCAAATCCCTATAGGGGCAAGCCCCTATAATCAATTACATCCTAGGAGCGGTACTCCTAAGAAAACTCTCGATTAAAGCAGTGATTTCTTACCCTTTGATTACAAAGTAGAAGGCAAGGAAAGAAGTAAGAATTTTCAAGGAGAAAGCTCAACGTTGAACAGTTATTAACGAGTCAAAGGAAGAAAAGTAGGAGGTACTGGATTCTGAGAAGCTCAGAGGCAACCTCAGTCTACCCTATGTTAGGCTTTACAGTTTAAGAGAGAAATTTCATGTTTAAGTTGACATTTTATTAGAAATTTGGGATCATATTCCCAGAGAGTGAGGACTTAAGATTTGGTGAGGACTTAAGATTTGGCAATCTGCCTCAGAACCTAAAACTAAATTGGGTACTACAAAGTAGTGACCCGAACCTAATTAATGCAGTGTAAATCTGGACTTACCCCAGCCTGGATTGGGGAGCCAGCTAACCACCTAGGCGCTTCAAATCCATGTATCCAGTCTCTTATGAAAGATGGGTAGGGACGTTATTTAAGTTTTGAGGAATCATGGCCGACATCTAAGACAAAACCTAATTGGCCCCTTTACTTATGTAGGGTAAATGATGCCTGAGAGCGTAATGCAATTAAAATTTTAGACTCTTTTAATTTGTATCTAATGCAATACATACTAATTGACTCGAATGCATAAAATGATTTATGAAGCAGTTTTAAAATCAGGCTTAAAAAATAGATTTTTCCCTAGAGATTGCACAACATCCCCTTGACAGAACTGCACCCTAATAGGTCAGGTGGTCTGCCAGAACCCGCAGGCAGGGAGGTGCCTAACAAGGAAGAGAAAGTAATAATATGCTTATGCTGACTCTCGGGGGTCCGAGCTTACTTCTTAGATTCGTTTGAGTTTCTATGTGAGCCTAAAAATTTTATTTTAAATTTCAAGTAGAAAAAGTTTATCGTGGTCCTTACCAAAAAAATACTCCGATTCATATCCAAGCTAAAATAAAATATGGCATGCAAGAGTCCTAAAAAAAGCTACTACACAAATAATGTAAACACTCAAATTAAATTATCCAAAAATATAATGTCTAATGTCCAGTTTATTTACAACCCAGGGTCTGCTGAAAAAGTAAAGTGGCCGGGTACCACTCACAACAAACCAGGATTCTAATCCTAAGACTGACGCAAGTGATTTCAAAATGGGATATACTTTTCTTCTTATCTTCATTTCTTCATTTTCTTCATCTTCACTTCTCTGTCTTCTTTCCTTTACAAACTTCTTGGATCCGCTACGAGCTCCTTGGATCCGCTATGAGCTCCTTGGGTCCGCTACTAGCTCCTTGGTTTGCCGGGCCTGAATATCCAAATGAAAAGAAACTCATCCCCGAAGGGGTATTTTCTTTTCTCTTTGAATATTAGAACCACCCTAACTTGGCTTTCCAAATAGAAGAGAATACTCCCCTAAGGGACATTCTCCTCTCTTTGGACTCCGAGTTGGATGTGATATCCCACTTTTGAATCACTTTCACAACACTTGATTTTAACAAAATGTATTTACATTACATTCCAGAAAGAAAAAGAAAATCTAGACACACCTGCAGGGTTATCCTAGACATTTATAATAAAATTATTCCCAAGCACTTATATATTCATATTAAATTTATCTGCCACACTTGGCCATGCTCTTTTAATTTTAAGGGGGCTTAGCATTTTCTAAAGCACCTGCAGAAATTTTATGTTAATTTAAATCTTTAATTTGCCCCCTTTAATTTGGCCATGTACGAGCTTGGCCACCTGCAGAAGATTATGTGAGCATCCAGATCGTTCCTATCCTAGGGGTAATCTATCGCCCATCACATCATATCTCAGATTCCAGATATAAATAAATAAACATACACACCAATCATTTTTACAAACAGCATGCAATGAAAACCACGAGAAAGCCCATCACACAGCATCAAGAAAGTAAACACCGGCCTAACCTAGAGCTAAGTCGGTTATCCTAGCAAACAAATCTAAGTGTGTGCGGTAGGTCGTGTGGTTTAAAGATATCCTGGGTTTACTATTAGTTAAAGTTGTCTAATTGATTAAAATTAGTTTGTTGAAGGGTCAAAAGGGAATTTTAGTTCAGATTTGAGTTTTAGTGTCTTTACTGTTTTAAAGTTTGCTTTAGATTGATTTTTAATTGTTAAAGTTGATTAATAGGATTTGTTCTTTAGTGTATTTGAATTAACCTTTTTTTTATTTAGATTATTTAATTAATGATTTATTGAAATTTTCTAATGATTTATTAAATATTTTAATATTTTGTTAATTTTGAAACATTTATTGCAATTTCGATTGACTTATTCAAGTGTTAGTGTTTTATTAAAATTTTAATGATTTTTTTTATCTTATTTGTTAATGATTTATTAGATTGTTAATAATTTATTGAAGTTTGAAAATTTTATTTAGTAATTATTTGATTATAAGATAATTAACGTATTAATTAGATTCAATTTTATTTTTATGTTCAAGTTCAATCTTTTAGTGGTTATGTGTGTTAATTATGATTTGGTTATTAAATGTTATATGATTTTCATATATTTTTATTTTGGATTATCATTAGTGTATTTGAAATTCTCCTTAATTGATTATTTAGGTTTAATTAAACTTGATTAAGGTCGTATTAATAACTTACAATAATCCTAAGGGTAATGTTACTAAATTTTCTATGTTCTATATTTCTACCCTAAAGTGTGCATGCATCCTAAGTCTAAATTTTCTAAGACTCGTCCTTAATTTTTGTCCTTAAATGTCACTAATATTTTATGGGATGAAAAGCTTGTTATCACAACCCTTAAGACTTTGCGCACGTGTAAAGATGTTTAAGGATCTAAAATAAAATAAATAATCCTAATAAAATTGAAGTTGCTACAGGGACCTAGAGGGGAGGAGTTCGCACAAAACACACCACGACCTCCTATGGGCTTTCTAAGTTTTAAGAAAACTTACAACACCGGGGGTTACGACCCGGTGGATTACGCCCGTAGCACCTCTACCCGATTGGATAGAGGCGACTGACACCTTTAATCTACTTCCTCTTGTTCACTTGATTGATACCATTCCTCGCAGTTCATGCAAATAAAGATAAGAAAATAGGGATTAGAAGCAGATTTAATGATTAACAATAAAATAATTGAAATTTACTAAAAATAAAGACGTACCTTTTTTCGGGCTTGAAGACCAGCACAAGCTGTCTACCTTTTAAACTCTTCACTTTTGGAAGCATACTTTTTATCTTTCCAACATTCACTCCGAGGCACAAGAAGGGAGAAGTAGTAGAAGAAGAAGAGGGGGGGGGGGGGGTAGAGAGAGAGTCATTGCTTTTCAACCTTTACCCAAACCAACTATTCTTTAATACAAGCACTTTTCAACACACTACTCTTTGAAACCCCCCCATTTCTCTTTTCACCTTTCAATGTATATATTTATCAAAACACTTTGCTTTTCAAAATCACGTATCTCACTTTCCAACACATTTCAATTACAATTCACATTTCAAAACATACACCTTTCACCTTCCAAAAAATCACACAATCACCTTTCGAAACATACGCTTTTCACTTTCGAAATTCATATTCTCTACTTTCCGAAATCTCACATTTAAGAAAGAAAACTACACCTTTATATTTAAGCAACAAACAAACAACCCACTTGATGTTAAAACTCAACATTCACACTAAAATGCCACCTTAAAAAAAAAAGATTTTGATGTCAATCTATGCTCTTCACATCTCAAGAAAATACTCCAATTTCATAAACAACATTGCACAAAACTTTTTCAACGTTAACACTTATACTAAATGCAATTAGAAGGAGGAAGAAGTTTTCATGCAACTTGATTCTTTCCAAAGACCTCAAAAGTCATCACTTTTTTATGAATGCAACTCACCCATCTTCAACAATTAGGCCATCAAATATTTGATAAAAGAAACAGAATTAATGCAACTTTATTTCCTTTTAACCATTCAAAGAAACCTTCCCATCATAAATCATGATTCATCTAACCAACAACATCCTTATATGTAGCTTTGAAATTAAAATAATCAAACTACAAGAAATTTATAATTACTCTCTATTTGAATCTACTGCACAAGTTCACATATGAGGACAATCTTATTGCTACTATTCATTTTGATTCATAATATCTTTCATGCAAAAGATTGGTAATGAGGATGTCATGAGTACTGCTAAGATCATTATCATGCCATTAACCATAATGAGATATTCGTACGAAAATCTCAATACAATATATTTTATCACAACACACAATATCTATTAAGCAAGCCATGTAATCCCTATGATTGTCTATTCCCCATATCTTGAGTAAAACAATAATGTAAAGAGAGAGATCAAAGTCTAGAGGTGGAATCGAACCAGACAGAACTACAAGAGGTCCGTTCGGGTCAAGGGATTGTTTGCTACAATAGTGTGGGAAAGTGGAGATCGGCTGTTGGAAACGGTGACCTAGGGCAAGAGCCGGTTGGAGAAGTAAAGGGTCTCGACCCTGATGTCATGTGCGAAAACCAGAGCGACAGGAAGGCTTGGATTCGGCTAGGGCAAAGGAGGCGAGAGAGAGGAGCGGCCGACTGCTTTGATCCTTCTAGGTGAGTGAATAGAGAGGGAGACGGGGCAAGGGGATTCAGCCTTCTTGCGAACTACGGCTTGCAAACTCAGAGGGGCGACCGACTGGGGACTTCCGCCTGGAGCTTGCGAATGGGAGAGAAGAGCAGTTCGCCTGGAGTGTCTGAATAGCCGGAGTGGGACGATCTGGAGGCATCCGAATGGGGAGATTCCTTGGGGCTCGGTTCTTGTAGATGAAGAGAGCGAGAGCGAGAGAGGAAGCGACGGACTTGGGCCATTTGTCACGAATGGAGAGGGAGAGAGTTCGGGAGAGGCCTTGCCAACTGGTTTCACAAAACAGAGAGGGAGATCATGGGGGAGCAGTTGGACCGGCCCTTAACTCCTCCTAAAACTGCCTAAAATTAACCATCTTTAAATGAAATTGATGTATTAACTTAAGCAAATTTAGTTAAATTTTAATTTAAATAGTTCAAAATAAAATGACTAGTTTGATTAATATGAATTTAATTCTATTTAACTTGTAATGAGTCAAATTGGAATAATTAGAGGCATCTAAATTAAATTCAATTTGAATCGAATGATTAGGCTCGATGTCGAATTGATTTGGTTTTGATCAACCCGAGATGAGTCGAATTAGAAAGCTAAGTCGGTGCTATATCACTGGGTATCCACCTAAGGGAAATCCTAAAAGGGCAACGTCTATACTAGGCTACGAAAACCTAGGTGCTAGAGTTGATTTCGGGGAAATTGACCTCGAATAATGAGGTCAACAACACTAGATGTGACATGCGGGACACCAGCCTTATATTATTAGGTTAGGATGTTTAACTCCAGTAATATGTTTCTTTTATATTTTTCTTTGCTCTCCATTGTTCATGTTATAATTGCTTATGTAGTTGTAAATACTAAATCATTAATTATAAATTCAAAACCCAAAATAAAATAAAAGGCATATGATTACAACTTTTGATCAGAGCTGAAAACTGAAACCCTTAGTTAGGGAATAAAACAATCAACACCAAAATATTGACTGACATTTTGATGCAATAAAAATAAACAATTTTAAGGTTGCAAACTAAAAGTCTTCCTTATCATAAACATAGACAAACACATATATAATATAACAATACTAGAAAATAATACCTTACAACTTATATTAATTAAGAGAAGAAAGATATAGATGGGGGGGAACCATGGATAGAGAAGAAGGGGTAAAAAACCAAGACGAAATAGTAGAAGGGAAGGGGAAAGGAGGTTAGCTCGCAAACAACAAAGGTAGTAATCCTTTAATAATTAAAATGTACCTTAATTAAGCTTTAACACATTAACATTTAAACTCAAACATAAATATCCCCTTTAACAAAATCAAATATTAGGCAATCTCAACAAATAACCCTGCTTAGGATTTACCCCAGCCACACGACCTTCTACACACACTTTCGATGGTTTGCTAGGACAACCAACTCTAGTCTAGGCTAGGCTGGTATTTACTTTTCTGCTGTGTGCCGAGTTTTTTGAGTTTTTGTTGCATGTCGTGATTGAAATTGCTTGATGTGTTTGCTTACTTTTACTACACTATGTAGATTGATATGATGGGTGATTAGATTACCCTTAGGTTATGAACGATCTGGATGCTTATTAAGTTTTTTGTAGGTGGCCACGCTCATATAGGGCAATAAATGGGGCAAAATAAATAATTAATATAACTGTTACAGGTGATTTAATTGCTTAGCCCCCAAATAAAAAGAGCGTGGCTAAGTGTGTTTGATTTTCTGTACATATATATAACTGCTTAGGAACTGATTTGATTATTAAATGCTTAGGATTACCCTTAGGAGAATCTAAAATTTTATTTTTATATCAATGTAATTTATTCAAAGTTAAGAGTTGTGAAAGTGTCTTTTAGTTTGGGATACTTATACCCAAAATTAAATTTTAAAGAGGAAATGATACCCCTTAGGAGGATAGTTCTTTTTCATTTGGAAGCTCAATTTTGGATCACTCCACTACCTAAAGTGAGAAGAATAACCTCCCCCTCGGGGGTAGAGTTTTCTTTCCCATTTGGGTATCCAGCTACGATGAATCTAAGGAGCCCGAAGAGGAGAAGGGTGAAGAACTGAAGATAGAAAAATATCCCACTCAAAGTCTACTTGCATCTGTCCTAGGATTAAAATCCAGGTTTGTGGTCAGTGGTACTCGGTCACTTTTAATTTATGTAATTTTGAGTTATAATAAATGAAGCATTTGCCTACAGACATTATTTTAAGGAATTAATTAATTTTATTGATGTTTGATTTGCCCTACTTGCGTATAGGATCTTGCTTATTTTTTTCTAGTTTTTTAGAGTTTGTGTGTCGTCTTTTATTTTAGCCTAGATACGCGGAGGCTCGTGAGAGTACGCCAAAAAATTTTTTACTTAAATTTAAATAAAATTTTTAAAATAACATAGAAACTCTAATGATCTAAGAAATAAGTCCGGGACCGTCGAGAGTCTGCATAAGCATATTATCACTTTCTTTTTCTTGTTTGGCACCTCCCCACCTGCGGGTTCAGGCAGACCACTTGGCCGTGGGTGCAGATCTGTCAAGTGAATGTTATGCAATCTCTAGGAAAAAAATTTTTTAAGCCTTTTTCAAAAATTGCTTCATATTCATTTTATGCATTTAATCGAATTGATCAACATGCATTGCATTAAAAATATATTTAAAAGAGTCTAAATTTTAATTGCATCTATCTTTAGCATTTTCACCCAATATAAGTCAAAGGAGCCAATTAGGATTAGCTCTAGATGTCGGTCCCAATTCTCAAAAATTTTAATAACAATGTCCCTACAACTCTCTCATACAAGACCAGACTCATGGATTTTAAATCGATTAGGTGGTTAGCTAGCTCCCCAATCTAGGTTGGGGTAAGTCTAGGTTCTACATTGCATTAGTTAGGTTCGGGCTACTGTTGTCTAGTGCCCAACTTAGATTTAGGATTCGAGGCAAATTTTAAATTATAAGACCCCAACCTCCAGGAATATAATCCCAAGTTTCTAATAAATTACTCAACTCCAATTAAAGAATCTTTCAATCCAAAACTTAAAGGCCAACACTTAGTTTAGGTCGTGGCATCATTTTTAGAATCTTAAAGTGCCTCCTACCTCTCCTCTATTAACTCCAACAATAATTGTTCTAATTTGATTCATTCCTAGTTTTAACTCCAAAATCCTCCCTCTTTTGACATCACTCATAGAAAATCTATAATTCTGGGTCGTCTTAACCCATTATGAGCTTTTATGTCTACCTCACGAGGCAGTATATTATCTCTAGTGGTCTGTTCGATTCTAGAATTAAAATTCAAACTTAATTTTCAATATTTCCCCAAAAAATTTTAATTTAGATTTGCTTTGCACCTTGCAAGGCAAATAACCTTTTTCAAACTTCCAACAACAGGTACAATATTCAAAATGTAGCGTTCAATCACAAAATAGGGGAGCACACCTAATGCAACTTTAGTTCTTAAGCTAAGTAGGAGAACACTAGGAATGCAAATGAAGTTACTTCCTTTCAATATCACATGAGCAAATACCAAAATGATGGGCACTTAGTAGAAATTAACATAAAAATTTTGTTAGGAAGTTACTTCCTTTCAATATCACGGGTACGCAGCGTCAGGACATTGCACGAAAAAAAAAAGAGTGCCAACCACTCAAGCAGGGGGTTTACCCCCTGCACCTGCCAGCAAGTACTAGAAACTTGGGGTCTGAGGCAACAGTATTATCTGATTTATCAGCACAATTAGATTCCACACATAACAAAATAGTCATTGTAGTAATTTTCATACTTGGATGCGATTGGTCTTGAATGTTACTGCATCAACTGCTTAGTTTAAGAATGTTAAGAAAGGCTATAAAATTCTAGTTAAGTACGCACTATATGTTCTCAATATTATAAAGGTCAAATTTTAGAAAGGAGCAGATTAAGTTCCATAATTAGTGAGAGGAACATGTTTAATATAAAATTTAAAAAGAAATAAATTCGCCAAATAAAATTGTGCATTCAGAATGAGCCAAAAGAAATAGTGCATTCTGAATGCACTATTTTAATTGGCGCATTCAACTCGACCAGAGAGAGAAAATAGGCTTGAGAGAGAGAGAGAGGGGGGAGAGAGAAATGGTGGTGGCCTGATGGGAGAGAGAAATGAGGAAAAGAGAGAGAAGGAAGATGGAGGGAGAAAAAAAATTTAGTTTTTTGTTTTTAATAATTCTATGGAGAAAATTTAAATAAAATTTTATAAAATAAAAATAGAATTGTTACAAATACATAATAAATATCAAAATTAAAATTTTTAAACTTTTTTTAGGATTTAAATTAAATTAAATTAAATTAAATTATAGATTCAAATTCAAATTAAATTAATATTTTTAACAATTTTGTGGACAATTATCAATACATAACAAAAAACAAATTAAATTTTATTTAAGTTTTTTCTTTAGGATATGAATTAAATTAAATTAAATTTAAAAATTTAAAGAAAAAAATTTAAAAATCATTTTTTATATATTTATTATGTATAATTTTTATGTTTTTTAGTGGCCAGGTGAATTTTTTTATAGATATTTTATTGTCGGCTTTTATCTTTTTATAACTCTATGAAGAAACTTAAATAAAATTTAATTTTGATTTTTGTTATGTATTAATAATTGCCCACTAAAATGTAAAAAAAATTATTTATTTTAATTTTGATATTAAATTTTCATTTGAATTTAAAATTTTATTTTATTTTGTTTTGTTTAAATCCTAGAAAAAAGTTTAATAAATTTTATTTTGATATTTATGATATATTTATAATTATTCTATTTTTATTGTATACCATTTTATTTAAATTTTCTCCTTATAATTATTAAAAACAAAAAACTAAAAAAAAAATTTATTCTCATTCTCTGCCCTCTCTCTCTCTCTCCCACCAGGCCACCACCTTTTCTTTCTTCCCCTTCTTGCTCTCCAGCCTATTTTCTCTTTATCTGTTTGAGTTGAATACGTCAATCAAAATAGTGCATTTAGAATGCACTATTTCTTTTGGCACATTCTGATTACGTTATTTTATTTGACGAATTTATTTTTTTTTTAATTTTGTATTAAACTTAACGTGCTCCTTTCTAAATCTTTTTTAAAAAAATATTTTTAATGTTGCTCCACGCTCTCTAAAGAAGATTATCAAATTGATGTTGATTATTATAACTCTGCATAAAATTGAGATAGGCTTGACCCTCAAATTATAAAAATCTTGATTAGTTTATGAGTTAGAGGAAAATGAAGGCCTGCACGTAAAAAAATCTCTCATAACCATTAGTATATCTCAACGGAGAAGAATGAGCCGAACTAGATTTACCATGTTTTCTTACTGCTTTTTAAAGCAATATTTTAGTTTAAAAATTAAAATTTTTAACTAAAAAACTGCTTTAAGAAGCCGTAAAAAATCCATCCCAAACGGCTTCTAAATCATTAAAAAAATAATCAAAATATCACCAGTGATGTTAGATATCATGTCATCAACTCCAGTTGATCCTGATAACTTCTATGGGTTGTTATCTCGTGCGTGGGTGAATTGGTCGAAATTTTTTCGACATTGGACCTTCAAAGTCTTAAAATTTTTGGCATTGTACTTTGGTCGAACATTATTAAAAAAAAAAGAGTACACGAAGTGCAAAGAGAAAATGATAGGAGTTTAATTTATGTAATTTTAAATAAATTTTTCATGTAAGCAAAGCGGGGCAAAATTCATCAATAAATATTCATTCAAGAATTTTTCTGAATAAAAATATTGGGAAAATTTTAAAATTATAATGAGAGATCTAAATATCAAGGAAGGTCTGCACAAAAAAATTAACTAATTTGAACAAATGGGTAAATTATAACAAATTCTTGAATTTAGAAATCTAAGAAAATCTATGAATCAAGGAAGGTCTATATGGACTCCTATATTCTAACGTGCTTGTGCACTTGTGTGCGTGCACCCACATCACTTGTGGTGGTGACAAATGCCAATGGCTCAACCAACACGATCTATTATTGGTCCAATTTTGGGCCTGAACATGCCTATATTACTATTTTTGAACATTCTAAACTCAATTTTAATATTTTGAAGCCTAATGAAACCTTTTTTGATCACGTTCAAGCAAATTTGGAAAGTATTGAGCAAACTTTTTAAAAAACTTTTGCTCCAATTCAACAAATATTGAAACTATAATTTTGAGGAATTTACTTGGTTCATGGCCTCACAAGTAGGTTCATGTTGATGTCCATGGAGTGATTATGTGTTTTAGTTATTTTTTTAATTATAACTTTACACTATAAATTTTTTTCAAAAATTGAATATATATTTTTTGATGACACAACTTTTGACGTCTGAAAATAGGGGCAAATGACCAAACTAAATATCACAATAATATGAACTCAAAAACATCAAAGTTGATCCACTTTGGGTCCAAATGAGCCCAAACCATGCATAGGAAATAAAGTTGAAAACTTTTTGGTATTAATTGAAAGACAAAATGGTCCTCTATTCTTGTGCGGTCATAGTCCAATTAAACATCTCAATGGAACAAATCCAACATGCTCAAAATCATTTAAGTTTGAGGTCATTAAGATACTTAAATACTAAATAAATGATTGATGGTCGAATAGCTCAATATGAAATGTAAACTGGATTACTATGAAATTTTGGCTCGGTTTATCAAAATGTTACTCCTAAAATATTATAAATAGGCTCTCATTCTTCACATGAGAGAGAAGGCCAGGAGACTTGAGATTAGAGAGAGCTTAAATATACTCAAAAGTCTAGAGGTTAACTTGGTGTCTGTCATTGATGATTAATGTCAGCCACCACAATCATCAGATTGTTATCAACCAACCATTATCGTCTAACAATTACCACCTAGTTGTGATAGTCTAATTCTCATCGTTCGATTTCCAACATCTGATTGTTGTTGCTACAAACACCATTCAACTACCATATCTGATGCATTCTCCCATTTATTCAAAAAAAGTTAAACTTGTGTTACATATCTATTCATCTCGTCTTTTTCAACTGAAAGTAGAATTAACTCTTTTAATCTATCTACGTACATAGTGTCGTCGTTGATGTCTATTAGGTTCTTTATTTTTTGCTTTATATATATATATATATAATATGTTGGATCTTCATGCAAAATTAGGGGAAAAAAAGTATTCCTTTATTATCACAAATTTTCTTGCACTTAACAATCATAAATACCATCTTTCATAACTCATCTCTCTTATTATTACGCTTAATATTTTTTTCAACAATTTATTCCATACTATAAAAATATGTCTTGATAGTTTCTCTTAAACAACGGTGCCCAAATTTCAGTCTCCCTACCTTTTCTTCAAACAAAAGAGAGATATCTTTATCTTGAAAATTTGGCCAAAATCCGTTTTGATGTGTTGTCATTATTCGTCCATAAATACTTTTAACTTTTATCTTTATGAAGACCACAAATCAGTCTATGGTCGGAATTCCCTATAGCTAGCTATTCTGATTTGAACGTCGCTAGAAAATTCACGAGTCCGTTTACTTTGAAGTCATGCACAACCGACGTTATTCGTCCTAACCGTTCAGTGAAATTTACTAGTATATTAGCCAATTCCACAAAATGGTATTGTTTGTAAATAATCTATTTCAGGCGCTATTTTGATCAATCTGTTATTACAAATTACATCGGCATTTTTGTCGGAGAAATTTATTTAATATATGTAAATTCTTTTGCCAAGTTTTTGTCTTTCTGACGACCTAAGTTATCCCACAAATTTAGGGTTCATTTGTGATAGATTTCTTACTAATATCTAAAGTAATTTTTTAATATAAATTTTTTTTAAAAAAAAAATTTTGTACTTAAAAGTTGATTTATAAAGCAATAAAAAAGATGTTCCAAACAAAGGCCCAGTTTACCAATTTTTAGGATAGCTTTTGTCCTCTTTCGAATAACCAAAATCTTAAAATTTATTGTTTTGGTCTTAGGCTTCATTTGGAGTGGCTTTCTTAATGCTTTCTAGAGCAGCTTTTTTGTACAAAAGTTTCTAGTTCAAGAAATTTTTGTACTAAAAAGTTGTTTTAAAAAACAGTAAAAAAAATTGTCTCAAATGAAGCTTCAATGAATCTCAATTTAATTGTCATACTTTCTTAATTTCACAACAAATAATCAATGAAAATAATTGGTTAGGAACTTCGTC
The DNA here is from genome assembly GCA_019925795.1 of Dendrobium chrysotoxum. Classification (NCBI taxonomy): domain Eukaryota; kingdom Viridiplantae; phylum Streptophyta; class Magnoliopsida; order Asparagales; family Orchidaceae; genus Dendrobium; species Dendrobium chrysotoxum. The sequence goes on from CM034311.1 coordinate 31,240,108, forward strand.
CCTCTTTCTCTCCTTGTGTATGTAAGTATATAAGAGGATATTAGATATTTTTGAAAAAAAAAAACTCATATGCTAATTTAATTGCTATATAATAAATAATTGAGTCAATCAAAGTAAGTTCTAATCCAAATTATTATGGCAGCTTAGAGCCAAGTCAAAGTGAGATTAGAGATCAATTTGATTCATATGATCAATTAAATCAAAATGGGGTTAAGTGGGTACATTCATGTCAATTAAGGTAAGCATAAGTCAACTATGGTCAAAGCAACCTTTGATGGATCTATGGGATCCATCTAGAGCCTAGGGAGTGTGGTAGAGGTCTTGGCTAGGTTAAGTCAAGTTTGGGCCTACTAAAAATATGTAAATTGGGTTCAAGTTTGATCAAATCCCTAAAGTTAGGTGAAGTGGGTCTAATATGTTAGATGTTAGCTTAATATTTGCCTAAAATTATCAAGATTAGTTCACTTTAAGAAATGAGCTAGTCATATTCCTTACGGTAAAAATGGGCCAATGGGTTTTTGTTTTGCTCAACTTAGTAGCTAAGAGAATTACATTGAAATAAGCTTTGGTCTAATGCATTAAAGGGCCTTATGAACAATGATAAGTCAAGTTTAGAGGAAATTTAATCAAGGTTTTGGTTAACTAAGATGGTCCTAGGGTAAGGTTTACGTTACAAGGTCAAATGGCCTAACTTGGTTAATTAAGCTAATAGACGACTTAAGATTTGTTGGACTTGGCTAATGCTCCCAGTCAAAATGCGTTGCGTTTGGATTATCTAGTATTCAAGAGAATAAGTTTTAAATGAATAGGATTCTAGGCCTAAAATTAGCCACATAGGATTTGGGTTAGATTAGTCAAGAATATAAAGCAATGCATATCTTTCTAAAAAAATATTAAGTGTCCTATAATTTTATTTATTTATTAATATCATTTAACAAAACTTGAAAATTTTCTTGGTCAGGTGATGGGCTGATGTTGATATTTCATCAATAATTATCATAAAATAAAGACCCTAAAAAAAATTATGAAGCACAAATTCTTTAGTGGAAAGTAATGCGGGGCTTAAAGTTTTCTTTTATTAAAATTTTGCAATATTTAAATTCCAAAGAATTATTGATCACATCTAGATTCTAAATATAATTAGAATAAATATAACAACTTTAAATAATAATTTTTTTTAAATTTATGAAATATAAATTTTTTTAATTTATTATTTTTAAAAAATTTGTGAATGATAAATTGTAAAGTTTTCGAGCTGGATGTAATTAAATGATAGTTCCTTTATGTTGACATATGAATGGTTTGGATCACATCCACGTATTATATATATGACTAGAATTTTTCGCATAAGCTTGTTTGTAGCAAACAAACTCAGTCAATCAAGACCATAATCGCGTGCCCACCTAAAAAAAACCGCCTATTAAGGAACTCCACCATCTTATGCTCTCTCTCTCTTTTTATTGTTGTTTTATACTTTTTCTTCTACATCAACAATTCAATTATTATTCATGTGACTTTTTCACTTCTAATATATGACTTTTTTTTCTCTTATAATTTATTCTTTTATCATATATTTTAAAGCTAATATTTTTATTATTCTTTAATTTCTTTACATATGTAATTTCATGCTATTTAAATATAATAAAAATTTACATGTTAATTTTTTTTAATTTGATAAAAATATCATATAATTTTATGTCATATAACTTTTATAAATATTATATAATTAGGGTTTATTTGGGACAATTTTCTACATGCTTTGCTATTAAGACAATAATCATTTTTTTTGCAACTGTTTTCTAGCTATTTTCCAAATATTCTTTTACAGAGAAAGTTTTTTTACTTTCAAAGTAGCTAAATTATTTTTTCTATGCTACCAAAGTTTTTTTTATTATAAGTTATTATTTTATATTTAATATTTTACATTCATAAATAATAATTTGAAAAAAAAAATTAAAACTAGCTATACTGGTCTCAAACTTGGATGTAAAAAGTTGAGGGAGAATTTAAAAAGATTATTTAGCCACTGGTTCTAAGAAAGGCAAATTTGAAATTCACTCATATAATCACTCATATAGATTATATGTGTATTTGACTTATAACAAAGAACTCATACATAAGTGGAATATTTAAAAGATCTTAAGAAAGACCTTTAATTATAGTCAAAAGTAAATTGCATAGTATCCAAATAAAAAGACTAGTTGATACAACAAGAAGAAGAGGAAAACAGAAACTAGTAAATTATTTATGCGGAGATGCAACTAGGAATAATGGATTTTTCCTAGTCAAGGCCAAGCCAATTGATTCCTCCATGTCCAATTCCTCCAGCCTTTTGCCTCCTGAGAGCTCCCAGTCAAAATGATAGAGGAGTTTGGCAAGCACGATCTCAATGCTAGCCACACCAAAATTCACCCCCGGACAAATCCTTCGCCCTCCACCAAAAGGCATGTATTGAAAGCGAGATACATTAAAATCTTGTTCATCAGCTTCAACCCTCTCGGGTTTAAAGGTATCTGCATCTTTCCAATATTTTGGATCTCTCATGATAGCCCATGCATTGATCAAAAGCCTGCTTCCAGCTGGTATTGTATACCCACCAAGCTCGACTGTTTCAGAGCAATATCTAGGCACTAGGATTGGAGCGGGTGGTCTTATTCTAAGAGTTTCTTTGATCACCATTGTTAAATAGGGAAGATTGGTTATATCATTTTCATGTAACTTAGTTTTTCCTTTAAAGACCTCCCTCACCTCCGATTGAGCCTTACGCATAATCTGAGGATGTCTAACGAGCTCAGCCATCACCCACTCCATAATAGCGGATGTGGTTTCTGTTCCTCCTAAAATCAAGTCCTGCCATGCACGCAACAAAATAATAAATAAGGAAAAAATATCTGATTCAAGATATATTATTAGTTATAGTAAAATTAGAATTTTAAAATATTTTAGAGATTAAATATATAAAATAATTATTATTATATTGAAACTGTTGATAATCAACCTTGCAATTTCATTGACTGAAGAAGCCCACAAATCATAATAAATAACCAAAATCAAAGGCGTGCAGTTTAGCGCACTACTTACAACTATAACGCCCTTGAGGTTATCTAGTGTGACCGAGGCATCCAGCTCTCCAGTTTTCTTCAATCTCAGTAGAACATCCACCAGATCCTCATCCAGATCATCGGTGCTGTTATTAATGTTCTTTGTTTGATGTTCCTCAAATACCTCATTTAAGGTTGCATCCAAAACTTTATGCACTTTTTCTAAGTGACGCCTCATGCCAGTAATTTCACCCAGAAAGCTGAACGACGGAAATAAATCCGCCAAGTCAAATCCCGACATATATTTGAACGTGTCTTTAACTGCTGAAAAGATTTTGTGCTGTTGAGCGCACTCCATTCCAAAAGAAGCCCGCGAAATAGTCGTGTTTGCGACGGATAAAAGCATCTCTGTCATGTTCACCGGGACTCCATCAGCCATTCTAATCTTCTCAATGAGATTGCTACCTTCTTCATCCATGATGGATCTGAAATGCTTAACGCGCTTCGAGCTAAACAATTCAATCGTGCATATTTTACGTAGCTGCGCCCACAGTTTGCCGTAAGGAGCAAAGACAATGTCACCGGAGTTGTAGAGAATGATCTTGCTTCCCATGAACTGAGGCCGAGAAGCAAAGCTCAAGTCATGGGTTTTCATAGATTCAGCTGCGAGTTCTGGTGATGTGATCACCATAAGGTCCACCTCTCCGAGTTTGAGGTGGAAGAGAGGGCCGTATGTCTTTGCGAGTCTCCTAAGCCTGTGGTGAACTTGCTCGCCCATAAGGTGGTGCATGCTTCCAACTATAGGGATTTTCCATGGCCCTGGAGGGAGCTTGTAAGTAGTGTTTCTTTGGAACCACAGCTTTTTCATTAGGAGTATTAAGAGAATGGAGGTGATGACAGGAAGCAGGATGGACAACTGTGGGCTTTCCATGTTTTGTTAATGGAAGTGCACAGTCGGGATATTGGATGAAGTGATTTATTTGTGGCGTGGAGATGCCTATTTATAATAGTTTCGCATTAGCGCCGTAACTATCAGTTTTCAACCCTTTGAATGGTAGATGCTTGGAGCAGAAAGCATGTTGGAAATCTTTGCCGATATTCCATTCCTTGCATTAAATCGGCACTTGGAATATTTGACCTGGAATATTTTTTTCTTGCGTTCACATTGTTGAGTATTGGGTATCAATTCGGGTAAGTGTGGTTTCGGGTTATCCGAATTCAACCCGGTTAGCATAGGCGTCAAAATATTTGAACCCAACCGGAATTGACAGGAACCCACCTAACCTCAAAACAGCTAATTTCAGCCACTTATTGTATATATATATATATATATATATATATATATATATATATATATATATATATATATATATAATTAGTATGACCCATTTTAAAAGCAACAATAGACCCGACCTCTAACAAGAGCAAGGACACCATTTCAGCAAAACAAATCTCAGGAATAATCTCCATTAATCTCAAATACAGTGAATGGGTTCTTATAGATCAGAACCTAGCAGCAGCTATCTGCTCTACTCTAACCCCATCCATACTTCCGTATGTTTTGAATCTCGAGTCATGCTCCGCCATCTAGCTTACAATTAAACAAAGATTACAAGCTTCAAACAAATCTAGAGTCATCCAACTCAAAAATGAACTACACAATATCACCATGAAACTCCTCAACATTACCCAATATCGTACCGAAATCAAAACCATAGTAGATAAAATTGTTGCAGCTGAAGCTAACATCGATTTAGAAGATATCATACTATATACACTCAACGGACTTCCATCTTCTTACCAAGAATTCAAAACATCTATCAGAACCATGCTTCATCCTATAAGCCTTGAAGATCTCTATTCCGTGCTGCTTAGTGAGGAAATTAATATTCAAGCAGAGTCATCTTGCCAACAGCAGACTGCATATCCAAATTTGGCAGTGTACTCATATCGTGGTAGAGGAAGGTCATCTGCCATCCACACCTGATCTCCTCAAGCTCCTGTTCCTATTTGTCAAATTTGCAACAAAAGGGGATACATGGCCTCCACATGCTGGCACAGATTAAATATAAACTACACTCCATCTCCTCCTCCCAATTCATCAAAGGCCCTACTAGCTACTACATAACCCTCTAATCGAGATTGGTACCTTGATTAAGGTGCCTCATCTTAGCTTATAAACAATATCAGCAATTTAAATCACCCCATACCCTACCAAGACCAAGACAACATTACAATCGGAAATGACAGCTCACTTCAAATTGCGCACACTGGTGATGGCATACATCCACTCCAAATCATACGTTATTTTTTAGCTAAATTACTCCCCATTCCTACTCTATCGCATAACCTTCTTTCTATATATCACTTAACTAAGGATGATAACATTTTGATTTCCTTTAATGCTTCTGGATCCGTTATCCAAGATTTAACGAACAATCGAGTTCTTCTCAAGGGTCCCTACTATAACGGGCTATATTCCATTCAATCATCCACATATATGGACCATCAAACAGCTCTCCTTGCCACCAGTCGATCCTCCTCACTATGGCATAACCTGCTAGGCCATCCTCACCAACAGATCCTTCGTCACATCTCTAACAGCCACAAACATCTTAATATTATTGCTTTTTTTGTTTTCATGTTCTTCATGTAAGGTCTCAAAAGGCCATAAGTTAAAATTTCAAAATTATGTAACTCGCTCATCCACTCCACTTGAGCTTATTCACTTGGATTGTGGGGTCCTTCTTCCCCTATTATCTCTAATCAAGGTTATCGTTATTATGATGTCTTTATTGATGATTTTTCGAGGTTTATATGGCTTTTTCCAATGATTCATAAATCTAAAGTAACATCCATGCATATTTATCAATTTCAAAACCATGATTGAGAATCAACTATCACACAACAATAAATGCCTACGATCAGACGGCAGCATTGAATATTCCAATCACAACCTTAAATCATTCTTGTAACAGCATGACAATTTCCACCAAATCTCCTATCAAAATATCCCTGAACAAAATGGTTTAGCAGAGAGAAAGCACTGCCATCTCCTAGAAACAATCAGGACTCTTCTCCACACGGTTTCAATTCCTTATACTTATTGGCTCAATGCTGTACTTACAGCATCCTATATCATAAATAGATTACCATCCAAAGAAAAACTTCACATATCTCCTCTCCAAATTCTATACAACCAAAATCCAGAGTACTCCCTCCTCCGCACATTTGGCTGCAGATGCTTCACGTGGCTCCCACCATCTCATAGACACAAGCTCACCCCAAGATGTACCCCATGCATGTTTCTTAGTTACTCAAGCTCTCACAAGAGCTACAAATGCCTCAATCCCACCAACAATCGTATTATCATATCTCATCACATTACATTTAATGAATTCAACTTCCCTTTCCAGCAAACATTCACAAATCCTCAACAACTTACATCCCCACACCATAACCCGTTTCTTCTAACGCCCACATCCATATATTCATCCCAGCCAGCCACATCTCCCACAATCACAATCCAATAACTATAACCTCCCTCAATCATCCATCCTTCTCTAATATCACCCGAACCAACAATCTCTCCCAGCTCCTCGCTGGTCTTACCAAATCCTACACAGTAACCTCCACAAAACACTATAATCCCAACTCACTCAATGATAACTTGACTCCAAATCGGCTCTCTCAAACCATGAACCATACTTAATCTACTTTATCAACATTCCACCGCCAATGAGTCTCAACCATAAAACCCAAATAGCTATGCAGAGGCTTGCAAATCTTCTCATTGGAGAACTGCCATGGAAAATGATTCCTAGCTCTTCAACAGCAAGGAACATGGACTCTCATACCACCACCCACCAACACACTCATTCTTGGATGCAAGTGGACATATTGTACCAAACTGCATTCAAACGGCTTGATTGCTCGATTCAAAGTGACCTAGTTGCACAAGGTCGCATGCAGGAATATGGCCTAAATTATTTTGAAACATTTAACCCCGTTGCTAAATTTCCTACCATATGTGCTCTTCTAACTATAACACTCAACAAATAATGGCCAGTTCACCAGCTTGATGTCATAAAGGCCTTCCTACACGGCTCTATGAACGACACCATTTATATGCTTTAACCAAAAGGATTTGAAGACGCGTAGTTTCCCAACCATTTATGCTTACTTCGTAAAGCGATATATGGTCTCAAATAATCTCCCATGATGTGGTTTAATACACTCTTAGTAGCCCTCACAAAACTTGGTTTTCAGTCTAGTAGAGCAAATCCGTCGCTTCTCACACTCTCCAAAGATGAAAATCAGTTGTACTTACTGGTTATGTTGGTGACATTCTAATTACAAGTAATAACACTATATTACTTTCTGATATTCTCAAGTAGCTTCACAAACAATTCAACAAGAAAAACCTAGGTCACGTCAACGCCTTCCTTGGCATCTCAATTGAACGCCAATCTAACTCCTTATTCCTTTCCCAAACTCAATACACCAAATCAATTTTAAGCAGTGCTGGAATGCTCCTCTGTAAACCTCTAGCCAACCCGTCTTACACCAAACTTCCTACTGCCATTCCCACAAATATGCAGCTTGCCAATCCCCATAGCTACCATCAGCTTATAGGCTCCCTTCGGTATTTTAACCATCACTAGACTAGATTTGGCATATCTGTCAACCTTCTATGTCAACATATGCATCAACAACAACCCATTCATGTCTACCTCCTCAAAAGACTACTACGCTACCTAAAAGGACTCTTCAATTCGGCCTTTCGATTTCCCGAGGTCCTCTCAGTCATACCTCCTTCTACGATGTGGATTGGGCCGACGATCTGTCCACCAGACGCTCAACTTCAGGTTACTGCAAGTTCTGGGGTAGGACACTTCTATCCTGGAGTGTCAAGAAGCAACACACAATCGCAAGATCATCCACTGTGGCGAAATACAGAGCACTCGTTGCAGCTATTACAGACATCATATAGCTATGTCAGCTATTATAGGATTTTCACATTCCACTTCGGCACTCAACGGATCTCCATTGTGACAACACATCTTCTATAGCTTTAGCCAACAATCCGGTCTTCCATGGCAGGATAAAGCACATAGAGGTCGATCACCAATTTATTCCTCATCACATCCACTCCAACACAGTTCGTATTGTCTCGATCAGCACACAGGATCAAATAGCTGACATTCTCACAAAATCACTTTCTACCTCAATATTCACTATCTTTCACAACAATCTAACAGTCTAGCCAGGACCGTCACATTGCAGGGGCATAAAAGCAACACCAGACCCGACCTCTAACAAGAGCAAGGACACCATTTCAGCAGAACAAATCTCAGCCTTCCATCCATAACAAACAGGAATAATCATACACATACATGTGTAAAGGCACACAAACACCTACCTTAGTATATATATATAGTAGCATGTACTCATACAGATCATTATGAATATCAAAAGCAGTGAAAAGGAAGATGTCTTCTTCCTGGTTTTAGTATCACAGTAATATAGCTTCAGGTATTCCGTAACTTTACTTTTCTCTACACATTTAATTAAAATACTGTCCATTTAACTTAAGAATGATCAACTTAATATGAACTTAAATGATAAATAAGTCAATTTTGAGTTTTTAGATAAACCCAATTCCAGCTTGAAAATTATTTGAGTTAATATTTCATACCCAAATTCTAAGTTAAGTGTTGCAGAGATGAGGATGCTCAGGTGGATGAGTGGCTTTACCCTTAGAGATAGGATACGAAATGAGCATATTCGTGAAAAGGTTGGAGTAGCTCCAGTGGAAGATAAGATTAGAGAGAGTCGCCTTAGATGGTTTGGTCACGTAAAACGGCGGCCTCCCGATGACCCGGTTAGGAAAGTAGAGGTCTTAGATTTGACTTATGTTAAGAAAGGTAGAGGTAGACCTAAAAAGACTTGGTTAGAAAATATTAGAAATGATCTTTCTTTATTAGATTTAAACGAGAATTTGACTTTTAATAGGACACAATGAAGAAAAAGGATTCATGTAGCCGACCCTACGTAGTGGGATAAAGGCTTGATGTTGTTGTTGTTGTAATATTTCATACCCAAACTCCTAACCTCAATAATAATCAAGTCAATATAAATTCACATTTTTTGACTTTGGTCCAATTGAAGTTGTCGGTCGGATTATTTATTGACACCCTTAATTTCATGGTTTCATTGATTCTTTTTTTTATTGATGAGGAAGTACTGACCTTAGGCCAATATAAACTCCGGTCGACCTAGCATGCAACCCACACCAATTTATTGACACCTTTAATTTTTTGATGGCTGATTTTTTAAAATGATTTTTTTGTTTTTCAAATTAAAAATATTTAATTGAGACAATGTCGCTGGTTCAACGGACAGCAATGGGAGTTTTGTTGTTTATTTATTTTTTAATTCGAGTATATTTACTTAAAGAAACATAAATTTTTTTAAATATAGATTTTTTTTTCTGTATATTGTTTTTAAAAAATTAGATTTATTTTCTTAATATGTATATAAGGTTATTTTCTCATATATTTATATTTTTTATGAATATATATAATATGGTGTGTACAACTCTATGATGCACAGACACGGACACGGCGACACGGATACGACACGGACACGGACACGGGACACATCAATTATTAAAAATATAAGACACGGACACGGGTTGGACACGGTATTATAGTTTTTATATTTTAAAAATAAGTATAATTTTAAAAATAATTTAGAAATAATAAGTCATTTAACTAGATTTTGTGCTTAAAATGATTAATATTAGGATGTCAAGAGTCAGCCGTCGATGCCGTTTATCAGTCATCGAAAGAGGAGATGATAATACTGTCGAGAGTCGGGCATTGATGTTATGCAATAAATATTGGGCGTCAATATTGAGAGGACATTTATCGTCAATATTGAGAGGGTGTTGGTTGTCGATATTGAGAAGGCGTTTGACAAAGATAAGATGTCAAGTTGTGGGCGTAGAAATTGCTAGCATCGAGCATCAATATAAAGACAGCGTCAGACTTTGATATGGAGATCGTTTTGAAATGTTGATGTTGTAACGACGTTAGACGTCGATGTTGAGATGACATCGGGCATTGTTATGAAATCAAAGTTGTAACCCACCAAAGAGAAATGAAAATGAGAATATTCGATGAATGGGGTATTAAGTGCGGTATTAAATTTTGTCGACCCTACGTAGTGGGACAAAGGCTTGATGTTGCTGTTGTTGTGGCGTATTAAGTGCGGGTGATTGATTTGATGTTGTGGATAGGAAGTAAGAAATTTAGTTTTTATATTTTAAATTAGTAAAAAATTTAAACACAAAAATTTATATTTAAAAAAAAATTCATAAAATATTTAAGATACGTGTGTCAGACACGCGTGTCCAACTTGTATTTAATATTTTTTTAATTGGACACGTTTTTGGCGTGTCTAACACGTGTCGGAGGAGTGTCGGACGCGTGTCGTGTCGGATACGTGTCGGACACTGCACGCCTCTTTGAGGAGAAGTGTCGGTGCATCATAGGTACAACTATATATAAGGAGTTGCTAAGCTAGAAATTCTCCAAGCTCTACCCAATCTATTGCTACTAGCTGCAAGAAGTCTCCAATGATATTGCCGTTTTGTGTGATCTAGGACCTCATGGTGCACATAGGCAATCTTCAGCTAGTTGTTTAGAATGAACTATTTTATACTCCACGTTATTAGTTAACGACCAATCGTTGATGGTGCATTGCAATTTTGATCGTATTCTCGAGGAAGAATCTGCCATCAACCAATTTATTTTGAATGTATTGTTCCTAAATTAATGGAACGATAAAGCCTTCTTCAATACAATCTCATTCCTGAACATGATCCTGAATTATACTCTTAAAGGCTATAGACTTCATAAATTCTTTTAAGACTTTGGGAGATGATAATTCTAATTTGGACTTGTCCTTTGATAGAGCAACCTCTTTTTCAGACAAAAGACTCTAAAATCTCCTATTTTCAGCTTTAAGGGCTGTTATCTTCTCTTCAAGGATCTACTGGTCCTTTACATACTGATTAATCATTATTTGTGTGTCCACCAGTTCAATATGAATTCGGTTCATCTTTTGACTTTGCAAAGAAGAAGTTGATATAGTAGCCAATTTAGCTCTATGTTCTTCTAACTGTTATTTCACTACCTTCATCTTCTTAATCTTACTATCATATTTCTGCTTATACTTACCTTGAAGGTATTTAACCTTCACAAATTCATCATTCCAATCAATCAAAGTCTGCTTTAGCTCAATTTCAAGATCCGTGTGTCGTAGCAACTGAAACATTAAAAATATATTTATAAGAAAAATATCCTCATAAATGTGCAAAAAAGGAAAATAAAAAAGAAGTGGATACTCACCAGGTCCTCAGCGCGTCAACGTTTAACACACTGATGTTTCAAAACATCTTCTGGAATGTGTTATCACACCCGACCCGATATGGCCCGATATCACACAGGTCATGTCGTGTCCGATTGTGGAAAGCCTGACCCGAAGATCTGGTTGGAGAAGTGCTGAAATAAAATTTTCTATTTATATACTACATAAAGCTACTATTGAATGCAATATAAAGCAAAAACTACTGAATCTCAACATAATTTTCTATATATCATCCAAAACATATATAATCTGAAATCTATCTAAAATCACACATGGCAATAGAGATAATAAAAAATAGACAAGCCTACAAAAATTAAAACTAACAAAATATACCTATAGCATATATTAAAGTCTGCTATCCTAGCTACTCAGCTAGCTCCTTACACTTCCTCGGGCCTGAAAATAAAAGCAAAAGCAGGATGTGCTAACATAGCTCAGTAGGCTATCGTTGCTTGAAATAGAAATCAATAACTAAAAGTAAAAAAAATTTAGAATACTATGTTGAATCATATATTAAAATTAAATACAATTAAATAAATACTGAAATGAACTGAATTATAAGCAAACAATTCATAATAGAATCCCACCTCGGTAGCACATTAGCTCCGACATAACAACACTTTGGTAATAGAATCCCACCAGCATAACAGAATCTCACCTCGATCGCCTACTAGAGTCGGCATAACCAAATCCCACATCAGCCACTGGCGCTGGAATAGCGGAATCCCACCTCAGTCACCCACTGGCGCCAACTTAACAGAAAGCATATTCTTTGATGCATTATCCATCATCTCATTTCCTAACAATGTGGTCTCAATGTCTACTTTATTACTGTTGCAGTATTGAGATGTCTATTGAGCTAGAGGCATGAAACAGATCGCTAGAACTTTCTAGAAGCCTAATATAACCGAATAATATTATTATTGTTTAGGATAAAAAATTTAGTATGAAAATAAATTCATGCGTAATCAAGTTAAATTGCATATTATGTATATTTCGGTTATCTCTAGTTCTTGTTGTAAATTCTTGACTAATAGGCCAAATATCATAAATGCACATCATTCTACTTAGTGGTTGGGATGGAATGCAAATCTTAACACGTTCAATACCTCAGAATTTCTCTAATGATATAAATCACTATGATTTGCTTGCAAGCATGTTTTAAACTATGGCATAAGTTTATCAACATTAATTGGTATCAATATTAATCTATCATCAATGAGGACAAATCAGATTGATAGTATTTTTAGCATAATCAATGTTGAAGGCTTGAAGTACTAAGTTTTGTAACTAATTAAATGATGTTTGTGAGGAAACATCTAGTGGTTGATTTCAATCAACAACATATTGGCACCATTTCATTCGACTTATCAATTCACCATCGATACACATGATCAAATTGAACATACAATTTGTGACACATGACGAGCAAAATGGTTGAGGAAAGAACAATAAATTAAAATTAGTCAATTATATTAATCAGTTACTAAGACTACTACTTACTAAAACATTTGTGACTAATTGGTATCACCATAAGGTCAACAACAAATGGTGTCACTAGTATTCTCTATTTTTTCATAATTAAAACCATTTTTAATCATAGTATTTGCCATGCCAATGAGAAATATTATGCTTAACAATTCCGATAAAAATTATATAATGAATGACTATTCTCTTTTGATTCCTCACAATTGAGAATAAGTCTTTTTATTGGCTAAAGAAAAAGTTTAAACTAATTATCAATTTATGTTACGTATAGTTGTTAACCTTATACATGTATGTTTTCCTCTGCCTCTCCCCCTCGTTTTTTTTTTTTTTTAATTTCATCTCTCTATTTCTACATCCCTATACCTTGATGATGACAATTTTAGGTATAAGAAACACCAAGGAATATATATATAGGTATAATTATGGATTAAATATTGAATTAAAATTTAATAATTATTCCAAATTTTAATTATTTACAAATAATATGTACTTATATATTATTAATTATTACTTACATAAAATTTTTTGAATTATTTAATGATAATTATATCATTTTGAATTTTATATTATTAATATAATTAATTAAATAATATTTATATTAATAAGTCAATTAATAAAATATAAGTTATACTTATAGGGAAATATATTAATTTGAAGTTAACAAACAATTGTAACTTAGTTTGATGAGAAAAATTTTTAGAGATATTAAATATACAAAAAAATATTTAGAAATGAATATTATTAAATAAGTATATTAGTTTATAAATAGAAGTTATAGACAAATAAATTAATATTAAAAAGTATATTAGTTAAATAGAAGTTTTACAAAAATTTATTTAAAAATTAATAGATTAAAAAAAATAATAGATTAATAGATTTAATTATATCTTATTTTAGAAATGTTCATTACAAATAAAAAGTAAATTCGTTTCTCTTATATCATATTTTTTATAAATAATTTAAATTAGCAAAATGACATATTTATTTCGAAAATATCAAATGTGTTAAATTATAAAAAATTAAAATATAATACTTGTTGCAGACTCAAATATACGCGGCGATAGAGTTTAATATTTCCGTCTCAGCATTGTACGTATATCCAGCACACAAACAGAAGAGTGAAAGAAACACCAGGATTTTTACGTGGAAAGCCCTGAAAAAGGGAAAAACCACGGGGCCACGCCTAGTTGAAAAAGTTCCACTAGTGTTGTTTGAAATACACGAGGCTGACTCATCCTTTAACTTCAGGACGATCAGATTACAATGAGTATCAATTACAAGGCCAAGCAGAGTTCTGACGTCACTCGGGCGTCAGACAGAATTCCGGCGTCACTTGGAAAGAAGTCCGGCGTCACACGGGCGTCGGGTAGAATTCTAGCATCGGGCAGAATTCCGGCGTCCCTCGGGCACCAGGTGGTGCTCCGGTGGTGTTCCGGCGGAGTTCCGGCGGTGGTCGAGGAGGAGCTGTTCCCTCCTAGACTTCTCTTCTCTTCTTCTTCTCTTCTTGGCTTCTTGGCTTAGGTCCCCTCTTAAGAGAAATGAGGGGCTATTTATAGTTTTTCTGGAGTGGCATAGCCCGTAAATATGTGAGGGATCAGGGGCGAATAGGGAGTGATCCGGATGAACGGCCGATATTGAATCCCTTGATCGTGAACGTTTATCAAGCATTTGAAGGTCTTAATGATATCAGAATTCTACGATCTTGGGCTCGCTGGATTCGTCTCGTCGAGACGCTCGATTCGACTATAAGCTCGTCAAAATCAGAGGCTGTTTGGTAACTCAAATTGCTGTTTGATGCTTCCAACAGCGCTTCGGATACTTGATTTGAACTCACTTGGGCTCGGATTGAGTCAAATTTGGTGTCGTTGGATTCGTATTTCCGAGACGCTCAGTTCGACTATAAGCTTGCTGAAATCAGAGTTTAAATGGTCTCCGAAATAATTTTTGAAGTTTCTAACTTGAGTTTTTCCTCGAGATTTGTGCCCGATCAAGATGATTTTTTGGCGATATATCAATACTAATTATAATATATCAATAAATTAAAATGATATATTAAAAATTAACAAACATGCGGCGGAAAAAAATAGAAAATACAGTTTATATTGAAAATGTAAAACTGGTTTGCGTTTTCTACAGTAAATGCAAAGAAGGATCACGTTTTCTAAGAAAATGCAAAGGAGAATCGTGTTTTCTATACAAAACGCACAACTGTATCGTGTTTTCTTAAAAAATGCAATCAATGTTCACGGATATGACCTTTTTAAATTTATTTTTGTTTAAGATCATTTTGCTAATAATTTTTAAACCGTGATTCTTTTAAAAATTTCGCCGTATAGGTGTTCCTCAAGCCGGCGTGCATCTAGGCTCGAGGGAGAGGAGGCGGAGGCCGCGGAGCAGTGGAAAAGATGAAAAAGAGTAGAGCAAATACATTTAAAAAAATAAAAACCTAGTAGGAGATTTTTCTTTTTTTTTCGGAAAATTGGCCGATGCCAGCCAGCGGGTGAAAATTTTTTTTGTGAAAACCGGTGGGAGAATAACTTGCTGTTCTTTTTTTTTTTTGGCACGTTAATTATGATTTACTTATCAAGGTTAATTTTAATTACATTTAATAAGTTTAGGGTTAATATAATTATGATTTCTTTTTTTTGCACGTTAATTAATATAATTAGAATTAACTTAATTATTATTAATTATCAAATTAGTTATTTAGATGTTAATTATCAAATTAGAAACTAGCTTAACTAAATCCTAATTAATTAAATATTTAAGTATTAAACTAATTTAATAACAATTATAGTACTAATAAATATAATAACTAACAAATTATAAATATGAATTAATTTAATTTAATGATAATTACACTACTATTTATCATATTAATTAAAATAATTAAAGTATTATCTAATTAAAAAGTTAAGAATTAATCCTATAATACTTTCCTCTTCCTGTTTTATCGAAAATCATCTTCTTATTTCTTGGTTGCTTTTCGCGTAAGGTAGAGGCTTTGCTGGGTCCCATGAGGTAGAGCCTTCGCTGGTTCGCATTAGGTAGAGGCTTCGTTGGTTCGCGTGAGATACAGCTTCGAACGATTCGTCAAATTATTGGGTACGTCGTCCGGACGTAGAGCTACGTCCGGACGCCTCTGTGTTGGTGACACGTAGCGGCCCGAACCCAGCTCGTCAAGAAGTCGAAATGACGCACGTGCCAAAATATTTAACGCACGGCCCGACGACCCGACCCAGTTCGGGCGTGCAAATTTAATACGAAATTACTGCAACCACTCGAGAAAATTAGAAACACGAAGCTTTTCACTCTCTCTGCAACTATTCATCGTCGGGAATATCTTTAGGGTTTGTTCGTCACCTTCATTGCGTATATAATCTGAATCGATGCCGCAGGTCAGTAGTTTATAGGGTTTAACGTACGTTCGTGGCCTTCATTGTTTGTCATTTGTTATCCTGTATAACAAAGAAATGTAAATGTGTTTATATCATTTAGGGTTTGTAATGTTTAGAACGATGAACCGTAATAAAAGAATTCTCACTAGGAATTGGCATCAAAACACAGTACCGAGTTTAACGGTCGGTACTGCTATAAATTCCTCATTGACGTTCGGTATTGATATGCGTTGATTTAGGGTTCAGTTAAAAATTGTAGAACCTGGTGTAAATACCTATGTATGTATTTTTATAATAAGGTAATGAAGCCCCGTAGAGTGTACCGACTCTAACAGTTGGGTATATGCTTTATACCGATCGGTACCGAGTAGGTATTCTTCGGTGTTTATCGGTATTGCTCGGTACCGACTTTTTTCTCTGAGCAATTCAGGCATAATGGATCGGTACTAATTGTTATTGTACGTACTGATTTGTATTGCTCCGAAATGATCATTATTGCTGGGAACTTATTGATATTAGTTGTTGTACCGAGTAATATTCTTCATTAATGATCGGTATTGGTCGAATTCTGATAGGTTTTACTCGGTACATCTTGATATTTGTTGTTATAAGATGGAAATTATTTCACTAATGATCGGTATTGCTGTGTACGGATAGGTATTTTTTTTTTTACATATTGATATTAGTTGTTATACCGAGTAATTTATTTCAATAATTGTCGGTATTGCTCTGTACGTATGGGTATTATTTGGTACTTATTGATATTTGTTGTTGTACCGAGTAAATTATGTTTATTACTGATCGGTAGAACTTGATACATCTCGATATTTGTTGTTGTACCTGGTTCATCTCGAAATTTCTCGGTTCTGTTAGGTATTACTTGATAACTTATTATATATACCAATGTTGTAGGGATATTCACCACCTATTCATTTCCGATGCAGAACATCCACAATTAGAGAAGTTTGCAATCATTTAGTAAGTACGTTCGGTCAGCAATTTGTGGATAAACTGACGCAGCTCCAACTCAATCAATTCCTGGCCTTGCCTGCATTCCGTCAGAATGTACCCCTGGTGCATAAGATTCTTACAAAATGGGACATCCGAAAGCAATGTTTTGTTGTTAAAGAAAAAAGCATACCATTCACAACAGATGAGGTAGCCCTTATGCTCGGCCTTCCAAATCGAGGCTTAAAATTCGTGCCTGGAAGTGATAGAATAACTGGAAAAACTTCCAATGACGTTAGGCATGAGATTGAAAGTCTTCCTGCCTCTACTCCGATTGAAGATCTTGTGAGGACATTTATATTTTACTTACTTTCAAACCTATTTTTTCCTATGGCCAACTTCAAGATACCTGCAACAATACCTAGTGTGGCTGATAATGTTGATGAATTTTTAACATACAACTGGCCAGCATCGATCAGTGAATTCCTAACGATTGAATTCAATAGAATTGGCAGGAATTTTTCCAAAGGCACCCCACTGGGTTACATAAATGGATTTGTACACATTTTAATTGTGAGTTGATATGTAGTTTTCAATTTTTTAAGATCACTGTAAAAGCCAACGCTATTTAGAATGTTAATCTTGGCATACAGATTGTTAATTTAGAATCTTAATTTTCCTCAAAATATACAGATTTGGTTTCTAGAGCATACAACTATCCACGATCCATTGGACGAGCACCTCCGACCTCGTTTAGTTCGTTGGGGCAGCCAGATTAAGTACAGTGAGAAGGACCTTTCCAAATTATTTGGTGGTCTACGAAAAAATCAGGTACTAATTGTAGACGTATTCCAACTAATTTATTTTTGAGCTGAAGGTGTTAATCTTGGCATGCAGATTGTCCAGCAATTCGTAGGAGTTACAGATTTGGAGAGAACGTTACTTCAGAGTTCCACTGTTCATCCTGAACCGAAAATGTCATCCACACCTGACAATGTGCTACAAATTGAATTCCATCAACCATCTAGTCCCCAAACTTCCCCAGAAAGATCCCCCAGGCCCTCCAGTCCAGTCAGCTCCCCAAAGATTCCAATCCAACCCAGAACTCGGACAAGGCAACCCACCACCCGAAGTAGAGCAGCAAAAGAGAAGAAACAAACTGCAGATGTTAACTTAAAGAGTTTGCAAGATGCGTGCAAAAAGCTGAGAGCACAGAATAAATCACTTGTTAAGAAGTTATCTGCTGTTGAAACGAACTCCACTTTGTTAGAGAGTCGTGTCAAAGCTCTTGAACAAACAGTTTCTGAAATGAGGGAAAAGGAAAATCAGAAACTTCAAGGAATAGACAAGTTTTTATTCGAACATTTCGCAACTACATATACAGCTTTTCAAATGGGGAATTATTCCGACTCTACCTCTAGGACCATTAGTGAGCATGATGTTGTTAGCCCAGAAACTGCTAATACTCCTGAAGATGTAACACACCCAAAATCAGCTGAGGAATCACACGACGTTGTTGACAATGCCTCAAATGAAATAACAAATAAAGAGGGCCAACATGATGCAGGAGAATTAGCAGGTTCTATGCTTATTGTTGCAAATGAAATAATAGAAATGGAGGCCCTACAGTCAGTTCTTGACATTGCAAAGGAAATAAATAAACCGAAGGACCAACAGGAATTTACTGAAATTGTTGCAAAGGAGAAAATAATTCCTGAGGAAGCACAGAATGTTGTTGACATTCCAGTTAAGGAATTAACAAAACCGGATGAAGAGGAAGATATGGGATTTGCTTCTTCTTCCAAGACTGGAATAGCTAGAAGGGTGCAGCGTCGGGTTGGGAGGAAAAGAAAAATGGTGCAGTCTCCCTTCACGACTGGAGCTAGGAAAAAAAATAATAATTTGAAGGTCACTACGTCTAATATAGAAGTTGATACAAATAAAGAAATAACTGAGAAGGTGCCGGCTAAGAGTTTAGATATTATTGAAGTTGGTACTGATAGTAAAATAGAAGCGAGGCTAGCTGAAACAGCACTTGAGTACGGTGGTCGAACAGCAATAAGCGATGAAAAACGAATATTCATTGACACATGTCTCCAAAAATACAAGGATAAGTGAGTGCTATGCGTATATTACTGTGAAATTGGTCATTATTTGGTCGGTATTTACTCAGTATTACCAAGAAATTGGTCGGTATTAGTCGGTATTACCGAGAAATTGGTCGGTATTACTCGGTAATACCGAGAAATTGGTCGGTATTTAGTAGGTATTACTCGGTATAAATACGTAATTTAGTTGGTAATACCGAGAAATTGGTCGGTATTTAGTAGGTATTACTCGGTATAAATGCGTAATTTAGTTGGTATTAGTCGGTAATACCGAGAAATTGGTCGGTATTTAGTAGGAATTACTCGGTATAAATGCGTAATTTAGCCGGTATTAGTCGGTATTACCGAGATATTGGATTGGTATTACCAAGGAATTACTCGGTATCAATGCGTAATTTAGCCGGTATTAGTCGGTATTACCGAGATATTAGATTGGTATTACCGAGGAATTACTCGGTATCAATGCGTAATTTAGCCGGTATTAGTCGGTATTACTCGGTATCAACGCGTAATTTAGTCGGTATTACAGATGAATTACTCGGTATTACCGAGGAATTACTCGGTATCAATGCGTAATTTAGTCGGTATTACAGAGGAATTACTCGGTACTATTTTTCTCCAACTTTATATACTAATTATTTCTTACATGAATGACATGATCTATGCTTATGGGCATGTTTTTATATATAGAAGCCAAATCGATGAACTGTTAATGTCAGAATACCTTGATAACAACCACGTGGATACATTTGGTATTTTTTTGGTGGAAAAGAGCCAGATGTGCCCTGGACTCTATTTACCATTCCTATTTGTTTCTAGCTTCCATTGGGTGAGTTAAATTGTTAAAATAATGTTTTGGTTAATTAGAAATAAAATTATTTCTGTGCTTGTTACAGGGTTATAAGGCATTTAACGCAGACACAAAAAAATTTGTTTCCCATATAAACAAAGAATCTGTCAATGCCGCCAATTTGATTCTTGTACCCATCATTGAAAGTTCTCATTGGACTCTCCTTGTTGGGAACTTGAAGAACAAAGTTTGGGATTTCTATGATTCATTACCCAAAAAGACTCACAGAGCAATTCTACCTGAAGTTGTAAGTACAGTCCTCAAACTCTTTAAACAAAATTATAATGGCATTCTTTTAAAATCATGATATTTACAGATATCTCATCTGTACGAGGACACAACTACTTCATTTGCTACGGACATTCGACGATGGCGGATCCGAAAAATCAAACAAGTCCCAACTCAGAAAAATAGTGTAGATTGTGGGATATACGTCTGCAAATATATGGAAGCCGTCATCCAACCTGAAGCAGTCGTATGGGCTGATGTAAAGGACTGGGAAGATAATATGGCTAAATTCAGGGCAGAATTTGCATACGCCATCCTAAGCACTACAATAAAATGAGCATGTAATAACTTTACTAATTTGTTTATGTAATTGAGAATTTAAATGAACAAACGTTCTGAGAGTAATACCACGAGAAGAACTTCAAAACCTGTATTAAACAAACGAAGACTGAGTCCCTATATTTTCAGAAGTAAAATGTACAGTTGTAGGTGCATTGTTCACTGTGCGCTTAATTTTTTTGCTTTTCCTCTTTTCCCAGTGATCCTTCAATCTAGCATTTGAGATGCCCTTTGGCCTACACTTCGTAGGGTCTTTAATATTTCTTTGTGCTCCGCCATTTCTATTACAAACCTTGTTGTTATCTACCTTCTTCCCTTCCATGATGCATCGAACTTTTCCTGCCATGTCACTCATTACAGCGACCATACACTGTTCAGCATCCTCATTACCCTGTGCTTCTGTGCTTATTTGATATGCAAATCTGCAAATAAAATTTCTAAAAATTATGGTATTGGATCCCTCCATTGATGGCCTGGTATTCTTTCCTATACATGTACCCTCTCTCACAGCATAAAGATCTTTTCTTGCTCTGGCTGACCATCTAGGCAAAAAATATTTTTCAGGTATATTAACAATATCTAACTGCTTAATAACTCTCATGCAATGAAAACATAACAAACCCATCATTTCAAACTTGCCACAACTACAATGAATGTTTCCCTGAATTGACTCAATATGAACAGTCCATGTTTGCGTGTCAAATGATTTGCCTGTGTACTTGATCGTGAACGTGGATGAGTCCGGTGAAGCATTATCAATGCACAATCCACCCACACCTTGTAAAAATTCCTCTTCAAAAAAGGTGTATAATTTTCTCGAGTAAAAACGGGCGGCTTGCTTTAATATTGAGCTGCACTTAATTATAGGTTCTATCTCTGATTGATTGCATCTAAAATCTTCATCTTGTTCGTTTCTACGCCAACTCTTCATCACCTTCTCCAACCCCAGGAAACAATCAGTTATACAACTGGTTGGCTTTGAAATGCCATGGCAAACATGATTGGTGGATTCACTACGTTGTATAGAAAGATTACCATGATTAAAACATTTTTTGTTGAATATAGTTGACCACTTGTGCCTAACTTTGTATAGATCATTCAACCACTGGTGATTCTGGAGGTTCCCTTCAGTGATCATTTCAGTCCAATTTTTCTCAAACTCATCCTCCGAATCACAGTTGCCTAAACATGTATAAAATAGACCTTTCAATTTGTTATTACTATTAAAGCACCATACTTTGGAAGGAGCCTTCTTGTATATATGCCATTGGCACAAACGATGCCGTGTTTTAGGTAATGCTATCTCTATGGCCCTAGCCATTGCTTGGTCCTGATCTGTAAATATTGTTAAGGGATGTTTATTATCCATTATTCTTAAGAAAGTTCTAAACAACCAGGTAAATGACTCGATCGTCTCCTCAGATAAGAAAGCCACCCCTAATAGAATGTTTTGCCAATGATTGTTAACTCCTACAATAGGTGCACATGCTAAATTATATTTGTTAAGCCTGTAGCTAGTGTCAAAAATTATGACATCACCAAAGCACTCGTAATCAATTCTGCCCAACCCATCAACCCAAAAGAAATTCAGCAACCGGTCATCTTCATCAGTTTGTACATCCCATGCAAACATGTTGTCATCAGCGAGTCGTTCTTTAAACAATTGAATAAGTGAATTTGTGTCTCCAATCTCAATCCTGGCTCTTCGTTCTTTTTGAATGTAGTTGTATGCATCCCTCTTTGTGAACCACAAATTTTCTACTCCGCCTACTTCATTAGATAGGTATGAAAATGCATCAACTGTTCTGATACGATCTTCCGTCATTGATTTCAGAACATATGCATCCTCATCACTAATGTTCCTGCATGATCTAAGCAAATGTTGATCTCCCGGCTTCGCCAATTCGTGATTGTGACTTTCAATCGATTTTTGCACCATCTAAACTCCATCTTCAGACACAGCAAACCTAATCATAGCTGGACACCCGGTTCTTGTGTTTGATTTCTGATATTTGGATTTTCGTTTTAAGTCATTCTCCTTTTTGAATCCTGCTTTCGAACATACAAAATCCTTTTTTTTTATTTTCCTCGAGTTTGGCCAGAATGCATGATGTTCTTTCCGAACACTAAAACCATGACAATGAGCATAATCGCAATACATATCATATGCTTCCTTCTCACAGCTGTAAACACCCTGTTTACAAATATAAATATCATTTCACTTGCCTAAACACAAGTAGCAGTAAAAAAATTACATAATCACATAAACACCAAACCTGTACCTAGTATAAGTACCGAGTATAACTGTAACAATACCGAATATGACTGTACCGGGTATAACTGTACAATACCAAGAAACTCTGGCAGTCTCGGTACAATGCTACAATACCGAGTATAACTGTACCGGGTATAACTGTACAATACCGAGAAACTCTGGCAGCCTCGGTACAATGCTACAATACCGAGTATAACTGTACCGGGTATAACTGTACAATACCGAGAAACTCTGGCAGTCTCGGTACATTGCTACAATACCGAGTATTACAATACCGGGTAGCACCACCTAGTTGCAATACCGAGTAACTATACCGAGTTAATCTGCGGGTACCGGTCAGTGAAACAATATCGAGAAACTCTGGCAGTCTCGGTACACTGATCGGTACTAGAGAATAAGCTCGGTACAGATCAGTAGGATCGCCAAAAACTTGTCGGTATTACAGATAACTTGGTAAATAAAACCTGCTATTTATCGATACCGACGAATAGCGGTAATCTATTGCCAAAACCATCAAAATATAAGTTGTTAAAGCACAAAGAATGAGGTGCAAACATACTTATTGTATGTAAAAAAAAGCTTACCGATATTAATTCAGAAAAATCAACCCTACATCGGTTCTTCTTGGAACCTTCAGCCGCATTTAACGTTTCTTCAATCTCCTCGAACCCTTCGATGTCATCCAAGGAGAATTCCATTTTTCGTCTCTTCGTCTGTAATTCTTTCTCAGCGTTCTTTTGAACCCTAAATACTGTATAACGTCTACTAAATAGCCCGCCAAAAGTTATTAACCCTAAAGATAATGGCGCGTAATTCTTTTTTTCTCCGAGTCGGGTCGTCGGGCCGTCAGATAAATCAGATTTTAATCGAATTGGGTCACGGCGCTTTCGGGCCGCTACGTGTCACCAACACAGAGGCGTCCGGACGTAGCTCTACGTCCGGACGACGTACCAAATAATTTTTCCTGTCATAGCTTGTCTAGGGTTTGTTTTTCCTCTTCTACATTTCTTAGTTGTTGTTCTGCTTCGCGTGAAGTTGAGTTCTGCAAGTATCGAAGCATCTCCGCCTCCTCTGAAGACGCTGTTCCTGTCGGATCGGAAGTTGCAATAGAAATTTGCCGCGAGGTAACAATATTTCTCCCTTTTTGCGCGCTTCTTCCGCTAAAAGATTCGTCGAACAATGGGATTTACTAAATCCCGGAGGATTTACACAGCATTTAGATTTATGATGCCTTTGAAAACTGTTTGGCAAGATTAAACGTAAATCGGAGTGTAAATCCCATACCAAACAGGCCCTTAAAGCTCCCTCGCCCTCCCCCTCAGTTACTCTCCACCCTTCCTCACCTGAAATCCGTCGTCCAATTCATCACCAACATTCGTTGAATCCATCCTCTCATTCCTCTATCTGGAGACTCTGTTGTAACAAAACCCTATCTGTGGACGCGGAGGTCGGAGATAAGGTTGGAATTGAGGCTGGGGAAGGGGCCTGGAAGTTCAAGAAGCGGCTAAGGATCGTGATGTGAGGGGTGGACCAGATGAAGGGTTGGACAGGGTAGGGCAGAGCATTCCGATCAAGGGATGGGTTCAAACTTTGCTTCTCATTGTCGCATCTAGAGCATAGTGTGGTTTTGATAAACCAAGGATGACATGCTTGTAACAAAGGGCCATTCTTAATGTGATTCAGATAAACCAATGTTTTTAAGTCCTTTATAAAAGACAGTTAACAAATATATTGAGAAAGTCTCTGGGCACAAATTAATTTGGCTGAAGAACTTCCCTCTTCCTCCTGTTTCTCTTCACATGTTTGGGTCTCCATCATGGGCGGATCCGCACATGAGTGAGGGTGGGCAAATACCACCCTCAAAAAAAAAAAAAAGTATAAGAGGGGGGATTTTGGAATTATGCCACCCCTCAAAACATAAAATTTTGCCCTAATATGACTCATCTCGCATTGTTTGCCCATCCATCTGAAGTTATTCCTCTTCGCAAATAAAATGATAAAAAATTTTCTCTTATAAATTTGATAGCATTATATTGGTTAATTTTTTTTAAAATATATTTTATTATTGTTACTATTTGATGTTATTATTATTATTATTATTATTTTATTTATTATATTTTATTTTTATTTTTATTTTTATCGTCATCTAATTAATTAAAATTTTGCCCACCCTGAAAAAAGAGGTTGGATCCGCCCCTGTCCATTGCTGATGATTTAAAGACAGTTGATAAACTAATTAAGAGGAATATTAGTATGCATCCCATTTGCTGCTTTTATAATGCTGATGCTGAAAGTTCAAAATATTTATTCTTTGAATGTTATTATAGCTTTGAGACTATTTCTCTTCTCTGTGGCCTTGGGTTGGAAGATTCTTATTTAGACCACCTGATTCAAAGTCCTGATCAAATTCATGAGATGAGAAACTATACTTTTGTTGCTAAAAATGCCTTTTACCTTTCTATTTGTTGCTCTTTATACCACATTTGGCATGAAAAGAATTGCAGGAGCTTTGGTAGAAATCTTGAAAAGGCCATCGTTGCAAAAATTTCGAAGTGAAAAAGATTTGAGAATAAAACCCTTATTGCCTAAAGTTTTGTCAAGATGATTCTATTTGGGGGCTATTTTTTGCACTGCGACTCTTTTGTCTTCATAATTTCTTCACCTTCTTTTGAATAACTATTTTCTGTTGCTTGTCGTAGGATTTCGAGTCTGTATGGACACTAATGAATGAATGTTTATATTCATGAACCTGTTTTTTCCTTTGAACGGTCTTTAAGGCAACCACGAATCAACTCTACCTATTTGACGTCTTAATACTTGTTGGGTATAATTTTTACTCATTCTGAATTCATATTTCTTTTTTGGTCAGAATTTCAATTTTTTTAGTTTCTATACAATGGTGCAGTACAGTATCTATGAGTTTTGCCTTTTTTTTTTGTTGGTGTGCATAGCTCTCTTGCATCCTCTCCCCCACACATGTAATCTCCTCCACTTTGTATTTATGATCTATACATAATGAAATTGGGCTTCGGTCCAAATTTTTCACAAAAAGAAAATGTAGTTCCATATATAGTTCATTTGAAGTCCCCTCACCGAGCATTGTATCGGAAGCAAACACAAAAAAAAAGGTCCTATTCAAAGGTCTCAGCGTATATGGTTATCAAGCAAACAGATTTTTTGAGAAAACTATGGAAAGCAAGATGGCATTGAGAAGCAAGTAAAATGGGATAAATGTATGTGTTTCTACCCTTTGAAACATAGCATACAATGATGTCTATATGAACCTTTTTTTTTTCTTTTAACCTTAGAACTGTTGGGGGAAGTAAAACATGCATTATACACAAACAAAAAAGATAAACTGCAGAAGAAATAAAGAACAGCATGATTTAAAATGAAAAAAAAAAATTTGAAACCGGAAAAAAATCATGGAGCCACGTCACACCAAAAAATTCACTATGAAAATTTGAGGAAAATAGTGCATATCTCTCTTCCCTCTCGACCTCCTAGCTTCTCTTCACCCTGGCACAGTTCTCGAATAAGAATATATAAAGAGAAACTTACAAAAACCATCAAAGGACGTAACCCTTAATGATAAACAAGAAAGAAAACTGTCAGCCCGTCTCGCAATGCCACAATGCCACTTTGAAGCGCCCCGGCACTTAACTCTCTATCCCCAGTCTATCTAACAGCGCCGCAACGCCAAGATTTTAAGCACCGCAGTGCTCCGTTCTTTATCTGCCTCCAAACAAACTATACAGTGCCGCAGCGTTGTACAATTGTAAAAAAAAAATTTACGTGTGCAAAATACCCCATTCCAAGCAGGGGGAGGACCCCCCGCGAGCTCGATCGATGGATTTGAGATTTGAGGCAGCAATACATCACGATTGACCGACACAATTAGATTCAACACAAAACTAACACTAGCATACGTACAGCCAACAAAATTGCATTATTTCACTGTTAGAAATAAGACATTTAATTATAGTATATTATAACATTGAGAAGAAACCACACATTGCTCTCAAGACATACAAAAGCCCAGTTTGAGTATATGGCCTCCGACACGAGCGATGAGCCATATCAAAACAAAGAGACATTGATCTCCAACATAATCTCAAACTCCTAGACAGTGCGGAAGAATTGCTGCATGAGAAACAGAAATTCAAGATATCAGAACAGCTGATTTCTAGCGTTAGCCTGAAGCCAGAGAAGCCTGCAAATGATTTAACAAACAAAACAGACTTCTGGCGTATGCTAGAAGTCTGAAATCTGTACCACGCTCTAGCGTGAAGCGGAAGCCAAATGAAACCACATGCGGGTGTGAGGCAGACACGAGAGCGATACCACATGTGAGCGTGTAGGAGATGCTGGTAATAGAGTTCTTGTACGAGAACAAGAAATACAAGCGTCTAAAGAAGAAGAGCAATTAGAAAGATCAGGAATGTATTGGGCTAAGTCCTGAAGGATGCGGGAGTGGGGGTGACCGAGTCTTGCATGCCACAGCGAATCCGAAGTGCGAGACGCCTTTAGCGCGGTAGAGCTATGAGTGGGAGGAGTCTTGATTTGATACAGACCATTGCGTTTGTGGCCGCAGTAAAGCAGCTGATTGTCCTGAAGATCCTTTATAGTAAAATCATTAGCGTTAAAGCATACTGAAACATTATTATCGGAAGTAAGTCTAGAAACAGATAAAAGATTGTGTGAGAGAGATGGGACATGTAGAATGTTGCGGAGATGAAGCTTACGGTGAGACTCGGGTAAGGGTAGAATGCCTTGGCCCGAGTTGTGAATGGGTAGTGTGCTTCCGTTGGCAGTGGATACGGAGTCGTAGCCGGTGTAAGGTGTGGTCTATTGAAGATTTGAGACATCGGAGGTAAGGTGTGACGATGCGCCGGAGTCCAAAATCCAATCGGTGGTGGAGGAGAGCTGTTGTTGGACGGACAGAGCTCTCGGATTTGAGGGAGGTGCGTAGTTCAGGTTGCAGGGTGCCAACAGTTCAACGCCGAGTGTCCCATTTTGCCACAAATTTGGCAGCTTGGTCGATTGAACGAATTTTTTGCCAAATGTTGCGAATCTGCTGAAGATGGTGGACGGTGATTGGAGCCACGTCCACGATACCGGTTAGACCTCCCGCAATTTGTATTGGAATGGTTGGAAAGAAATGCGAGCGCCTCTGATTGTTGGGTTTCTTTGAGGTGTTCTTGCTGAAGATTTATTTCTTCGCTGCATAACAAAGAATAGAGAACGTCGAGACTAATAGGTTGAAGGGAGGTTCTTATGGCAGTCTTGAAGGGGTTGTAGAGGGGAGGAAGCCCATTAAGAATGTAGAGTATTATGTCTTCGGTGTCGATGGTGGAACCGGCAGCCGTGATGTTGTCGACGAGTATCTTGATTTTATCAAGATATTGGTGCATCATACAATCTTTCATCTGGATTTGATTGAGCTCGTTCTTGAGTTGTATGACTCGAGATCTGTTGGTAGGTTGAAGACGTCGTTCTAGCGTGGACCAAACATCATGAGCAGTGTTGAGGTTGAGAACGTACGGGAGAATCGATGGCGATATTGTAGACAGAAGAGCGGAGACAAGGTTGCGATCTATGAGTTTCCATAGATTGTGATCGGCAGATGAGGATTCCGGTGGACATACTGTGAGACCGGTGAGATGTCCATTGAATCCGTTTGCGGAGAAATGTTGATGGAGTTGCAGTTGCCAAATCGCATAGTTTTCGGCGGTAAGCTGTGTAGGAACTAGATTCTTGATGTTAGATATGAGAAATTTGAGTGGGGGTGGGGATTACAAACTCTTGGAGAGAATCGGAGATGCTGGATGCCGTGCGATGGGAAGCTGAAGACTCTTGCTCGGCCATGGAGATCAGCTATGAGCTGTGAAGCAAGAAAGCTCTGATACCATAATAGAGTTCTTGTACGAGAACAAGAAAATGAAGAAGAGGAAGAACTAGGCGGAGAGCAGAGCAGAGGAAACGAGATAGAGAGAATAGAAAGAATTGTATATCATCCTGCAATAGTTACACAGTGGAGTATATATAGAAACAGGCCAAACAAGAAAGTACAGCTGACGTGTAAAGAAGTGCTAACAGCTGGATCGGGGATCGGGAAAAACTCAAAACCTGTATTGCCAAGCAAAACTTTCAAGAACCGAATGCAAATAAATGGCACTCGTATTGAACACCGAAAATGGGAAAACTTATCAGCCACATTATTATTCATTTTCTTGGTATTTATACAGGTTACAGAAAACTCATGCATAAAAATATGTAGCAAAAGAGGCTAGGCTACACAAGAAACTAAAGAATTCACCTAACACGCCAAACTCTACTTACCACTTATTTAATCAAACAGCAAAGAAAGAACATAAAAATTGGATCATATTTTCTAACAGACAGCTTGGAGAGATTAACAGTAGAAGCTTAAATCTGTAACACTACTTCTAGAAAACATCTCAAACTCAATTAATCAATGTGTCGTCCTTATGGTTCCCCTTAGCTTACTCCTTCAAACTTGCAGAATTCGAACTCCTTCCTGGACTTGAGGAAAATGTGCTTTGTGTCTGGTTGCTCTGATCAACCGTTGAATCTGAGAAGAATACAATTCGTTCCTGTTCCCCCGAATAAACCTGAAGCGATTTTGGAACTGGAGGCATGCTAATCTCTATTATTCCCTCAAGCATCTGTACCACCTGCCCCATAGTTGGCCTAGACATCTCTTCATCCTGAATGCACCAATAAGCAACTTTAAAAGCTGTCTCCACCTCTTCAATCTCAGCATCACCTTCCAACCTTGGATCTAACAAACTACGAATATCCCCAGTCATTAGTTTTTTCATAGCAGAAGCGGGAAAGAACCCCGCTTTATCATCCTCCCATTGGTCTGCGTTTCTCTTACCCGATATAATTTCAAATAGCATCATTCCATAGCTATAAACATCTGCCTTCGCAGTGATAGCAACGCCAGAGATCCACTCTGGTGCAAGATATCCTCTTGTTCCTCTCATTGTTGTCAAAACACGACTCAAGTCCCGGCCTATGAGTTTTGCAAGGCCAAAGTCTGCCACTTTTGGAATAAAAGAAGCATCCAAGAGTATGTTCTCTGGCTTAATATCACAATGTATGATGCAGTCCCTACACTTCTCATGGAGATAAACCAGGCCTCGAGCAGTTCCGAGAGCAATAAGATACCTTTTGCCCCAATCTAAATCAGTTTTACTGCCACGAAAAAGATGAGCATCAAGTGAACTATTTGGCATGAATTCGTAGACCAAACATTTATTGTTTTGATCAGCGCAAAAACCACGAAGGCGAATCAGGTTGATGTGTTGTATTGTTCCAATCGTGCTCATCTCAGCCCGAAACTGCTTCTCCCCTTGATTAATATTTATTAGCTTCTTCACAGCAATGAAGGTTGAATCTGGCAGGACCCCTTTATACACTGATCCAAACCCTCCACTGCCAAGTTTCTCTGAGAAATTTCTAGTAACACGCCGCAAATCGCTGTATCGGAATGCTACCAAAATGCCATCTGCTGCAGCTTTTGCTGTACCAATTATTCTCCTCCACTGTCGTCTCAAAATTACCAGCCAAATAATAGCCAACAGGGCCAAAAACCCTATGGCACCACCAGCAGCTGCACCAATAATTCCTCCTTTATTGCTCTTGCTCGAAGAACTTGGAAGCTCGGATGCAGCCAGGCGGAGGAAAAGAGTGGATTGATCACCTCCATTATATTGTTCTTGGATGTTTAGCAAATTTCCATACCACAACGAGCATTCAGAACTATAAGAGTAAGCTGTGCATGAACAATTATTCAAGCAAGTTGATTCACAATCTGAATTACTCCCTGCCTCCACAGTCTCAGGGTTATCAGGCAACCTCACACTGTCCATCTGATAAAACTTATCCTTCTCTGTTCCTGCCAAACTATTTCCTCCACATTGCAATGGGGTATTCCTCGCACAGCCTCCACTCTGATCACCCAAATGCCACTCCCCAGGTGACCTCTCACTGAAACCCTTAACACAACCACAAGATGGCGAATTGTTTTCATTGCAGCTACCGAAAGATCCGCAAAGCGCATACACCTCGCATTGTTCTCTTGGCTGGGACCAGAACAAAATCCAGTTCTGCGCATCAGAAAGCCAAGTCCATTGCTTGATCTGCCCCGAGTAATCCATGGTGAACCTTGATATGACGTCATCTTTATTAACTGTGTAAGTGAAGTAGTTCACAGAGGCATTGCTTACATACTGAAAATTATATATATAATTAGCGGTCATCTCCGGGACACCACTAAAGATTTCCCCATTCCAGTAGCCACTAGACCAGTAATTTTTTGTGCCATTCCACAGGATGAAGTACTGACTGCTCCCGCTCGGGTCGATTTCAAGGTAGAAAAGTCCGTGAGCAGGGTCCTCAAGACTCTTCCAAGCTGTCAGGTGCTGGTTCTCACCGGTAAGCTTATTGAGTCCAAGTTTGCCGCCGGGAAGCCAGGTGTCTGTGGGGTGGTCAATGCTCTGCCATAGGATACGAGAGGTATCGGAACCATCTTGGAGAACCAAATTACCAGAATCGAGGAGCACCGCCATGGTGGAATTGGCGTTTATATTGGTTTCTGTTGACCAAATTAGGGATTTTGACTTGTTGAGGAGGACGAGGTTGCCATCTTTAGAAAGCTTGAGCTCCGTGGAGGACAAATCAAGGATAGGGGTGTCCCTGTTCCCGACCCAGACAGGGGTGAGTTTGGAAACCATGTTGGTGTTGTACCAGATACCTATGTAGTATCTTTTAGGGGAGTTTCCTAAAGGGAAGAAGCCGAAAACAAATTTACCTCCTTCGGATGTGAGCTTCTGATCGCCGGAGAGGGACTGGTTTCCTGAAAGGGAGTCGGCGGCGGAGGAGTGGTGGGGATGGAGGGCCAGCGTGGAAAGGATGAGAAGCATGAGGAGGGGAAGGGCCATATGAAAACCAAAGGGGGACGACGGCGAAATGGAGGCAGGGGGGAAGTTTTTCATAAAATTAAAATGTGACTTCAAGGCCGTATATAGAAGAAAAGGAAAGAAATGTGAAATTATTTGTAATTTCTTAAGTTAATTATTTGTAATAGATTGGTCATTTATGGGCTTTCAGCGGTGTTATTTGCAAATTCATTTACATTGAGAATTTGATGCTTGTAAAATTCTTGACGGTTTTTTCCATAATGTATACAAAGTATTTAAATTTGTATTAAACTTTTATTTCAGAATTCAGTTTTTTTAATCATTTTTATAAACTCTTCCACTAACTTGTATTGGGAGAGAATCATTAGGATTCCTTTGAGATTAGGTTTTTATTTTTATTTTATTTATATTTAAACATAAAATAAAAATAAGTTTGAATATAAATCGGACAATCCTACATCTCATATTGATTGTTGATATCTATAAGAAATTTAGGCTTCGTTTAGGATTACTTTCTTACTGTTTTCTGAAAATTTTTAATTTAAGAAATATTTGTATTATAAAGCTGTTTAAAAAAATGATAAGAAAGTTGTCTCAAACGAAGCCTTAGACTAGATGAGGATTCCATCTTTGAGGTTTTTCTCTTCTAATTGGTTGCCTCATTCATCTGTTTCTCTCTCTCTTTATATTCTTGTATACATGTATTATAAAATACTGAAAAAGGAAACTCTTTGTGACACATTATATATGCTAGCAAGTATTCAAGTTATTCATAATAGAGAGTCGTTTTTTGTACTCTTGATGGTGAATGTAAATTATATGACCAAATCACTATAAATATTTTATATTTTTGTCTTGGTTAGAAGTGTATTTGTGATTGTCTCACTCTTACTTCTTCATAAAGTAAATTAGCCCAAGCCTCTTTTTATTCCAAACTCCTCTGTTTTGATAGGTTTTATAGTCTTCCCTCTTAGTGGAGGGAGTACAAGAATTCACTATTCATAATCAACCTCTTACTCAAAGCTCTAATTATGTTCGAGGGAAGGTCTAAGCATAGATTTGTGGAGATAGTATCCCTTGTTATTGTAACAGAATTATGAAAAGAACGTTTGCCAGCTCAGCAATAGCTCATTGACAGCCAGTTGACAGCTCAGCATATAACTACCGAAACTGACTGATAGTTTGTGAAATGTCTATAAATATGTCCTCTTGTATTCAGTCGTATATACATAGAAGATAGATAAGCTTCTTCTCTACTTTCGTGTGTTTCTTGTTTTCTGCTGTTCTCATGGTATCAGAGACAGCTTTCCAAACCTGTTCTTAATTTTTCTTCATCTTCTCTTTCGTTTTCTTTTCTGCCTGTTATCATGAATCCTTCGACAGGATCTCCTACAATTCAGTCCGAAATTGTTGCTGAAACAGGACAGTTTTTCGAGAACACCACTATTCCGTCTCAGCTAAAGTTTTTAATGGCGAATGTCAGAAATGTTATTGTAACTCCTCTCAGCGCTGAAAATCATCCTACGTGGAAATCTCAGGTTATCAAACTTTTTCGCGCGAATGGATTTGAAGGTTTTCTGGATGGGTCATGCACATGTCCTGCTAAGTATAGCAGAGATGATGCTGGTATTACTACGCTCAACTCGCATTATAATACATGGGTTTTAATTGATCAAAATCTTGCAGCTGCTTTGTATTCAGTTATTTCTCCTTCACTTCTACCGTATGTGTTGAATCTTGATCATTGTGTTGATATATGGATGACTTTGGGTCGTCGACTTCAGTCGACTACCAGATCAAGAATAATTCAACTTAAAAATGAATTGCAGCATTTTTCAATGAAAGATCAATCCATGACTCAATACCTTTTGGAAATCAAATCCAAGGTTGATTCTCTTGCTGCAGCTGGTTCGACGCTAGATCCTGAAGATATCATTCATTACACATTAAATGGCTTACCAGCTTCCTATCAGGCGTTTAAAACAACTATACGAACCAATCTTCAACCCTTAACACTTGATGATTTATACACTCTACTGTGTAGTGAAGAGTTGAATTTAGCACATGAAGTAACCAAAGATTTACAATCTCTTCAGATTTCAGGTAATGCTGTTGCACTTGCAGCTTCTCGGGGCCGTGGCCGAGGAAGATCGCATCGTGGCAGATCTTCATCTATGTCAAAGCCAGTAAATTCATCTACCACATCGTCTCGAGGTGGAAGAACTATGCGTACGAATGCTATCTGCCAGATTTGTGGTAAACAAGGACACACTGCTGTTCGTTGTTGGTACAGACATGATCCACAATATTCTACTGAACCTACAAACTCTGCTCTGTTTTCTCCTACAAATGATACGACGTCTCCTGAATGGTACTTGGATAGTGGTGCTTCGTCACACTTAACAGCTGATTCAAGTTTTATTCAGCATCCAAAAATCTATGTTGGTTCCAATCAAGTAATGATGGGTAATGGCCAACAGCTTCCGATTCAACATACTGGTAATGGTATTCTTCCTACCCCCACAGGTAGTTTACAATTGTCAAAACTCGACCACGTGCCTAATCTTTCTTTTAATCTGTTATCTGTGTATCGGCTTACATCTGATAACAATTGTGATATATCATTTTCGGCTCATGGATATGTTATAAAGGATCGGATGACCAAGCGGCCTCTTCTTCAGGGACCGTGTATTAACGGATTGTATCCTCTGAGTGTTCGTCCAGCCACATTATCGCCTTCACAAAATCTTGCTCTTATTTCGGTTCAGACGGTTCCGCATCTATGGCATCGTCGTTTAGGCCATCCGTCATATGCCACGTTATCTTACATTGCTAAAACAAATCCTAATGTTTCTTGTTCTGTTACGAGTTCGTGTACTGCTTGTCGTATGGCTAAGAGCCATCGACTTCCCTTTGTCAAATCTCAATCAAGAAGTATTCAAAAATTTGCTATTATACATTCTGATGTTTGGGGTCCATCACCTACATCGTCAAATTATGGGTTTCGATATTATATATCGTTTATAGACGATTGTACCAAGTATACATGGGTTTATCCGCTCTTACAGAAATCTGATTCGTTTCATAAATTTCTTGAATTCAAGAAAATGGTGGAATGTCAATTCAATGCTCATATCAAAATCCTTCGTACTGATGGAGGAGGAGAATTTGTTAACACACGGTTTACTACTTATCTTACGCAATGTGGCATTTTACATCAGTTTACATGTCCCTACACCCCAGCTCAAAATGGTGTAGCGGAGCATAAACATCGACATTTGGTTGAAACTCTTTGTTCTCTTCTCATAGAAGCCCATCTTCCTCATCATTTATGGGTGGATGCTTTATATACTTCTGTATATCTAATAAATCGGCTTCCCTCTTCAAATACTGATAACCTATCTCCATATGAGCTTTTGTATGGCAAAGCACCTGCTTATGATCATTTAAAAGCTTTTGGATATCTTTGCTATCCATGGCTAAGACCTTATAGTAAGGGAAAATTCTCTCCTGTCTCAAAACAATGTGTTTTCATTGGTTATGCCACTCATCAAAAAGGATATCGTTGTTTTGATCCCATCTCAAACAAAGTTTACACATCCCGTCATGTCATTTTTGATGAGTCTGTTTACCCGTTTTCCCAGATTGTCAAATCTCAAAGTACCTCTATGATATCCAAATCTCCACCTCCATTATTGTTAGTTCCAGCTTCTGCGTTACCAAATGTTATCTGTCCATCTCAGTTTTCTGTTGCATCCTCTCCACAACAACAATCAAATGCTTCTATTTCCCATAACTCTACTAGAACTGTTGTTTCTCCACAACCTAATCTTTCATCACAACCTGTTAGCCTTTCCTCTTCTCAAGATTTACCAACAAATACACTACAACCATCTACTCATCCTATGGTTACCAGGTTGAAAAGTGGCATAACTAAACCAAAACAGATTTTTAATCTGTCTCACACAATACATCCTGCTGATCCTCAAACATATCAGCAAGCTTCAAAACATTCTCATTGGCGTATGGCAATGTCCAGTGAATTTCAAGCTCTTCAGTCGAAAGGCACTTGGGATTTAGTGCCCCCAGCCTCTAATCAGAATGTTCTTGGTTGTCGATGGATTTATCGTACTAAGTTCAATTCAGATGGGAAAGTGGCTAGATATAAAGCTCGGCTAGTGGCTCAGGGATACAATCAGGAATATGGAATTGATTATCATGAAACGTTTAGCCCGGTCGCCAAAATGCCAACTATTCGTGTTTTTATTATGGTAGCACTTCATTATCAATGGAAAATTATCCAGCTTGATGTTTCTAATGCTTTTCTTCATGGTCCTCTTTCGGAAACTGTTTTCATGAGGCAGCCACCTGGTTTTTCGGATCAAGCCAATCCACAGCATGTGTGTAGATTGAAGAAAGCAATTTATGGACTTAAGCAATCACCAAGGCAATGGTATGCTACTTTGTCTCAGCATTTGTATGAGTTTGGATTCAAATTAAGTGCTGCAGATCCTTCTTTATTGGTATATCATTCCGGATTAGTATGTTTGTATATTCTCATCTATGTAGATGATATTCTATTAATCGGAAATGATCAGCTTACTATGAATAATCTTCTTAAGAATCTACAGAATCGATTCTCTATGAGAAATCTTGGAGATCTGTCACAATTTTTGGGTATTCATGTTTCAAATACTGCTTATGGCATGCATTTAAACCAAACTGCTTATGCTAAACAGATTTTGGACAAGGCTGGAATGGTTAATTCTAGACCTGTAGCTACTCCGAGTTCTTATAAGAAATCTGTTGAAGCATCTACTATTAAAGAATTTGATAATCCTCAGCTTTATAGACAGCTTGCGGGTTCTTTACAGTATTTGACTCTTACTAGACCAGATATTACCTTTGCGGTTCAACAAGTTTGTCAATTTATGCATAAACCGCTCAATTGTCATTTTGATGCTCTCAAACGACTATTGCGATATATTCAAGGTACTCTTACACAAGGTCTGCCGTTATACAAGGATTCTCTTTATCTGTATAGTTATGCAGATTCGGATTGGGCTGGAGATTCCAAGGATCGCAAGTCAGTTACCGGCTATTGCAATTTTCTTGGTAAATCCTTAATATCTTGGCAAGCAAAGAAACAATCTACTGTTGCAAGATCGTCTACAGAAGCAGAGTATAGAGCATTGGCAACTACAGCTTCTGAAGTTATCTGGCTAAGAAGGCTATTAGCTGATTTCAAGATTGCTTCTTCTGAACCAACTCCGATTTTCTGTGATAATACATCTGCAATTGCTTTAGCAAATAATCCTATTTTTCATGCACGAACAAAACACATTGAAGTAGATTGTCACTTCATTAGAGATTGTATTCAAACTCATCAAATAGTTGTGCATCATATAGCAACTCAGGATCAAATTGCGGATGTTTTTACCAAATCTTTACCGATTTCCAGATTTCGCACTCTTTCTACCAAACTGGTTACTGCAACAGCAGCAACAGTTTGAAGGGGGCTGTAACAGAATTATGAAAAGAACGTTTGCCAGCTCAGCAATAGCTCATTGACAGCCAGTTGACAGCTCAGCATATAACTACCGTAACTGACTGATAGTTTGTGAAATGTCTATAAATATGTCCTCTTGTATTCAGTCGTATATACATAGAAGATAGATAAGCTTCTTCTCTACTTTCGTGTGTTTCTTGTTTTCTGCTGTTCTCAGTTATAAACAAAATACGTATTTTTATGTCCACCTCCACCCAAAAAAAAATTGATGGGAATTTGTGCCCTTCTTCGCCATTCAAAAGTTCTACTACCATGTAGCAAATATTTTGAATTATTTCATATGTTTATCCCAAATTTCTAACAAATAATTTTTCCTGTTACAATTGGTTTATGTAAATATCAAAGTATGAGAGTAGTACGTGTGAGTTTGTAAAAAAATTAATTTTAAAATATATAAAACACCTAAAATTTGTTTTGGATTTCTTTAAAAATAAATCTATTCATTTATAAAAATTACTCACCAAATTATCTTTTCTCATTAACATGTTTAATAAAAATAAAAATAGAAAGTGATACCAAACATGCCTTTAATAAAAAGAACAATTTCATACACTCTGTAAAAACATTTGGTGACCTAGCTTATTAACCCAATAGGTTGGCCCAAATAAACCTTGCTTTGATTTTTTAGACCCATCACATAACGTAAGACTATTTACTATTATTTCTAGCATACACTTATTGAGGAAGTAAAATCACATAGTGAAACAAATAAGAAATAAAAAATTACATTAAAAAGAAAGAACATCAGAATATAATATGAAAAAACTTAAAATCAAGAAAAAAAATTATAGAGTCACACCATACTAAAAAATTCACTATAAAAATTTGGGAGAAATAGTACAGATCTCTTTCTCACTCTCTTTCTCCTTGTCTCTCTTCACTCATGCACCTATTCTCATACTAGAACTAACAAAGAGAAATCCAATAAAATCACCAAGTGATGCAACCTTTTATGAAAAACGAGAAAGAAACCTACTCAACCAGCCTCATAGCATCGCGGTGCCATGTTTGGAGCGTTGCAGCGCTCCACTCTATCTCCAATTTACTTGACAACACCACAACGTCGGGGTCTGAAATGTCGTAGCACTCTGCTCAAACAGACAATACAACGCCACAACACTTAGGTACACAGGACCGCAGCACTATACAGTTATATGGGAAAAAAATAAGTAAATTTTGAAGTCTCTTCATCAATTTTAGTGGAGCTCCGTTGAGAATCTATGAATTTCGAGCAAAATTATTGATGTATTTTAAGATGACACGAAGGAATCAATTTGAATATAATCTTACCTGATTACTAAATTTTCTCTCTCATCATCTATCTCCGTCTCTCCCTATCTATCTCTTCCATTGTAAATATCAAAATACATTTCTGAGATTTGGGTGTAGCAACATAGGAATTTTTGTATGTAATTATGGAAATAAATTTCACACGTCAGTTTGAAAACTCTACCACGTAATTACTGCATGTACACACCGAATAGGCTATGCAGAGAAAATTCAATATTCTTGTTGGAATCGTGCAGTTCTAATTTCTACCATAGTCGTCAATATCGGGGATTTCAAAGATTTGGTGAGGAATTTATTTGTTGAATAATCCAACACTATTCTTAGCCACCAACTTGGAATCAACAGAGTTTTCCAATACCTTAGTTGTGACCCGTCTATTCGAAAGAAATATCTCTTATCAATCACCCCCCCGCTGCTCCATCAGAAAGTTATTGTTGATTCATCAAAAAACTCAGTTCACGAAAAACGAATCTCGATGTATATTAATGTTGAAAAACTTTTAGAGTTAAATTTAGATTTTATGCAGATCTGAGTCCAGATGAGCGAAAATCAAATATTTAAAATATGATTAGAAAGTTCATAACTTTAATTGATTAATCAAATGATTTTTTGAATATTGTGTGCTTACAGTCAAAAAGAGTCTCCACTAGAGAAATGAGTCCAAGATCACTCAATGCTGACATCTTTACTGTACTTAATAAAAGAAGTATCTATGATCATGGAAATTAATATGAGCTATCCAATGAAGTGTTTTGAAAATTTAAGCTAAAATGGCTAAAATATCACTCGAAAAAGTACTATAAATAGACTCATATTCTTCATATGAAAGGAGGTGTAGGGTTGGAGCTTAGACATTAACTTGAGATTGGAGAGAGCCTACTTTTGCGCCTCTTTGTTTGGGAGTTGGTTTTAGGATAGCGCCGCCACGGTGCTCCAATTATGAAATTCCAACAAAAATCAAATCAAATTTATGTGAAGAGGCGCAAAAATAAGCAAGAAATTTACTCCAAAATAGAAAAATCAACATACTGCATAATTTTAATAATTTTGGGAGAACTTTCTTCTTCACCATCTATGCATCGTCGCACCAAAAATATTATGTTGCACCAACACCATCTCTTATATGAGCTACACCCAACTTATGTGATAATTAACTCCTCATTATGAAGAAAATTAGAGGTGCAAAGAGGAGTGAAAATTCCTTCCAATTATAATCCATCCAAACAAAGACAATTCGTTTTTAGAGAAAACCACTATTCCATCATAGGGAATTAAATTTGTGGGATATCTCAACTTCAATCCGTCTAAATGGAGACAACCACCTACTTTTTGTTGTGCAAATAGTGGAAATAAAAATCACACAACAAACAACATAAAGAATACGGCGATTTACGTCGTTCGACGAAGATGCCTACGTCCACGGGGAGTGGATGATGATTTCACTATAATGGAGAACATGTGAGCTCCGAAAATTCGGCCCCGACCTCCGCCCGCTTTGTTGCTTTTCGAGGGGGGAGTTTTAACGAACTAAGTTCTGGGGTAAATTTTGGAAGGCAGATGAGATAGTAGATAAGACACTACCCAGAGATTTCGCCCTCATTTTGTGAGGACTTTATGATCTGAGTTCTGGTTTCCTATAGGCGCAAGCCCCTATAGTTAATTACCCCTCCCGATAACGAGAGAGAACTTTCGATTAAGGCTAGTCGTCAATCAGATACGTAAGAAATACGTGCATCTGGCATATAGTAGCAGCATGGGTATGAGTATTGGAAGTTTTGAAGAGTTTGAAAATTTGGTATTTTAAATTGAAGA
This sequence comes from Dendrobium chrysotoxum, assembly GCA_019925795.1. NCBI lineage: Eukaryota > Viridiplantae > Streptophyta > Magnoliopsida > Asparagales > Orchidaceae > Dendrobium > Dendrobium chrysotoxum. The sequence goes on from CM034311.1 coordinate 31,280,841, forward strand.
TTTCACCATCTTGCACTTAAAGCGAATGGTGGGGGAATGGATGATAGACCCGATCAAGATCCCATGGTTCTGTCATCCCGGGCCATCGTGGTCCCTGGTCTACTTAGTCAGAGGAGGTAGTCGACCCAACCTGATAGAAGGATCCTTGTCGGCAGCCATGGGTTGCTTCGTCCAAGGGTACCTTGTAGACCTGGGTTGGAGGTTTGTCTAAGGGGACAAATTTGAATCCACCTTAGCTCATAGAGGGCTTTGTGCCCTATCAGTCATATCCTATTGATTCATATCTTAAGGATTTAATGTCAATAAGGAACGTATTGGCTCTGGCCATAACCGGTATCACGTGGTGCCATTTGGCTGCAAAACCACTCGGTTCAGAGGGCCCCGAGTCATAACCGTTTATCCTACAGTGCCATTTGGCGACGAAACTGTCGATTAGAGGACACGTACCACGTCCTTACTGACAGGAGATTGTTTGAGAATGGATCCTAGTAATATTTTCGACTAGGCATTAGCTCTATGTGAGTTTAGGTTATTTTCATATTTATCCACCTCGACAAACTGTTGCGGAGGGTGGATGAGTTTTGCTTTAAGCGTTTGATAGTTAGATTTCATTTTTAGATATTTTTGGAGTTTGGGATTTTGGAAATTTTTGTGGAGTTTTAGGTATTTGGGTGGTATTTGAAATGATCTGTGTGGACCCCTCCGGTTGAGATTTGCATTCAACACGGCCATCATCGGAGTGCATGAGCTCATTTATATTTTATTGATTGAACCCTGTCGACTCTATCTACTAGTCGATAGAGGATCGGGTTTCGTAGGCTTTGGACCTTTGTTAGTGAATTCTCTTGATTATAGACCTTGAAGGCCTAATATGAACTATAAAATATCCCGGTCGATCTCGCGACCGCATATTTATTTAATGGTTCGAGCCGTGTCGACTCCTATCTACCCGTATAGGAGGATCGGGCTCGAACTAAAATTCACTGATTGACCCGCGCAGCATCCCTAGACGTCACGTGTGTATCAATAACATGCTCGTCGAGGCCCATGCGGGTTATGATTTTATCTACCCCTTTTGTGTTCCTATGTGTATACAAATTAAGGTGCACATGTACGGGGGTATTTTTGGATGGATGACGGATCTTCTGTAGTTGTTCCTAGAAGTTTAGACATGCTATAGTCTTCCCGGTTGAATTGAGATTCACTCACCCTATCTTTTCAAGTGATGGTTTGATCTGGTTTTCTTTTCCCAGAACTTGTATAGAATATGTAGTCACTGCCTCAGACCAATGTTGACCTCATTTTTGTATGAGCTCAGTAGGACCAATCCAGACCTTAGGATCTTTCCAATCCTTAGGATCAATCTTAACCATAGGATCAATCTGATCTTAGATCAATCTAGACTTTAAGATCAATCCAAATTCAAATCAATCCTGACCCCAGATCAATACAATTTAAGACAAATCTAGATTCTAGGATTCTCCTAGACTTCAGACTCTAGGATTTATTCTAGACCCTAGGATTCTTCCTGACTCTAGATCATATGATCCTCTTAGATCCTAGGATTCTCCTAGATCTATCTAAATCTTAGTATTCTTCTAGATCCTAAGACTATTCTAGATCCCAGGCCCTAGGACTTCCAAACCATAAGATCTTCCTAGAAATCAAACTTTAGGATCTACTCTAGATCCTAAGATCCTTCTAGATCTTGAATCTTAGAACTCCTAGATCTTAAGATTCTTCTAGATTATAGGATTCTCCCAGACCCCAGATCCTAGGATTTCCCTAGGACTTCTAGATTCTAGGATCTTCCCATACTCCAGTCCCTAGGATCTATTCTAGACCCTAGGATTCCCTTAAGCTGATTTGGACCCTAGGACCTATTCTAAACCCTAGGATTCTTCTAGATCAATCCAAGTTTCAATTCAATCTAAATTTAATTCAAATCCTATCATTCAAGCTCAAAATCCAATTCAAAATCAGAAATCCAGCTTAAATCCAGAAATTCAGGTTTAAACCTAAGGCTAAAGGTCTAAGTCCTAAAAGCCTTTTCCAGTGAATTTTTGAACACCTCAAAACCCTATCAAATGACCTCTGATTCAAGATCTATCAATTCCATACTAATATGACATGTCCCTAGAGGCAACCCTCCAAATTTGAGCTCATTCTGAGATCTCTAACCCAAGAAACTGAATTGAAATCCAAAGACTGTAAAACCTTCAAATATTTACAGTCCATGCCACTGGACCTGCCACCCAGTGGATTTTGACCCTGGAGCTTTCTCCAAAGCCTCCAATCACTTCCAGACCCTTGATTATAACCCATTGAGCATTAAACTGCATTTTGTTGGACTCAATTTGACCCCCAGTTGACCAGGGGTCAAAATGACCAAAATACCCCTATGGGGTATGAATAGTCACTTTGGTCAAATGAGCTCCAAATCAAATGCAACTACCTCCAGCAAATTTCAAATGTCAAACCAAATCCATTGAACCCAGAACCAGCCCCTCGGTCAACCTGGTTGACCAAGTCAACCTAGTTGACCTAGAAGGCCCCTTTAGGGTCAAAATAGGTCATTCTGACCAAATGACCTCCCCAGACCTTGGGACCACCTCCATTGGTCTCCAAATATCATTTCAAATCTGTTGAACCCATTTCCAAACCCTGGACCCACCTGGTTGACCAAGTCAACTAGGGTTGACCTAAAAGGCCCTTTAAGGGCCCAAATAGGTCATTTTGACCAAATGACCTCTCCAGACCTTGAGACCACCACCAGTAGACTCAGAATGTCATTCTGAACTGGTTGGACCCAATCCTTGACCCTAGGTCAACTTGGTTGACCAAGTCAACCTAGGTTGACCAATTAAGCCCATTAAGGGCCTAAATAGGTGATTTGACCCAAATGACCTATTTAAACCCTTAAACCACATCTACCATACTTCAAATACCATTTGAGATTGATCCAACCCAGACCCTGGCTCTGGGTCAACCTGGTTGACCAAATCAACCTAGGTTGACCAATTCAAACCCTTAAGCCTATTTAAGCTCATTCAAACTCTGAATTAATTTTGAACTCCTCAAACCCTCAAACCTATTTCAATGATCAATTCAAGCATATCCAAATCATTTGGAACTAAGTCACTTTAAATTCGACTTAATCAAGTCTTCAAATACGATCAAACATACATATGCATTCATTTGGTCCATTATTGAATTCACTCCATCAATCTCTATGAAGTTAATCTCATAGCTTTCAAATACCCACTTAAAATTCTAGCTTGACTGTTTGACTACTTGATTGGTCAAATAGTCAATTCTAGCTTAAGGAGTGAACTCATGAAGTCAACCTTCATTCAAATCCCTATCCCATGACTTTGCATTATTTTCAAGACCCTCATATCAATTTTCCTAATATACCTGGACCTCAAATCAACATCCCTCGACCCATTTGACCAGTCAAGGGGTCAACAAAGGTCTAATTGAACCTAATTGGTCAAAGCACCCAATCCAATCCCCTTGATCGAATCCAGGTCTATCCAGCCCGTTCAATCAATTCCAGAGACTTTCTAGGGTTGTAATCCAACCTCCCCATGCAGCTGATATGCTCTCTAACTCAACCCAATGGCCCAATGAGCTCTATCCGGTCAAACCCATCTACCCGACCCAACTAGCTTAATCCAGACCTGCCCAGCTCACCCCAAGGACTCCAGAACCTTCTCTGGAGCCAACCAGACCCAACTCAAGTCCTGGCACATCCCTTAGCTCAACCCCAACGCCCCTAGGTGGTCCCCTCCATGTGAGAGTGACCCAAGGCCGTTTTCACCTGGGCAATGCACATCTCTGCTCCCTAACGGTCTGGGATAGCTGGCATTCATCCAGGGAACTCACCTGATAGATCCCAGCCATTGCTTTTGGCTCTAGTAGCTGAATAGGGTCAATAGGGCACGGGAGAGAGAGGTCGGAGCTATCTTTCATTCCAGTCTATCTCCAGAGCTTCTGGCTTTTCGTTTTGATTCCCTAGAGCTTCCCCCACATTTCCCTGATCAATTGCTGGCGTTTGGTGGCCGCCGGCGACGAGCTCGAGGACAAGCCGAGGCTAGCTCCGTCCAAGCTACCTCAACTTCTCATAAAAGCTTCCTCCAGGCTCGAGGTCTTCAAGAGAACTAATCTTGGACAATCTACAAGCTCAACAAAATCTAAATCATCAAAATCCATCCATTATATCGCGGTATATTTCTAACCATAGGCATTTTTATAGGTTTCTAATTAACTTCATATAGATTGCATCAAAGGGTTGAAAAATACTTCCACGTTCCTTCTTAGACTCTGATTCACCTCTGTTCAAGGTTTTAATGTTATTTGATTTAATGTTTTGAGAAAATAAGATAATAAATGGTTTTAGGGTTCTCGGTTTAGCTAGAGGAAGAAGACGACCCAGCAGCCGTTGGATCTGCTCATTATAGATCAACGGCTGCGATCGAGCTGGATCCATCATTCAGTTTGATTCATTGAAACCACGGGTCAGCATACTCTTCGTATGGCTAAATCTAAACCGTCAATCCAGATTGCGGGATTGTGATCAACCGTTGGATCATTTTGAGTGGGTTTTCAACCCGCGGGTCTGATCTGGACCGTTAGATTTGCTTTGTTTTAGATCTAACGGTCCTGAATCCCGCCGCGCTGGATAAGTAGCGGGATCCACCTGACCGCCGCCATTTGCGTGGTTAAACCACGCCGCGCCACGTGGAAAAGCACGTGCACAGTCAGCACCGTCAGCTGACTGTATAAATAGAACCCTGAATTAAATCCAGAAAATAGGCAGAACTTCAAAAAATCACAGGAATTTCATTTCCCAACCATTTTTGGAGTTCTTGGGCTTGTTTCGTTCGTATTATTCTCTACTTTATTTTAAAAATAAATTTAAATTATTTTGACTGATATTTTGATAGTTATTTCATTTATTCAGAAAACCTCTTTTTAATTTTAAATAAATATATACATATTATTTTGAGCTGAATTTTGGCAGAGGTATTCTAGGTCTGTTCATGATCCTCCTTAATTTTCTTAAGCTCATTTGATGCAATCTCAATTAAGTTATGAATTTACAAAAATCTTGATCATTATTTGATCTTGATTTTTGAAAATTCATAATTAATTCAATCCAATTTCAATTTATTCATACTAGGGCTCTATGGAATCAGTGAGAATTTTCCTTTCATTGAAAAATAAAATTAGATTGTAATCAGGTATGGTTTGAGGAAGATTTGCTTTGAATAGTGTATGGATTTCCATAAACAATTAACAAATCATATCTGATTATAATATCAAATTAGATTGAGCTTCATTTGAGGATGCCTTTTATATCTTCAAATGTTTTTCAATCTGATTTGATGCACCTAATTCTTTATAGTTAATTATTTGAGTTTATAGGTTATTGTATAACCTATAACTTTAATAGTTTATTATAAAATCTTTCCATAGGGTATTAGGACATTTCATTCTATTCATGATTGTTTGATGTGTGTGTTACATGTTAAGTCAAGGGTTATTGAACTTCAATTTGAACCTATTTAACCTAGTGACGTCTAAGGACAATAATTAAGGATCTTTAGTCTAGAAAACTTAGAAAATTTTAATAATTAGGATTTACATCCTTTTAACTTGAAATTTTGAACATTCAAACTTAGTGACATCTCAAGCCCATAGAAAAATTTCCAGTAACTTTGAGAATCATTGAACCATTTAATTAATTAAATCAATATTAATCTTTTAATCAAACTTTAAAACTTTTAAAAATTCTAATAAATCAAACTTAAATCCAAATGACTTGAAACTTAAGCCCCTTAAGTTTAGTGACATTCCCTGCTCTAGGGAAAATTATCATTAAAATTTGATCCCATTAAATCCCTTAATTAAATCCCTTAAGATTAAACCTTAATTAAGCTCTTAAACCTTCCAGAAATTCCAATAAATCAAATTTAAATCCAAAAAATACAAACGACCCCTCTAACTGATCAGAATTGAGCCCTTAATCAATGAAAATAAAACCCCCTTGACTGGACTTCAAAATTAAGTTTAATTTAATTTTAATTGAGATCTGAAATTTAATTAATTTAATTAATTAAAAATAATTAAAAAATTCCAGGAAATTTCCAAACACTTGGAAATCACTTCTTAGGTCATTCCTGATCTTTGGAGTTGATTTCAAGAAGTTTGGAGGTCATTTGGATTCAAATCATAAAAAGGGTCTCTAATTAAACAATTTTAATAATTCATTAAATACTCAAAACTTCAAAAATTCATAACTAATTCAAATAAACTCCAAATTGAGCAAACTCAAAGGCATATGACTCATCTTAAGGTCTAATATTTATTAAAAATGTTAAGTTTCCAGAAATCAAACAAATTTGAAAAAGTCAACTTTTGGTCTAACCTAGTTCAAATTTAAGTCAAAACTTCAAACCTTCATAATAAAATGTAGAAAAATCCAATTTTAATGTACTTACTGTCTAACTGATCGTATTAAGGTCTAGTATTTTAATAAAATATTAAATTTCTAGAAAACACTTTAAATCAAAAAGTCAAATTTTGACCCTTGAATTAAATGAATAAAATAATCAAAAATTTCCAAAATTCAATAAATTGTCAAAAATTCCAGAAAACATCAATTTGAACTTAAAACCAGCAACCAACCAATATTAATTAAAATTTAATCAACCTTTAAACCTTAATCAAACTCAAATCATTTAATTATATCGGGTACCACTGGGTAACCCAGGCCTACGAGGCTATTAAATTAGCCCCAAGGAAGGTGAAATAAACTTCACGGCCTCGGTGTGAAACAAAGGTGATATCCAACAAACAATTAAAATCAAATTTAAAAATCAATTTCAAGTCACTAATATTTAAATTCAAATTAAATCTTCCCTTAAGCCTTCAACCAACTAGAACTTTAAACAACCTCAATCAAATCATCCTATTTAGGACATATCAAAGCCACATAGCCTGCCTCACACACTTTAGATGGTTTGCTAGGACAACCAACTCTAGTCTTAGGCTAGGCCGGTGTTTACTTTTCTGCTGTGTGCCGGGTTTTCGAGCTTTTACTGCATGCTGTTTGCTAGTAGTAGAATTGATGTGATTGTCTATTTATTTAATGCACTCTGTGATGTGATTGATTGTACGATTAGATCTACCCCTAGGCTAGGAACGATTTGTACTAATTCAATCTTATGTAGGTGGCCATGCTCATACAGGGCATAAATTAAAGGGGGCAAAATTATAATTATCAAATTGCACAGGTGCTCCAGAGAACTGCTAAGACCCCCTTTGAAATTAAAAGAGCATGGCCAAGCGTGGCTGGTTTGAGTATTTAAATTTCAAATATATTAACTGCTTGGGATGTAAATATAACTGTTGATTATTAGGATAACCCTGCAGGTTGTTGAGTCTAGAGTTTTAATTTTCATTAATGTAATTTGATTTGATTTTGAGTTGTATTATTTAAAGTACTTTGAGATTGAGACATTTAAAATCCAATTTGGAATCCAAAGAGGAAGGAACATCCCTTAGGGGAGAGTTCCTATCCATTTGGAGATCCAAATTAGGATGAAGTTCAAATATCCAAAGAGAAAAGATAACACCCCTATCCAGGGGGAGTTTCTTTTCATTTGGATATCCAGACCCGACGATCCAAGGAATTCTAAGGAGACGAAGAAGTGAAGAACGAGAAGAATCTCAAATCTCAAAGTCACTTAAGTCTTAGGAGTAGAATCCGGGTTGTAGTCAGTGGTACCCGGCCACTTTACTTTACTGCAGACCCTGGGTTGTATTATTAAGGGCACTTGCCTATGGACTTTCAATTTAAGCATTTACTTAATTGATTTAATCATTTAATTAATTTGATTGATGTGTTGATTGCGATTAAGGACCCGTATGCTTTTAGTAGTTTATTTGGCGTTCTTGCATGTCGATTTTGATTTAGCCTGGAACCCGATCGGAGGCTCGTGAGGGTACGGTCATTAACTTCTTCTACTTAAACAAAACTTAAAAATTTTTAAGCTCAGATAGAAACTCTAACGCTCTTAAGAAGTAAGCCCGGACTCGCCGGGAGTTTTTCATGCATACATATTGACTTTTCTCATCCGTGTTAGGCACCTCCCCGCCTGCGGGTTCTGGCAGACCACCTGACCTATTAGGGTGCAGTTCTGTCCAAGGGGATGTTGTGCAATCTCTAGGATAAAACCTATTTTTAAGCCTATTTTAAAACTGCTTCATTTTGATTTAAGCATTTCATCGAGTCAACTAGCATACATCGCATTAGTAACAAATTAAATTTGAGTCTAAATCTTAATTACATTTTTAGCTTAAGCATTTCACCCAACATAAGTTGAAGGGTCAATCAGGAATCTGCTCTAGATGTCGACCCCCAACTCCTCAAACTCAATCTTAAATAACGTCCTTAACCACTCTACATTTAAAGACTTTGACTCATGGTTTTAAAAGCGTTTAGGTGGTTTAGCTGGCTCCCCAATACAGGCTGGGGTAAGTCCAGGATTACATTTGCATTAGCTAGGTTCTGGGTCACTGATTCTCAGTACCCATTTTAGACTTAGGTTCTGAGGCAAATGTTCAATCTTAAGACCTCAATCTTCCGGGAATCTAATTCCCACTTTCTAATAAAATTGATCACTTAAACATTAAATATCTTTCAATCTAATTCAAGCCCAACACTTAGGATAAGTTGGGGTGTTTCTGAAGCAATTCAGAATCTCAAAACACCTCCTACTCTTCTTCCTTTGACTCCAGAAATAACTGCTCAAATTTGATCCAATCTCATTTGAAAATTCAAGTCCTTAACCTTCATTGATATCAATCTTTGAACTCTTAAATAAAATTCGTATCGCTATTTTAATCGAGAGTATTCGTAGAAAATTTTCTGGTTTCCTACGATGTAATTAACTACGAGGGCTTGCGCTCGTAGGAGATTTAGAAACCCAGACCAGATTTCAAAATCAAGTTTTCAAAACCTTCAATTGATTATCTTTGGGAAATTCAAACTTTACGATCATTATCATCATATTTGAACTATCGATAGTAATTGATATCTTCTTTCTCTGGATAGATATATCAATTACAATCATAACTTTAAATATGAAATTAATGATCTCTTATCTCAATTATTGTAGTCAAACAATGGATTAAACATTATTTTGATCCTTCGGGATTATATATTGTTTCTCCTTGAGTTTGATTATAATAATCAGATAAATTCAAAGATTTGTAATCTGAACCTATTAGAGAACGATATGTTCACTTTTCGAAGTGATATATCATTCATAATAAGTGTTCGATTATAAAATTTAAATTCCAGAAATTAGATATTTCCCAAAGAAAATTAAAACCCTCTTTTTAAAACCATATATTTTTCAATCAAACAAAAACTGGCGACTCCGCTGGGGAAAATCTCTCTCTCCATCTTTAATAGCGGTACGAATTTTGTTGCATCGGTAGTTTTGACTACTTTTCTTCCGTTGGTCCCTCTACCCATTTCTTCCTTGGGTGAGTGTGGCCAACTCAATTAAGACATGTGAAAAGAGAGACGAGTGTAGGAAACCTCCCTCCAAGCTGGGCTTTGACATTTTACCTCCAAGTTTATTGGTAGAGCAAAAGAGTCAAGCCAAGCTTTTCAAAATCTTTTTTACATATGTTGTAAACTCGCATGCGAATAAATCTCTGCATGCTAAGTTTCACAATTTATAGAAAATTCCTCAATCTCAAAACCCAGATTCAAAATTTCTTTAATTAAACCTGGATTTTGACGTTTCACCCCAAGCTAGTCAGTACGGTGAAAGAGTCAAACCAGGTCTCTAGATTTTCCCTTAACTTTTGTTAACCATTGTGTTGAAAATAAAACTCAACATTTTTTAGTTTCAAAAGTCAAGGAAAATCTTTTAAATCAACTTCAATCGTCGTTGCTATGTGTCTTCTATAATTTCTATTGTAGTTGAACACATGCAATTCAAATTCAAAATTCTCCAGTCAATTCTGGGCTTTGACATTTCACCCCTAAATTGCTTGGTGGGGTGCAAAGAGTCAAGCCTTAGGATCTTCAGGCTAATTTGGCACACCTACATATTTGAATAAAATTCAATATGTTGAGTTCCAAATTTTAAAGAGGATCCGTTCAATTCCAACCTTGAGTTTAAATCCAGATTTAAATTCAAATTCAATTTTAATTTAAATCCAACTTCAAGCTTGAATGTGAATCCAAGATTTAAATTTTAATTCAACCTCAAAACTGAATTCAATCTTAAGTTCAAATTCAATTTCAAAATTGAACTCAAATTTGATTCCAAACTTAAATTCAAACTTCAGATTTGATTTCAAGGTCAAATTCGGGACTTTGACATTTCGACCCAAGCCAATTGGTGAAACGAAAAGAGTCGAGCCCGATCCCCAGATTTTTCATATTGATTTTATGCACCTATATGATTGAGTGAAACTCAATCTGTTGAGTCATAAAATTTGAAGAAAGATCCATTTGACTTGAGCTTCAAGTTCAAATTCAAAATTTGAAGAACAAATATAATTTCAACCTGAAAGTTGAATTTGATTTCCAATTTAAAGTCGATACAATTTTGATCGGAACTTTGACATTTCTACCCAAGTCAATTGGTGAAATGAAAAGAGTCGAGTCCGATCCTTGAATCTTTCATGTCAATTTTATGCACCTACATGATTGAGTGAAACTCAGTCTGATTGAGTCATAAAATTTGAAGAAAGACCCATTTGACTTGAGCCTCAAATTCAAATTTAACTTTGAATCCAAACATAATTTCAACCTGAAATTTGAATTCGATTTTCAACTTAAAGTCGATTCAATTTTCATCGGGACTTTGACATTTCGACCCAAGTCAATTGGTGAATTGAAAAGAGTCAAGCTCGATCCCTGGATCTTTCATATCAATTCTGTGTACCTATATGATTGAGCGAAACTCGATCTGTTGAGTCACAGAATTTGAAGAAAGGTCCATTCGACTTCAACCTTAGGTTCAAATTCAAATTCAACTTTAAATCAAAATATAATCTCAACTTTAAGTTTGAATTTGATTGTCACCTCAAATTTTAAATTTAATTTTGAATTCAAGTTCGAGTTTGAACTTTGACATTTTGCCCCAAGTTAATTGGTGTAGCGAAAGGGTCGGGTTCATCCCTTAAGTCCTTGTCAATTCTACGAACCTCTGTTTTGAATCTAAACTTAACATGATTGAATTATCAAATTTTGAATAACATTAATCAAGTTTAAAATTCAAATTCAAATTCAAAATTAACTAATTCAAATCATTGTTCATTAATTTCAGGATTTAAGCACTCAAATGGCTGGGAAACTCATTTTCTCTCTAGATAGAAACTTGATAGTCGAAGGAATCACTTCTGGTAATTTCATCCAGTTTGAAATGCAATTCCAAGACTTCAAGTTATCAGTCGACGGAGAAGAAATGATTGATCTGTCTGCGGGAATACGAAGGAATGTCCCTTTGGTTGAGATTACTTTAGGGTCAGGAGTTGACTCATCCATCTCCGAGATGGAGGCTGTTGTCACCCCTTTACCCACTGTATCTTTTACTGAGGAGGATAGGAACCAGAAGTCAATAACGATAGAAGAGCTACCATCTCAGCCTGAGATTGAGTCAAGTTCTAGTACCCCTGCCGTCAGTAAGGCCAGCAAGAATAAAATGAAGAACTACCTTCGTAGAGTCCGAAAGAAGGTTGTCAAGGCCAGGAAGACTGCTGAGGCGAAAGCCTTAAAGCACGTCAAGTCTGAGGCTAATCAAAAGTTCGTTGCTCCTTCTACGAACCCCTTCCCTGGTGGAAATCGTTTCCACCCTTCTCCTGTTACTCAAAGGAGGGAGGTTGTAGAAACGAGAGCACGATCTTCAATACACCTTCTTGACTACTACATGACGAGAATTAATCAAGCCAAAACTGATCAAACTCCAGCACCAGGCCCTAGGCCCCCAGTTGAAGGTTATGACCCGTCCACTCTACTAGATGATGTTAGGTCACATTTCTATACGTGTCCCACTGCATCAACTAGAGAGGAGGAGGTGTAGAAACCACTCGGGGTGCCACTCTCCTAATTACTAGACCACTAGTAATAAGAGAGGGGAAATAATCTAGGATTATATCAGATAGTGATACCGTTAAAATTCAACTTTCAACGGGGTCCTATCGAGATAAATCTTTTGATTAAAGTGATGCAGTAACTTCTAAGGATAGCGCAGACCCAATAATAGTCTCTCTTTCCGAGGAGATCGTAGGAATCTAATTCCGTACTACTGGGGTCTTGCCACCTAGATTTGCAATTTCTTTTTAAGGAAAAGCTTTCAATTTCTCAAGTGTACTGATTTCAAACTTTCAAGATAGTTGAGTTATCTTTTTAATGGAAATTGACCTCTACGTTAAGTTTTAAGCAGGAGAAAGTTCTTGTTGACTCCATCAAATGTTTGAATACCCCTGCTTCCCACCTCTTTTGTGGGATTGATTCAATTGTTGAGTTAAATTAATATCAAATTTAAGTTGATCTTTGAAATGAAAATCTTCCCAATTTTCTCGCAATTTTCTATCCTAATAGATATCTCTTGCGTGTTTAAAATTTTGTTCAATGATTTTCAAAAGTCAAGCCAGTATTCATTTTAAATGACTGGGTCCTACCTTGAGGATTATTCGTCCTTGCATAAGAGAATGAGTTTTCTTCTCTTATACTTGAGATGTAATCCCGGTATTGAAGTAGAGAAGGTGTAGCCTCTTCTTAAATTCAATTGAATTCAAAAGATGCGCAAAATACGCCAACAATCAAGAAATACACAAAGTGCACTAAAAATCAAAAAGATGCGCAAAATGCGCCAACAATCAAGAAATGCACAAAGTGCACTAAAAATTAAAAAGATGCGCAATGGGCGCCACAAGTTAAGAAACAGTGCAAAATACACTATAAATCAAAAGATGCGCAAAGTGCGCCACCAAGAAAAGAGAAGAAAGAAAGAGGCTCCCTTCTTCTAAATTCTTGAATCTCAAGATACCCAGTCAATTTAAAATTGCTTGATTTTAAGAATCGTGAATCCAGAATTTTCACCGTGCATCGATATTCTATCAAGATATAAAAATCTCTTGTGCAAGAGAATTGAAAAGATTGAATTTCTCTATTTGACTTTAACCTCTTTGAAATTGATTTTAATTCAAAATATTTAAGGGAAACCCCAGTTTAGTTTCTATGAAACACGGTCTGGGTCAACAAAACCTAAGTTCTCAAACTTTTCAAAATCAGTTGGAGTCACTCAAACTTTTCACTGTACTTCTAAATTTGTTCCCGTTTGTCGTTCCGACAGGGTCCAAATTGCTAGAGGAAGTTTTCTAATAAAGATAATGAAATCTCCTCTTCTTGAAAATTTAAATTCGATCCTTGAGAAGTGTGTGTAAGTCCTTCCTCATAGGCATCTTTTTCTACTAGGCCTTCTTTATAAAATTACACTCTATGCTGGGTCCAAGTTCAATCCCACTGGAGGAGTATTTTATAATGCTCGAAATTGTCGTTCACAATCAAGCCACACCCTGTGCTGGGTCCTAGATCATTCTGATCTAGAAGCGTAGTTTCTTGAGCTAAGACTTGCTGTTTAAAATCAAACTCTAATTGAGCAGAGTGCTTGACTCCAATTCAAGGAGCTCAATGGCATCAAATAAAAATCAATACATGCTCAACAAAGTTTGAAAGTTCATAAGTCACATTTGATTCAAGTTATTGATAAGTTGTGTCACTTTAGAACTCCCCAAGTAGGAGACTTGGTCGTACTCTTTTGTAGACCGCTTCTAATCCGTTGTAAACTCAATGGAAAGCTTGAGTCAATGTTGACTGGACCGTTCATGACGATCTTTGAGGAAATTTCCAATCGACTGATCAACCCTGAAGAATGCCACCTAATATTTTTAAAAATTGGGGAGGCTCTTCAGGAAGTACCATGCCAGATGAGTGTCAAACTTAAAATTAAATTCAAAACACTTCAAATTCAAAATCAAATTCAAACAATTCAAAATCAAATTCAAACAAATCAAAATTGAGCCAAACACAATCGAAATTCAAAATTCAAAATCAAATTCAAGATGAATCAAAATCAAATCAACTTTCAAATTCAAATTTTCAAATTCAAAATAATTCAAATCAAATTCAAAACACATCACAAATTCAAAACCTTTCAAACTCAAATTCATCAAATCAAGTTTTAAATTTAAACATCTTCAAATTCAAAAATCTTCAATCAAATTCAAGTTCAAACATCATTCAAATTTCAAATTCCATAATTCAAATATTAAATTCCAGAATTTAAACCCGATCCTCTATATAGAGCAAGTTTCCTCTGTATATGATCATTCCAGACTCGATCCTCTATGTGAGGCAAGTTTCCTTCACATATGATCATTCCTGACCCGATCCTCTATGTAGAGCAAGTTTCCTCTATATACGATCATCCAGACCCGATCCTCTATATGAAGCAAGTTTCCTTCATATACGATCATTCCAGACCTGTTCCTCTATATAGAGCAAGTTTCCTCTATATACGATCAATCCAGACCCGATCCTCTATACAGAACAAGTTTCCTCTGTATATGATCATTCCAGACTCGATTCTCTATGTGGAGCAAGTTTCCTCTACATATGATCATTCCAGACTCGATCTTTTGTGTGAAGCAAGTTTCCTTCACATACGATCAATCCAGATTCGATCCTCTGTGCAGAGCAAGTTTCCTCTACACATGATCTTCCAGACCTGATCTTCTATATATAGCAAGTTTCCTCTATGTATACGATCATCTAGATTCGATCCTATATGTGAAGCAAGTTTCCTTCATATACGATCATTCCAGACTCGATCCTCTGTATAGAGCAAGTTTCCTCTATACAGGATCATCCAGATCAGATCCTCTGTGTAAAGCAAGTTTCCTTTACATACGATCATTCCAGATCCGATTTTGTGTGAAGCAATGCTTCTTTCTCACAGGATCATCCAGTTTCTTTTCCTTAAGGACAGATGTGAGTCATCGTGCTTTCTATCCTTAGGATTAGATCCTCTAGTGGTGGAGTACGCCTTCTGTGGCACCATCCTAGGTTCAAAATCTAGATCTGACCTTCTGTGGGAAGCAATGCTTCTCTCCCTCAGGGTCATTCGGTCTTCTTTTCCTTAAGGACAGATGTGAGTCATCGTGCTTTCTTTCCTTAGGATTAGATCTACTAGTGATGGATAACGCCCTCTGCGGCACCATTCTAGTTTTAAAATTCAAATCTTTAAGTCTGACTTCCTATAGGAAGCAATACTACCTTCCTATGAGATCATCCAGTTCTCTTTTCTTCAGAGTAAGTATTCTCCTTCTCTTAGGATTTGATTCCCCAGTGATGGAATAAGTCCCTTGTGGCCCCGTCCTGGATTCAATTTCAATTCCAAATTCAAACTTTCTTCTCCTCAAGGTTAGACTTTTCTCCTTCCTTTAGGATTAGACTCCCAGTGATGGAATAAGTCCTCTATGGCACCGTCCTATGTTTAATTTCAAAATCCAGTTATCTCTTCCTTAGGGTAAGTTATCTTTCCTTCCCTTGGGATTAGACTTCTTAGTGATGGAGTAAGTCCTCTATGGCACCGTCCTGGAATCAATCTTAATCAAGCTTTCTTTTCTTTAGGGCTAGGTATTTCTCCCTTCCCTTAGGATTAGATCTACTAGTGGTAGAGTACGCCCTTTGTGGCACTGCCCTAGTATCAAAAGTCAAACTCGATCCTCGGTAGTTAGGAATTCTTTCTTTCTACAGAGTCATCCAGACCCTCCTTTCCTTAGGGTTAGATGTTTCTTCCCTTAGGACTAGATTTACTAGTGGTAGAGTACGCCCCTCGTGGCACTACCCGAGTATTGAATTTCAATTTTGATCTTCTGTAGTTAGGAATTCTTCCTTTCTATACGATCATCTAGACTTTTCTTTTCCTTTAGGGTAGGATATCCCCTCCTTTAGGATAAGATCCACTAGTGGTAGAGTACGTTGTTTCCAGCACTACCCTAGTATCCTTTCAAATCTAGTTTTCTAAGGTTAGGATTTCCCTTTCCCTTAGAATCAAATTCATACTTGATCCTCTATAGTTAGGAGTTCTTCCTTCCTATACGGTCATCCAGGCCTTCTTTTCCTTAGGGATAGGTTTTCTTCCTTCTCCTAGGACTAGATCTACTAGTGGTAGAGTACGCTGTCCCCAGCACTACCCTAGTATCATTTCAAATTTAATTTTCTAAGGTTAGGATTTCCTTTCCCTTAGAATCAAATCTAGACTCAATCCTCTGTAGTTAGGAATTCTTCCTTTCTATACGATCATCCAGACCTTCTTTTTCTTTAGGGATAGATTCTTCCTTTCCCTTAGGACCAGACCCACTAGCGATAGAGTACGCTGCCTCAGCACTACCCTAGTATCATTTCAAACTCAAACTTCTAAGGTTAGGATCTCCTTCCCTTAGATTCATTTCAAATTTAATTTTCTAAGGTTAGGATTTCCTTTCCCTTAGAATCAAATCTAGATTCAATCCTTTATAGTTAGGAGTTCTTCCTTCCTATAGGATCACCCAGGTACCTCTACCCTTAAGGTTAGGATTCTCCTACCCTCAGGACCAGACCCATTAGTGGTAGAATACGCTTTTTCTAGCACTACCCTAGTATCTATTCAAACTCTAATTCCCCAGAGATAGATTTCTCATTCCCTTAAGATCAAAACTCCAGACTTGACCATTCTATTCGGTCAACACCAATATGTGCAATAGAACTACATTCTATTACACATATTGGGGGTCCATTTGTTGACCTCATTTTTGTATGAGCTCAGTAGGACCAATCCAGACCTTAGGATCTTTCCAATCCTTAGGATCAATCTTAACCATAGGATCAATCTGATCTTAGATCAATCCAGACTTTAAGATCAATCCAAATTCAAATCAATCCTGACCCCAGATCAATACAATTTAAGACAAATCTAGATTCTAGGATTCTCCTAGACTTCAGACTCTAGGATTTATTCTAGACCCTAGGATTCTTCCTGACTCTAGATCATATGATCCTCTTAGATCCTAGGATTCTCCTAGATCTATCTAAATCTTAGTATTCTTCTAGATCCTAAGACTATTCTAGATCCCAGGCCCTAGGACTTCCAAACCATAAGATCTTCCTAGAAATCAAACTTTAGGATCTACTCTAGATCCTAAGATCCTTCTAGATCTTGAATCTTAGAACTCCTAGATCTTAGGATTCTTCTAGATTATAGGATTCTCCCAGACCCCAGATCCTAGGATTTCCCTAGGACTTCTAGATTCTAGGATCTTCCCATACTCCAGTCCCTAGGATCTATTCTAGACCCTAGGATTCCCTTAAGCTGATTTGGACCCTAGGACCTATTCTAAACCCTAGGATTCTTCTAGATCAATCCAAGTTTCAATTCAATCTAAATTTAATTCAAATCCTATCATTCAAGCTCAAAATCCAATTCAAAATCAGAAATCCAGCTTAAATCCAGAAATTCAGGTTTAAACCTAAGGCTAAAGGTCTAAGTCCTAAAAGCCTTTTCCAGTGAATTTTTGAACACCTCAAAACCCTATCAAATGACCTCTGATTCAAGATCTATCAGTTCCATACTAATATGACATGTCCCTAGAGGCAACCCTCCAAATTTGAGCTCATTCTGAGATCTCTAACCCCAGAAACTGAATTGAAATCCAAAGACTGTAAAACCTTCAAATATTTACAGTCCATGCCACTGGACCTGCCACCCAGTGGATTTTGACCCTGGAGCTTTCTCCAAAGCCTCCAATCACTTCCAGACCCTTGATTATAACCCATTGAGCATTAAACTGCATTTTATTGGACTCAATTTGACCCCCAGTTGACCAGGGGTCAAAATGACCAAAATACCCCTATGGGGTATGAATAGTCACTTTGGTCAAATGAGCTCCAAATCAAATGCAACTACCTCCAGCAAATTTCAAATGTCAAACCAAATCCATTGAACCCAGAACCAGCCCCTCGGTCAACCTGGTTGACCAAGTCAACCTAGTTGACCTAGAAGGCCCCTTTAGGGTCAAAATAGGTCATTCTGACCAAATGACCTCCCCAGACCTTGGGACCACCTCCATTGGTCTCCAAATATCATTTCAAATCTGTTGAACCCATTTCCAAACCCTGGACCCACCTGGTTGACCAAGTCAACTAGGGTTGACCTAAAAGGCCCTTTAAGGGCCCAAATAGGTCATTTTGACCAAATGACCTCTCCAGACCTTGAGACCACCACCAGTAGACTCAGAATGTCATTCTGAACTGGTTGGACCCAATCCTTGACCCTAGGTCAACTTGGTTGACCAAGTCAACCTAGGTTGACCAATTAAGCCCATTAAGGGCCTAAATAGGTGATTTGACCCAAATGACCTATTTAAACCCTTAAACCACATCTACCAGACTTCAAATACCATTTGAGATTGATCCAACCCAGACCCTGGCTCTGGGTCAACCTGGTTGACCAAATCAACCTAGGTTGACCAATTCAAACCCTTAAGCCTATTTAAGCTCATTCAAACTCTGAATTAATTTTGAACTCCTCAAACCCTCAAACCTATTTCAATGATCAATTCAAGCATATCCAAATCATTTGGAACTAAGTCACTTTAAATTCGACTTAATCAAGTCTTCAAATACGATCAAACATACATATGCATTCATTTGGTCCATTATTGAATTCACTCCATCAATCTCTATGAAGTTAATCTCATAGCTTTCAAATACCCACTTAAAATTCTAGCTTGACTATTTGACTACTTGATTGGTCAAATAGTCAATTCTAGCTTAAGGAGTGAACTCATGAAGTCAACCTTCATTCAAATCCCTATCCCATGACTTTGCATTATTTTCAAGACCCTCATATCAATTTTCCTAATATACCTGGACCTCAAATCAACATCCCTCGACCCATTTGATCAGTCAAGGGGTCAACAAAGGTCTAATTGAACCTAATTGGTCAAAGCACCCAATCCAATCCCCTTGATCGAATCCAGGTCTATCCAGCCCGTTCAATCAATTCCAGAGACTTTCTAGGGTTGTAATCCAACCTCCCCATGCAGCTGATATGCTCTCTAACTCAACCCAATGGCCCAATGAGCTCTATCCGGTCAAACCCATCTACCTGACCCAACTAGCTTAATCCAGACCTGCCCAGCTCACCCCAAGGACTCCAGAACCTTCTCTGGAGCCAACCAGACCCAACTCAAGTCCTGGCACATCCCTTAGCTCAACCCCAACGCCCCTAGGTGGTCCCCTCCATGTGAGAGTGACCCAAGGCCGTTTTCACCTGGGCAATGCACATCTCTGCTCCCTAACGGTCTGGGACAGCTGGCATTCATCCAGGGAACTCACCTGATAGATCCCAGCCATTGCTTTTGGCTCTAGTAGCTGAATAGGGTCAATAGGGCACGGGAGAGAGAGGTCGGAGCTATCTTTCATTCCAGTCTATCTCCAGAGCTTCTGGCTTTTCGTTTTGATTCCCTAGAGCTTCCCCCACATTTCCCTGATCAATTGCTGGCGTTTGGTGGCCGCCGGCGACGAGCTCGAGGATAAGCCAAGGCTAGCTCCGTCCAAGCTACCTCAACTTCTCATAAAAGCTTCCTCCAGGCTCGAGGTCTTCAAGAGAACTAATCTTGGACAATCTACAAGCTCAACAAAATCTAAATCATCAAAATCCATCCATTATATCGCGGTATATTTCTAACCATAGGCATTTTTATAGGTTTCTAATTAACTTCATATAGATTGCATCAAAGGGTTGAAAAATACTTCCACGTTCCTTCTTAGACTCTGATTCACCTCTGTTCAAGGTTTTAATGTTATTTGATTTAATGTTTTGAGAAAATAAGATAATAAATGGTTTTAGGGTTCTCGGTTTAGCTAGAGGAAGAAGACGACCCAGCAGCCGTTGGATCTGCTCATTATAGATCAACGGCTGCGATCGAGCTGGATCCATCATTCAGTTTGATTCATTGAAACCACGGGTCAGCATACTCTTCGTATGGCTAAATCTAAACCGTCAATCCAGATTGCGGGATTGTGATCAACCGTTGGATCATTTTGAGTGGGTTTTCAACCCGCGGGTCTGATCTGGACCGTTAGATTTGCTTTGTTTTAGATCTAACGGTCCTGAATCCCGCCGCGCTGGATAAGTAGCGGGATCCACCTGACCGCCGCCATTTGCGTGGTTAAACCACGCCGCGCCACGTGGAAAAGCGCGTGCACAGTCAGTGCCGTCAGCTGACTGTATAAATAGAACCCTGAATTAAATCCAGAAAATAGGCAGAACTTCAAAAAATCACAGGAATTTCATTTCCCAACCATTTTTGGAGTTCTTGGGCTTGTTTCGTTCGTATTATTCTCTACTTTATTTTAAAAATAAATTTAAATTATTTTGACTGATATTTTGATAGTTATTTCATTTATTCAGAAAACCTCTTTTTAATTTTAAATAAATATATACATATTATTTTGAGCTGAATTTTGGCAGAGGTATTCTAGGGTCTGTTCATGATCCTCCTTAATTTTCTTAAGCTCATTTGATGCAATCTCAATTAAGTTATGAATTTACAAAAATCTTGATCATTATTTGATCTTGATTTTTGAAAATTCATAATTAATTCAATCCAATTTCAATTTATTCATACTAGGGCTCTATGGAATCAGTGAGAATTTTCCTTTCATTGAAAAATAAAATTAGATTGTAATCAGGTATGGTTTGAGGAAGATTTGCTTTGAATAGTGTATGGATTTCCATAAACAATTAACAAATCATATCTGATTATAATATCAAATTAGATTGAGCTTCATTTGAGGATGCCTTTTATATCTTCAAATGTTTTTCAATCTGATTTGATGCACCTAATTCTTTATAGTTAATTATTTGAGTTTATAGGTTATTGTATAACCTATAACTTTAATAGTTTATTATAAAATCTTTCCATAGGGTATTAGGACATTTCATTCTATTCATGATTGTTTGATGTGTGTGTTACATGTTAAGTCAAGGGTTATTGAACTTCAATTTGAACCTATTTAACCTAGTGACGTCTAAGGACAATAATTAAGGATCTTTAGTCTAGAAAACTTAGAAAATTTTAATAATTAGGATTTACATCCTTTTAACTTGAAATTTTGAACATTCAAACTTAGTGACATCTCAAGCCCATAGAAAAATTTCCAGTAACTTTGAGAATCATTGAACCATTTAATTAATTAAATCAATATTAATCTTTTAATCAAACTTTAAAACTTTTAAAAATTCTAATAAATCAAACTTAAATCCAAATGACTTGAAACTTAAGCCCCTTAAGTTTAGTGACATTCCCTGCTCTAGGGAAAATTATCATTAAAATTTGATCCCATTAAATCCCTTAATTAAATCCCTTAAGATTAAACCTTAATTAAGCTCTTAAACCTTCCAGAAATTCCAATAAATCAAATTTAAATCCAAAAAATACAAACGACCCCTCTAACTGATCAGAATTGAGCCCTTAATCAATGAAAATAAAACCCCCTTGACTGGACTTCAAAATTAAGTTTAATTTAATTTTAATTGAGATCTGAAATTTAATTAATTTAATTAATTAAAAATAATTAAAAAATTCCAGGAAATTTCCAAACACTTGGAAATCACTTCTTAGGTCATTCCTGATCTTTGGAGTTGATTTCAAGAAGTTTGGAGGTCATTTGGATTCAAATCATAAAAAGGGTCTCTAATTAAACAATTTTAATAATTCATTAAATACTCAAAACTTCAAAAATTCATAACTAATTCAAATAAACTCCAAATTGAGCAAACTCAAAGGCATATGACTCATCTTAAGGTCTAATATTTATTAAAAATGTTAAGTTTCCAGAAATCAAACAAATTTGAAAAAGTCAACTTTTGGTCTAACCTAGTTCAAATTTAAGTCAAAACTTCAAACCTTCATAATAAAATGTAGAAAAATCCAATTTTAATGTACTTACTGTCTAACTGATCGTATTAAGGTCTAGTATTTTAATAAAATATTAAATTTCTAGAAAACACTTTAAATCAAAAAGTCAAATTTTGACCCTTGAATTAAATGAATAAAATAATCAAAAATTTCCAAAATTCAATAAATTGTCAAAAATTCCAGAAAACATCAATTTGAACTTAAAACCAGCAACCAACCAATATTAATTAAAATTTAATCAACCTTTAAACCTTAATCAAACTCAAATCATTTAATTATATCGGGTACCACTGGGTAACCCAGGCCTACGAGGCTATTAAATTAGCCCCAAGGAAGGTGAAATAAACTTCACGGCCTCGGTGTGAAACAAAGGTGATATCCAACAAACAATTAAAATCAAATTTAAAAATCAATTTCAAGTCACTAATATTTAAATTCAAATTAAATCTTCCCTTAAGCCTTCAACCAACTAGAACTTTAAACAACCTCAATCAAATCATCCTATTTAGGACATATCAAAGCCACATAGCCTGCCTCACACACTTTAGATGGTTTGCTAGGACAACCAACTCTAGTCTTAGGCTAGGCCGGTGTTTACTTTTCTGCTGTGTGCCGGGTTTTCGAGCTTTTACTGTATGCTGTTTGCTAGTAGTAGAATTGATGTGATTGTCTATTTATTTAATGCACTCTGTGATGTGATTGATTGTACGATTAGATCTACCCCTAGGCTAGGAACGATTTGTACTAATTCAATCTTATGCAGGTGGCCATGCTCATACAGGGCATAAATTAAAGGGGGCAAAATTATAATTATCAAATTGCACAGGTGCTCCAGAGAACTGCTAAGACCCCCTTTGAAATTAAAAGAGCATGGCCAAGCGTGGCTGGTTTGAGTATTTAAATTTCAAATATATTAACTGCTTGGGATGTAAATATAACTGTTGATTATTAGGATAACCCTGTAGGTTGTTGAGTCTAGAGTTTTAATTTTCATTAATGTAATTTGATTTGATTTTGAGTTGTATTATTTAAAGTACTTTGAGATTGAGACATTTAAAATCCAATTTGGAATCCAAAGAGGAAGGAACATCCCTTAGGGGAGAGTTCCTATCCATTTGGAGATCCAAATTAGGATGAAGTTCAAATATCCAAAGAGAAAAGATAACACCCCTATCCAGGGGGAGTTTCTTTTCATTTGGATATCCAGACCCGACGATCCAAGGAATTCTAAGGAGACGAAGAAGTGAAGAACGAGAAGAATCTCAAATCTCAAAGTCACTTAAGTCTTAGGAGTAGAATCCGGGTTGTAGTCAGTGGTACCCGGCCACTTTACTTTACTGCAGACCCTGGGTTGTATTATTAAGGGCACTTGCCTATGGACTTTCAATTTGAGCATTTATTTAATTGATTTAATCATTTAATTAATTTGATTGATGTGTTGATTGCGATTAAGGACCCGTATGCTTTTAGTAGTTTATTTGGCGTTCTTGCATGTCGATTTTGATTTAGCCTGGAACCCGATCGGAGGCTCGTGAGGGTACGGTCATTAACTTCTTCTACTTAAACAAAACTTAAAAATTTTTAAGCTCAGATAGAAACTCTAACGCTCTTAAGAAGTAAGCCCGGACTCGCCGGGAGTTTTTCATGCATACATATTGACTTTTCTCATCCGTGTTAGGCACCTCCCCGCCTGCGGGTTCTGGCAGACCACCTGACCTATTAGGGTGCAGTTCTGTCCAAGGGGATGTTGTGCAATCTCTAGGATAAAACCTATTTTTAAGCCTATTTTAAAACTGCTTCATTTTGATTTAAGCATTTCATCGAGTCAACTAGCATGCATCGCATTAGTAACAAATTAAATTTGAGTCTAAATCTTAATTACATTTTTAGCTTAAGCATTTCACCCAACATAAGTTGAAGGGTCAATCAGGAATCTGCTCTAGATGTCGACCCCCAACTCCTCAAACTCAATCTTAAATAACGTCCTTAACCACTCTACATTTAAAGACTTTGACTCATGGTTTTAAAAGCGTTTAGGTGGTTTAGCTGGCTCCCCAATCCAGGCCGGGGTAAGTCCAGGATTACATTTGCATTAGCTAGGTTCTGGGTCACTGATTCTCAGTACCCATTTTAGACTTAGGTTCTGAGACAAATGTTCAATCTTAAGACCTCAATCTTCCGGGAAT
This sequence comes from Dendrobium chrysotoxum, assembly GCA_019925795.1. Taxonomy (NCBI): domain Eukaryota; kingdom Viridiplantae; phylum Streptophyta; class Magnoliopsida; order Asparagales; family Orchidaceae; genus Dendrobium; species Dendrobium chrysotoxum. Next base: position 31,305,092 of record CM034311.1, read on the forward strand.
CTAATTCCCACTTTTTAATAAAATTGATCACTTAAACATTAAATATCTTTCAATCTAATTCAAGCCCAACACTTAGGATAGGTTGGGGTGTTTCTGAAGCAATTCAGAATCTCAAAACACCTCCTACTCTTCTTCCTTTGACTCCAGAAATAACTGCTCAAATTTGATCCAATCCCATTTGAAAATTCAAGTCCTTAACCTTCATTGATATCAATCTTTGAACTCTTAAATAAAATTCGTATCGCTATTTTAATCGAGAGTATTCGTAGAAAATTTTTTGGTTTCCTACGATGTAATTAACTACGAGGGCTTGCGCTCGTAGGAGATTTAGAAACCCAGACCAGATTTCAAAATCAAGTTTTCAAAACCTTCAATTGATTATCTTTGAGAAATTCAAACTTTACGATCATTATCATCATATTTGAACTATCGATAGTAATTGATATCTTCTTTCTCTGGATAGATATATCAATTACAATCATAACTTTAAATATGAAATTAATGATCTCTTATCTCAATTATTGTAGTCGAACAATGGATTAAACATTATTTTGATCCTTCGGGATCATATATTGTTTCTCCTTGAGTTTGATTATAATAATCAGATAAATTCAAAGATTTGTAATCTGAACCTATTAGAGAACGATATGTTCACTTTTCGAAGTGATATATCATTCATAATAAGTGTTCGATTATAAAATTTAAATTCCAGAAATTAGATATTTCCCAAAGAAAATTAAAACCCTCTTTTTAAAACCATATATTTTTCAATCAAACAACCAACAAATGTGGTGATAGAAGATTCATCAGACCGTCTAGAAAAGCTATGTGAGGTGTCTGTTCTTTGCATTAACCTTTAACAACCCGTTTGCAATGCATCGTGTATCCACTTGAGTATGTCTCGATACATCACCTTGTTATTTCTACTACATGTTGAATCCTTCTTGTTTCAATTGACATGTTGATTGTGGTTTGAATATCTTGCAATGTCATTGAACCCTTTGTACAAACCCCTATATGATCAGGAGATTCCTTATAATGGCGTCGTATCTCTCATTGTCTTTTGCATGTTATGAATGAACTTTTGTACACATGAAAGGCTTCAATAATTGCCTGTGAGTACTCTTGTGGTTGCTCGTGGATACTCGTGTTTGTAGTAGATTCGTAGGTCTCGCTTATATTTGGACTACAGGGTGTTGTTATATTCACTTAGGTGAGATATAATCTCTTATAGGTGGTAGAGACACTTATTCTCCCTTATGTTATAATGGACTGTATGGACACCATGACACTCGTTGCATGCTCCTTGTAGATTGTTCAAGCAAATCAACTTGTGTGAACTTTCACCATCATTTATGAGTGAATAATGGTAAGGATCTCACTCTCTTCATGACTTATAATTTGCAAGGAATTTTGTTGTTGGTAGGGCGTACTATGTCTTCTCGTAAATTTGACATGAAGACTGCTATCAATTTCAATCTTCATTATTTACATATTTGGTTGCATGGGCTTGTCTTGACATTGATCGCAGAACATTATCGCATTCTCCTGTATGTCTCTCTGTCGTTCATAGACCTTCATAGGTTTCTTGTAGTTGCTCGTAAGTGAACCATTGTGCAATAGATTCATGTTCATGCTTATGGGTGCATTATTCTGTCCACTATACATCTCTGTTTGCTTATGCATATCCATTTGAATGGTCAAGATTGGTTCATTGAACCTCTGTATTTGGATTGCTCACTCATTAATCAAGAATCTGGCTTCATGTATTTCATTCGAACCCAAGTCTTTTAGAATCCACTTTAGTTCTTTGAGTCATCATCACTCATTTGTATTGAGAGCCTATTCTCTACTCATTTGCTTGCATGACATTTGGATTGCTCGGCTCATTCTTAACCATTGAAACACCAATCCCTTACCATTCCATTTGGAGATTTGATGGTACATTTTTAAATCAAGTACTTTACTGACTATTCATTTTATTCAAATTCAACTTAAGTCCAATATCATTTGAGTTCAAGATCAAGCTCTAACTCAAGTCCAATATGAGTTCAGGTTCAAATGTAGTCTGTCCAAGTTCTCTTGCATTTAGTTCAAATCCTTGTCCAAGCTTGAGTACAAGTGTTCAAGTCATGTCGGCTTAATATTCAAGTTTGAGTCAAAGTTCTTTGTGATCTTGTTGAGTTCAAATCCCATTCAAGTTCAAGTCTTTCGCAATGCACTTAGATCCTTTGTAATGATTCAAGTACAATGTCCACTGTAGTCTTGCTCAATCTAAGTTTATCTTACATTTGTTTGAGTCTCTTATCCAAATCTTTTGCTGTTCAAATATAGCTTGAGTTAATATTCAATTCTGCTTTGTTTGGGTTCAAACCCAGTTCAAGGTTGAGTTCAGTTTGATGTCTCATTTGAGTTCAAACTCAATGTCCAAATAAAATCCAAGTCCTCTATGAAAATTCAGATTGGTCCCCTGTTGTCCTTTGCAAGTTCAAACTATTCTTTTCATTTTGTTTGAACTCAAATTCCAATTTCACTTGATGTTGTATAGTTCAAGTTCTAGTTAAATATACAAGTTTCATTTTAGTTCATTTAATGTCCAAGTAAAGTCCAAGTTCTCCTCTTTTGAGTTCAAACAAGTCCAAGTACAGTCATATAATCACCCGAAATTTCGGCAGCCTCCCGGCGTCTCCCCTGTTTAGGGGAAACTACGAGAAAACTGGGCCTTTCCCACCACGCTAAGAAAAGTGTGTATGATAGGTGCCCTCTTTCGAGGACACTGCGGCCGTGTAAAGTCTTCAATCCCCACCACGCTTAAGAAAGCGTGTATGGGCCTTCAAATGTACCTGAAAAGGAGAGCAGTTATTTCCCCGTAGGTACAGAGCCGCGTACGGGTACTTAAGATTGTCCCCACCACGCTAAGAAAAGCGTGTATAGGGCCTACCCGCCTCGCCATAGGTGTCGCACCGGGTTCCCTTCCCACCACGCTTAAGAAAGCTTATATAGGCGGTTTGCCGGCTCGACACAGACGTCGAGAACGAGATTTTGGTCATTACCCGCCTTATCGTAGGCACCGCACCGGGGTCCCATCCCACCACGCTAAGAAAAGCGTGTATATGTGGTTTTCCGGTCCGCTGCCAATGACGAAAGCGGGCTCTCGGAATTTTAGTGTTTAGAAGTTATACCTTGGCGACCGGCGGGGTTGGCACGTAGATCGAGGCAAGAGTGGGAAAAGAGCATTCTCTCTTTTTATTATTAATTATAATTAACCATAATTAATTATAATTAATTATAGAGAATTAACTAATCATAATGAGTAATTAATTAAGTATAATCAATTAATTAATTATAATTATAATTAATTGATAATTAATCATAATTAATTATAATCACTTATAATTAATTAAGTAATTATATTTATTAATTAATTATAATCAGTTAATTAACTATCACCATTAATTAATAATTAACTATAATTAATTAAAATTATAATTAATTAAATAATTATAATTACTAATTATTAATTAATTATGGCTAATTTATTAAATATAATTAAAGTTAAATACTTATAATTAATAAATTAATTATAATCAATCAATAATTATAATTAATAAATTAATTATAATTAATTAATAATTATATTTAATAATATATAATAATAATAATAATAATAATAATAACTCCCTCCCCTCCTCTCTCTATAGTTCGGTGGGTTTACGGGACTTCGCTGAAGAGGCGCATGAAAGGGAGCAAGTTACCTTCGCACACAGCAAGCTCCCGTCGTTACTTCCGTCTAAATGTCGTAGCTTCCGATCCAACAGGAGGGGAAAGTCGGAGGGGGAGCGAAGTCGGTCGACTGGAGGGGGTTCGACTAGGGCAAGGTATGGGAAAGAAGCTCTCTCTCTCTCTCTCTCTCTCTCTCTCTCTGGGTTGGCGGGATAGAGGCGACGGGAGGAGGTGTTGGACAGAGCTTTGCTTGGCTCTGTGGGTTCGGCTGGATGTGGGAAGGATTCGGATGGGGTATGGTCGGAGAAGCACTGGAGGACGACGGGAGTTTGGCTTCAGGTGACTGGAGAACGGGAGGAAGAGTTGCGGGCCAGGCGTCATTCGTAAATGGAGAGGGAGTAGCGACTGGAGCTCGGCCCTTGCGTGAAGTGGGAAGAAGGGAATCAGCGAGAGCCGTGGGAGAGAGCCGAAGCGAGAGAGAGTGTCCGATAGAGAGCCCCTTTGGCTCTCATTTTACAGGCCAATATAGAGGCGGGATCGGGGCATCCACGCACGCGAGGAATGGGCTTCTGGCATTCGGCGCCGTTCGCAGACTACGTATATGGCACTGTAGCAAACGGCGTGATCTTTGCAGGATTTACGGGATGGGGCTTCTGACTTCGGGCAGGTAATGATTTTTTTTTGTTTCATTAGCATAGGTCAACAGAACAATAGGGATTACAATACTTCCAAGCTCTCTCTTGTGCTCTCATACAACAACAACTGCCCCTAGGACTTTATTTATAGATTTGAGATACAAGATTAGGAAAAAAGCTTCCTAATCTAATAACTATTCAATTCCTAATCAAATCATCAACATAAGAAAATAATCAATATTCAAATTAATACATTAATTGAGTATCATAGCTTTCCCAAATAAACCTGATGTGATTTGCAATTAATGTCAAATCAATAATCTCCGCCTCATCTTTCACTTTAGAAATTGGAAGATAACAAATCATGCTCCAATATCAAAATGAATGCACCCCAGGTGGTTTACTACTCCCCCCCCCCCCCCCCCCCTCCAAGGAATCAAGCTGAGCGTAATTCTTCAAATAAGTAAACAATCAGTCATTAGTTATGCACCACTGTCATGGTGATTGCATCTCCAAGCTTGCATTAACTATATCTCAGGATACTCTTGACAGCTTATCAATGACTCCTTTATGTATCATGTATGAACTCGCTCACAATACCAACTGCTTGTGCAATATTTGGATCGAGCTGCTCTAAAATCAGACCATATTGTGCTATAAGTGTCATGTAACCATGGGTGAGGGATTCTTAACCACTAGGGAGAACACCTCATCATAAGTAAGCCCTTCCCGTTGTGCAGAGTCTTTTTCCACCAACCTAGCCTTGTACTATACATCAGTTCCATGAGATCCTTCCTTCTTTGAACGCATCCATTTGCACCCAATAGCCCTCTTCCATAAGTCATAATCAGAACTGTCCACCACTTCCTTATAGTGACTAGGAACTTCAGCCTCTGTGGCTGAAAGTGTAAATGCAATGTGATCCCTCAACCAAATTGGTTGTGGGACATTCTAGCACCTGACCCTATTCCTTGTAATAGATTCCTGAGCAGGAATCTCCTTAACATCACCTTCTACCTCTCGATCTACATTTGAATCAGATTCTTAGGTAGAAATGATTTTTCTTTATGGAGTAAATGGAGTTGCATTAAACTCCAACTTCTGTAATGCATTTATAGTCCCAGTGGAACTCTCCACCTGCTTAGAGTCCCGAGACTTCAATATGTTTGCCTCATTAAAAGTAGCATCCCTGCTAATGATAATCTTTTTCTCTACCAGATCATAGACTTTGAAGCCCTTGACTCCATGCCTGAAGCAAATATAATTTGTCTTCTTTGTCCGCAATTCTTGTTTATCATTCTGAATATGATAATAAGCTGGACACCCAAAGACTCTCAAGTGCTCATAATCTCTAGTAGGATGCCCTGACCACATCTCCTTTGGGGTCTTCTTCTCAATAACTATAGAAGGCAGACAGTTCACCAAGTGACTGTCATAGTCTATTGCATTAACCCAATAGACTCTATCCAACCCAGCATTGGATAACATACACCAATTTTTTTCCACCAAAGTCTGGTTCATCCTCTCTGCCACCCCATTCTATTGTGGTGTCTCTCTAACAGTGAATTGATGCTCTATCCTAGATCTCTAGCACTCCTGTAAGAATACATCTGAAGTATATTTGCCTCCATTGTCTGATCTGATACACTAGATCCTTTTTCCAGTTTGAGTCACAACCCACTTCTTCCAATTCTAAAAATCTCTAGTACCTCGCTCTTTCTCCTCATGATGTACAACCAAATATATCTGGAGTAATTATCAACAAAAGAGATAAAATATCATTATTTGTCGAATGATGTTATCTTCATCGGGCCCCAAACATCTGTGTGAACATACTCCAAGATACCCTTTATATTGTGGATGGCAGTACCAAAGGATACACATGTCTTCTTGCCAAACACACAATATTCTCAAAGATTAAGCTTATAGGTGCTTGCTCTTTTAATCAATCCTTGCTTCACCAAAGTCATAAGAGAAGCCTCTCCAACATGAGCAAGCCGCATATGCCACAATATAATGGTATCAGAATAATCATCAGCAATAATGGTCGATCCAATCACTATTCTTTTCTAAAGATAGTAAAGGTTGTGGTGACAAACTCCTTTCTGATAAACTAGTGCTCTTGATATATCTTCAGAACTGTTGCCTCAATGACTATCTTGTAGCCCTTGGTCTCTGAAGCCCCAACAGACATCAAATTCTTCTTGATATCTGGAATGTGCCTCACATCAATCAGCTCTCTCACAGTACCATCATGCATTCTAATGAAGATGCTAACTACACCAACAGTACGACAAGCCTAATCATTTGACATGGTCACAACACCATTATCAAGCTCCTTATAAGTATTGAACCACTCTCTAGTGGGATAAATATGATAGGTAGTACCAGTATCTAGAATCTAGCATGAATCATCTGAATATAAACTCTGAGCAAATGTAGATAATGATAAATCTCAATCTTTGTCATGCTCTTTCATGTTAAAGTTAGCCTCAGTGGAAACTCCCTTTCACTGCTCCTTCACCTTCGGGAAATTTGTCTTCCAATGATCAGTCTCCAAGCAGAAAGTATACTAATTCTTCTCAAGATTATGCCCACTAGACTTTCCCCACTTGCCGCTGCCGCTATTTTTAATCTTCTATTTTTCATATCTTCCTCATTGGAGTGTGAGATCCTCTGTCAAATCTATCTTTAAAAACTCCTTATCCCGATATCAAAACTCGTGATTCAGCAATGTAGTAGTCACCTCACCATAATTCAAGACCTTCTTCCCATGAATGAGCATCATCGTGAACTTTTCATACTCATCTGAGAGCGAATTCAATAGAAGGAGCTCCTTGTCTTCGTCTTCAACCTCCTCATCCAGATTCAAAAGATCTGCCAACAACTTTGTAAAGTCATTCAAATACTCATCAATTATCATCTCATGCCTCCTCTGAAACATGTAGAGTCATCATTTCATATGGAGATAATTCTCCACGCTCTTCGTCAAATACTTGTTCTCCAAATTCTTCCACAGCTTCATAACATAAGTCTCCATCATCACCTCATACTTGATCTCTTGAGACAGGCAATTTTTTATTAAGCCGCAAGCACTCCAGTTCATCTTGAGCCAATCTCCTCGGGATGTTCATCACCATTCAGAACATCTTCCAAATTCAACGAGCACAGTGCATCCATCACTCATATGGCCACATGCCAAAGTTCCCTTTGCTATCAAATTTTGTCACGTTGATTTTAACGGGAAGTGTAACCACCCGATGGATCGACACCTTCACCATTGAGGTCAATGTACCCATGGCTCCACCAGATCTCATAGCCTCCATCAAATTGCAGCTTCCTTACAACACTAAAATTACACAAATCTAACCCTCAATTTGCTTCAAGTAATGATCTGGAATAGAAATCAAGCAGCTACAAAATTCAACTGAATTTGATCTCCCTTGACTTCTACCTAGAATAAATAGAACACATAAATCTCCAAGATTTATTACCTCCGGTTGAATGCATGCACGAGAACTTCCTTTGTGCATATTATGAAGTTCGATCCACCTCGAGTGATCTCATGTTGCTTCTATGCGCGACACCAGGCCCGCAATCAAATTTCAATCCCACGTGTTTGATTTTCTTGAGTGACTAACTACACACCTTCAATCACACATAAAAATTGCATATGTGATCAACCCGCACGACTGTAGTCTAACTCCATGTGAACTCCAGCATCAGGCCTGATGAAATCACGTATATGAGCCTTCTGCACCAGACCTATGCAAGTTCATCCCAGGTTCTTCCATGCAAAACCCCATATTTCAGCCCGCCTTCCGCTATCTCATAAATTGTATGGTATGCGTGCTAGATCCCACACACTAGGCCAAAAACTCAGCACATCTAACCCACGTCTGCCCCGCATGTAATCCATGGCCCGATCGGCCTACGACCGCTCTTCTGCTTAGCCAGTCGCTCCAGCAATAAATGAACAAGGCTTTGTTCCATACAAATAAATAGGAATCTTCATCAAACTCTTGATTGAACCTAGAAATTGCACCAAAAGCTCTGATACCAATGTGGGCTCCGAAAATTCCATTGGGTGCATGCACGGCCTCTCCACGCCATCGATCTATTTTTTTTATTTGATGGTGATGACGACAGCAGAGAGTTTTAACGATATTAGGTTCCGGGTGAATTTTCAGAAGGCAGATTGGATTTTAGATAAGTCACTACCCAGAGATTTCGCCCTCATTTTGTGAGGACTTTATGATCTGAGTTCTGGTTTCCTATAGGCGCAAGCCCCTATAGTTAATTACCCCTCCTGATAACGAGAGAGAACTTTTGATTAGGGCTAGTCGTTAAAAAGCTCGTATAGATTGTAAATCCAACGTATAATAGCAACAATTTTAGGGTTTGAATTTGAGATTTGAATTTATGATTTAGAAATTATCACCACGAACTTAAAATTGGTGGTGGGGGGAATGAAGACGAGCCCGATCAAGATCCCATGGTTCCGTCGTCCTGGGCTGTCATGTTCCCTGGTTTACTTAGTCAGAGGAGGTAGTCGACCCAACCTGACAGAAGGATCCTTATCGGCAGCCATGGGTTGCTTCGTCCAAGGGTACCTTGTAGACCTGGGGTGGTGTTTATCTAAGGGGATAGATCTGAATCCACCTTAGCTGACAGAGGGCTTTGTACCTATCGAATATACCCGATGATTCATAACTCAAGGGTTTGACGCCGTTAGGGAACATATGGGCTTTGACGGTGATCGTAATATAATGGTGCCATTTCGCGGCAGAACCATCCGATCAGAGGGCACGTGCCACGTCCCTGCTGGCAAGGGACTATTTGAGGATGAATCATAGCGATACACCCGACATGCATTCGCTCTTTGTGAGCTAAGGTTAATTTCAAATTTATCACCCCCGACAAACGATTGCGGGAGATGGATGATTTTTAGTTTTAAGGTTTTAGGTGATATATTTCATTTTTAAGAATTTGGGCTTTTATTGGATTTGAGATTTGACCCCTCCGGTTGAGATTTCGTGTCAACACGGCCATCATCGGGGTGACTTTTGAGTCACTAGTATTTTTGTAGGAATTGGGAGGCATTTTGTAATTCAAGTCATGTCACTCGAGTCCTTTTATGGAGGAGGATGAAACTTGAATTTTTGACCCGCGTAGCATTCTCGAACCATTGGATTTAAAATCATATGCGGTGGTCGGAGCACATACGGGTGTTATTTAATTTGAAAATAGAATATTATATTAACGAGCATTTGACCCTACGCAGCATTCTCGGACATTGGCGTTTTGGAAATTTATTGCATTTGTTGGAGCACATGCAGGGGTTTTGCACTTCAGTTTAAGGGATCATATTTAATACATAAGGAGGGATTTTAAAATATTTAAATATGATCCATTTGCATAAATGATTTTTTTTAGCAGAATGGTCGGGATTTCTTTTAAGGACCTACGAACGCCTTCTGTCCGCTTGCACACACATTGTGGATCCGATGGCGTGGTGTTGTACTGTGAGTATTTTAAATCAAGTTTGAGTAGTAATACATAAAAGATGTGTTATTTAACTTATTCAAGCTTGTCACATCATCTATTATAGCTTGTAAGGGATGTTTATCCAATAAACATTAGAAGATCCTGTTCTCGCTTGTAAATGAACTGCATTGGTTGATACGAATCTTCTATTATCTCTTATAGATCAATTAAGTATACTACAAATTCATTGCTTCTTCTCCTCATACATTAGTGATATGCCTTCTTTTAGTAAAATGAAGGATAATTATTACTAAAAAGCACCGAAAAGAAGTATCAATATTGAATTCAAATGAATCCATTGTATACCATTAATCTAATCATTGGTTGATGTTGCCTCATCATCATGTGATAAACTAACACAATCATCGTCAAATCTTGTTCCAACATTACCTTGCTCAATCTTATTATCATTAGAAGTCTTAGAAAGGTGTCTGATATTTTCATCATTAGAGCTAAGCTCCTTGTCCTTGCTCGCAAACTAGTTGTTGTGGGCACTACAAATTCTCTACTCCCAAAGAGATTACATGCGTGGCATTTCAAAGTGATTTGAAATATATATGTGTGTCAGATTCGAGATTAGCCAGGACATAGATTTAGACACTTTACTCCCTCAATGTCAGTGCAAATGTCTTACTCTGTGCTCGTAGCTTGTTTCTACTACTGTACTATGTTACTTTGCTTTCAATTTGTTTTGCGTGCAGTAGTTAATTTACTACTTTCAGCATTAATTTAATTATATTTATTGATATGCTGACTTTTGATTGTTTACTTGTAGGTGCTCGTAGCCAGCAGTCTAAAGAACTCTCAGGTAGATGCAGCTTAGACTACAACTGAGGATCTTAGTGAGCTTGAACTTGTTTGTTGGAGAGTTGTTGGAGAGAATTTCATTGTTTAGAGGGCTACCATTTGTCGGAGTACCTTTAGAGATCTCATGCTTTAGAGCTGCTCAGTAGATTGTACTTAGGTTGATTAGTGGAGAACAATTTATTTTCTGTATTAATTTGATTTTCATTGCATTATTTAAATTGATTAATCAAGTTTTGATTTTAATTAAAATTAAATTTGTTAATTTGCTTGGCTCTCTTGGTAAAGAGTGTATTTTAAAGTTATTCAATTAATTTTAATTGAAGTTTAATTTAAATCTTAAATGTTAATGTATTTTAATTCAAGTTTTTTTTTTATTTTTAATTAATGTTTTGATTTATTAAAGTTTAATTGACTTTAATTTAAGTTAAAGTTTTTGATTTTAATTAATTATTTTAATTAGTCAATTTAAAATTTAGTTATTTAATTGGTCAAATTGGTTTTGTTAATTTAAAGCCTTAATTTGAATGATTAAAGTTTTGTTTTGAGGAATCTGTTTGTTTGAGTTAATTAATATCCAAATTATCTTTCAATTAGATTTTAACTTTAAGTTAAATAATTAATCACATTAATTTTGAAGACTTAATTTGATCAGATGAATTTTATTTTAAATTTGGATTTCATTATTTATTGAATTAGGTCATTTAATTATCATATTAACTGAAGGTTCAAATCAGGATTAATTAACTTAAGGTTTCAAGTTGATTAAAGTTTAATTGAATGTTTTCCAAAATCCACCAAAGTCCAGAAATTTTATTTTTTTCTAAGTCCCGAATTTTTTAATAAATTTCGGCAGCCTTCCCGCGTCCCCTCCCCGGCACCGGGAGGTAAGAGGTGGCTCGACTCAGCCAGAGCGAATCAACGGCGGGGAGATTTGGGAGAGCGAATCGATCCCAAAAATGTCTTCAAGTCTTCTAATGTGTGTAACCTACCGATTTAAGCAATTTAATTTAATTTGAATTAATTTTAAAAAAATATTTTTATTCCCCTCGAAAATCCGGCAGCCTTTCGGCGCCCCCTCCCCTCCCGGGGAGGTTGGGGAGGGCACTTTCCCTTTTGGATCGACTCGGCTGGAGCAAATCAACGGCGAGGAGATTGGAAGCGTAGTGTCTGCGCTCCCTCAATCGGATAAGCTCAACGACCGAGGGCTTCAGGGGACCGAATCAAACCCCGAGACTTCCTTCAAATTGCTCCCGTTGCGGCGCCTATTTTATAATAGTAATAAATAATAATATAATATTATATATATCTATATATATATATTATTTATTATTTACTGTTATTATTATACTTATATATATATATATATATACAATATAATAGAGTATATATTAATATAATATACCCACACCCACACACCCAAACACCCAAACAGAGAGCAGAGACGGAGCCCGATCTGGCTAGGGCACGAGTTGGAGCAGGCTTCGTCGGCGGCAGGTTTAGCGGGTCGGATCCGACCGGCGGGTTCAATCCAATTCGAGTGAAGGAGGCGGCAAGCCGGTGGCTAGAATCGAACGCAGGAGTTGAGCACTGGTCAGGTTCGGTCGCTAGAAGAGGCGGAAGTCAAGCTTGACGGCTAAGGTCCGGCGAGTGCAGGCGGTTCGTCCGAGTTGGCTTCGGCTTAGACAAGGGAGAACGGCCGGCGGAGGTTTGGATCGGAACAGGAAGTGGAAACCGTGGTCGGTGCGGCTGCGGGGGTCAAAGAGATCGAGAGGTAAGTTCCTTGCGATTTTTTTTCTTCCGATTTTGTGAGCGTATGAGCGGGAATGAGAGGGTTCCACTGTTTTGTGTCGTGAGGTTGCGGTTATGGGATCGTGGGGAGCAGTTTTAGCAAACGTGGGTGATCGTGGCTGAGGTGGAGTCGGTCGAGTGTGTAGGCCGATCCGGTTTGCTGCTTACTCGTCAACAACCAATTGTTGTATAAATAGTGGAAATAAAAATCACACAACAAATAACATAAAGAACACGATGACTTATGTGGTTCGGTGAAGATGCTTACGCCCACAGGGAGGAGATGATGATTTCACTATAATGGAGAATAATAGGGATTATAATACTCTCAAGCTCTCTCTTATGCTCTCATATAACAACAGCCTCTAGGGCTTTATTTATATATTTAAGATACAATAGATTACGAAAAAGCTTCATAATATAATCCCTAATAAAATCCTAATTAAATCACCAACATAAGGAAATAATCAATTCAACATTCGTTTACCCTCCCCGCTCAACTAGGGTTTTCCCCTAACCTTCTCTCGATGGCGTTGGTCGCCACTGCCGATGTCAGTGTCGATCTCAGGGAGATTTTTTTATCCCTCCTATCCTTTTGATCTATTTTTGTGATTTTTTGCTTCATTTTCTTAATTCGTCCACCTCCGACCCCTCGTGGACAGAATGGCTGTAAATCGCTTAAGCGATGCTAGTTGTTTTAGATGGCTCGATGAAATCGCATTCTTTTCTTGATGCCCTTTATGGCATTTCCTCCGACTCGAGTTTTCATGAGCTGAAAGCTACTACTTTCCATGGTTTACCTTCACTGTGGGTCTCGGAGGAGGAGATCCTTGGTCTTCTGACTCCTATTCAATATGCGTAGGTTGGCGAATTTCCCTCTCGCCAACTTAGTCTTGACTCTATCCGAAGGTTTTTCTTCAACCTTAAGCTCAATGGCAAATTTTATGTTACTTTGTTGAACCCTTCGCATGTATTGACTCTATTTGAAGGTTTTTCTTCAACCCTAAACAGATCTTACTTTGTTAACAACTGCTATATGAAATTGACCAAATGGTCTCCTTTATTTGATATTGGTGTGGAATCTCCAGTTATCCCCATTTAGATTTCTTTTCTAAACTTACGGCCTCATCTGTACTCCCCTCATATCCTTCACGGTTTGGGATCGTTGTTTGGTCGTCCATTAAAAGTTGACAATGCTACCTTTATAGGCTCTCACCAATCTATTGCGTGTGTTTTGGTTGAGCTTGACATCACCAAAAACTTCCCTGATAGAGTGTGGCTTGGTCCTAAAAATTTTGAGTATATTCAACATGTCGAGATGGAGGATTTTCCTCCCTTTTGCATTTTCTGTAAATATATTGGGCATTCCAAGGATGACTATCGCCCCCAACCTTCCTCTGTGTCGATGATTGTTATTGCCAATGAAGTTAATCCTATTAGCTCTGATGGGAATGATATTAGTGTTATGAAAACTTTGGATAATATAGCTATCACTAATTTGACTCCTGCTATGCTGGTTAATGAGTTGGTTGTTAATGGGGATACTTGTATTGATACTGTTAATGTTGTGGATAACGTGAATATTGAGATTGATAATTCTTTGAATCCCATATTACAGGCTATCGTCCCTTTGGTTTGTGAGGATGGTAACATTCCTATGGATGATAGCACTTTGCTTAATATTCTTTCTTGTAATCATAGCAATCAATTAGCTAAGACGTCTCAATTGGAAGCTTTGGTTTCTCGGCCTAAGCACGATACTATGGATGACCTCACTACTAATGTGGATATGAGGCCTGTTGGGAATGTTTCTCCTCTTGTTTCTTTCAATGTAACTTTGGCTGATCATGATGGATTGGTGGTTTCTGATAAAGCTCAATTAATTGGCTTACCTTCTACTCCTAGTTTTAATGTTGATGCTACTACTTTGTGAGGTGGGGATTGCTTGGTTGACATTCCTGTTGGCTATGCGGATTGGATTTGTTCGCAATTAGGCGAAGACTGGGGCTCTGAGGGAACTCATGGTGATTTATCTAATTATCTGAATGATGTTTGTAATTTAAATGTGGTTCAGGTGATTGCTAAGGGTTTCTCTAGAAAGTTTGGTAGGGAAAAAAAAGAATAATAAATCAAAACCACATATTAGTGGGTTTTAATATTTTGACTTTTCTTTCCTGCTGGTTTGGGCCGTTTGGTCTTTCATGTTGTGGTTGTCTCTCTTTGGTGGTTGGGTGGTTGTTGCCTTTATGATTTTTTTGGTTGGGGCCGATTGTGTGTTGTGGATGGTTATGGGTCATTATCCGTTGCTGTTGTTGGCTCATTGGAGATTGTTGTTTCCTTTTCCTCTTTATTGCATGTTCTTTGTTGTTGTTGTTTTTTTTTTTTTTTTTTTTTTTCAGGTTGCTGTGGCCTTTTGCAGCTTATGTTGGTTGGGGCTGATTGATGTTGTCATGTTGCTTTGCCTTCCTTCTGTGGTTCCTCTCATGGATGGCTCTTAGGCCTTCTTGGTGGATTGCTTGTTTTGTTGTTCTCTTTGTTTTTTTATTTTATTGTAGTAATAGATTGAATCATAGGCTTGTAGGTTTTACTTTAAATTTTATATTTTTAGAGAGCTGATGGTTCATTAAGGACTTGTAATCCTTTTTTTATTTAAAGTGTAGGCCCCTCTGTGAGTTTTATAAAAAAAATAAGAAAATAATCATTATTCAATTTAATACATTAATTAAATATCATAGCTTTCGCAAATAAACCTAATTTGATTTGCAATTAGTACCAAATCAACACTTTTCAGGATATAGTTCCACTATAGGGAATGCAAGTCTCGGTGTGAATTTTTCTCTCACTATCGATGTATTTTACTTGAAGAGGTGCTGAGGTGGAATAGGAGTTGCAATATATTCAAAGAATTTCTTAATACTTTAGATTTTCTTTTAATACTTTTCTATTCATTTTTTATTCGTTCTTTAATTGTTGCAGTTATCGTCTGGAGGTCAATCAGGACGTCCCACGTCACCAATTTACTATGTACCGCTGTGTATCGGATAACGTGTCGTGTCCTAATTAACCTCCGAACGGTCCGGTGACCGCACGTAATAATTTCTCCAAGCAAAGATAATATTATTGAGGATGACATCCTCGAGACTAAAGTTTCATTTGGTACAGCTTTTTTTACTGCTTTTTAAAATAATTTTTTAATATAAAAATTTTTTGAACTAAATTTTTTTATAATAAAAAATTATTTTAAGTAGTAAGAAAGCCATCTTAAACGAAGTCTAAGAATCAATGCAAAGTCTTGGTTCTTACACTAAAATTAGAGCCTTTTTAAGTTTTTATGGAATGTTAGAAATGTTTTTCTTCATAGCTTCTCACCCTTATTAAATGGGATGATGGAATAATGTCTGAATGGCATGAGTGAATACATGATTGATAGGATATCATGACAATGAACCATTATGAACTTTTAAATGTTGTGTTTCCATAACTTTTAATGGCGAACTATGATAAACTTGAAAATAAGGGTATGTTTGAGACCGCTTACAAACGGTTTTGTTTTTTAAATAGTAATTACAAATATTTTTTTTACTATTACTTGCTTATTGCTTTTTCATTGCTCTTTAGAAAATTTTATGATGAAAAACTATTTTATAAAACTTTAGAGCCCAATCATATCTATACAAAGCACTTTTATGACTTTCAAGAAACGCTTATGGGTTAATTTAGAAGTCATTCTACATTAATTCTACACACCTCCTTATTGTAACCTATGTATGGAATAAAATATCTCGGTTGCCAAACACTAAGAGCCAACCCTGGGCATTGAGCTTAGACATGCACCCGATAGCAATAAGAGAACATCTCACTGCCACAATTCCTTGATGGACATGCATGTAGATCAAACTGCCCAAGTTGATCATCTCGAATTTATCATATTTATGGTGGATGTGATAATATTTATTGATATATCCTCAAAAATTAATTATGACCGGGCACAAATCTTGAGACAAAATCAAATCGAAAACTTCCGATTAAGGGAGGATGAGCAAACTATATATGATATAAGGCCTGTTGGATTCTTTCCTATTTCAATTACCCAATTAATCAAGGTTTAAGGACAGCAACATGCTCAAAGGCATTGCACAAGCCAGTAGAGTTTGTGCAAGCTGAGTTAAATCCATAATAGAATGCTTCTTATGCTGCATATTACTGCCAAGAATGTAAAAAGATAAAACGTTTGCTTGGCCTCAAGACTTAAGACTTGAAAGTTTTAAGCGAGCAAAAACAAAAAAAAGATAACAAAAGAAAGCACAATAGCAAACTAACAAATAAAACCGTTGAGCAATATAAAATCTTCAAAATCGTAACCATTAAAAAACATTTACTATAAAACAGGCTGTCATAATCTAATTCATTGGACTTTTTATTCAAGGGAATTAAAAGATTTATAACAATTAAAGAATTCATTTGGTTTAGGCTACATCAATAAACAATGACATTTTTAAAGCCTTACAAATTGTCTTTTATCACCTCCTTCAGTCCTTCTATATGCATTGACAAAACGGTCATTAACTCTCCGCATCTTCTTCCTAAACTTGGACGCACTACTCTCCAAGTTCAGATTTATTTTTGGAGGTGTCCTAAAGCAAAACGATGCAGCAACGTCCTGTGAAATTAATCAAATTTCCAATCAATCTCATGCAGGCTGAAAATTTTCCTTTTTTGAATAGTAGCGAAGTCTATAATGGCACTCATACTCAAGAAACTAATACAGGAGGGAAAAAAAAAGTATATAGTATCAAGCAGTAAAATTCAGGCATGAAAAAGATTTTGTTTTCATAAGAAACTCATTTAAAAAATCTGTTGATGCAAACCATATAATTGCTCTATGTAGCATATAGCAATAACGAAGCTAATAAATGAGGCCCTGGGAATGTCATCTAACCAATCACTGAGAAGGGAAGACTAGCAGGCTTCACTGTTAATATTTCTGTAGAAAATTTGAAAAAGAAACCTCATGTAGCTATATATGCAGTTATTTTCAAGTACCTGAAGATTGAGATGGTGTACGTTAAATATTTGCTTCATGGAGTGTGAATTGTATGCTAATATGTAGGACCTATACGCCTCTTTAGCTGACTGAAGCAGGTAGTAGTTCTCCCCAACAACTTTCTCCTGCAGAATATTCAAAACAGAATAATTTCATGAAAAATAGAGTAGATCATGGTAAAAATATGCATCTAGTAGCACAATTGTCGAATAATGAGAATACCAGTTGAGACTGCAAATTTGGCACCTTCTTTTCAGAAAATTCGTATTGCTTCACAGGTACATTAGCTGCCTGGCAGGAAGAAAATAAAAGGCAGATGATAAGCAAATACGACTTGAAAGTGAGAAAAGGACAATTATAGTTTCTATCATACAATCAGATAGGAAACAAATTTCAACTCTTCAGGCAACAGAAAGAGTAGAGCATTTCCTTCAGCACCTTCCCCACGTGCAGTTCGACCAACTCTGTGTACATATTCCTGCTCAATGTAATATATCTCGTGGGTGATGGAAATTTAAACATAATTTATTTATGGCGAGTTCTGAATGAGCTCTTATGCCTTAATATAAAAAATAAAATAAAGATATTAAAAATAAGTAAAAAAAATATTACCTTTGGCTCATCAGGAGGATCATACTGCAAAATCCAGTCCTAGAAAAAAAGGAAACACTTAAAATTTCAAACAAATTGATTTACACGAGAAAAAAAGTTAAGTTTAAAACAACAGCAAACAAACCACAGAAGGAATATCAAGACCACGAGCTGCAACATCAGTGCACAGCAAGATACCCTTGTTGGCCTTGCAGAAATCAAAAAAGGTGCTAGTCCTTTTCTGCTGCTTTTGCTTTCCATGGATATCATAACAGTCAATCTGAATATATTTGAGAAGCTCTGCATGGTACTTGACCGAATTGCAAGAAGAAAAGAAAACCATGACCTTTTTTGACAAATTCTTTTTCAAAAAAGCATACAAAACCAGAAATCTTTTGCTGCTTGGCACCACACAGTAACCCTGCTGCAGTCCTTCGACAGTAACCTATTGAATCTTTGTGGTCATTTCCAAGCAGACATACTAAGAGAAAAATTAACGAAAAGAGACAGACCCTGCAAAATACCTTTGATCTCCCATCATCAACACCAATGTATACAGGAGCTTCCTTGAATGTTAATTTTGCAAAATCCTCAACCTGCAAGTATTCTTTCCAATAGATCAGCAATGTAGGAAGAAAAAAAGGTTCTAGTAGATTAAAAGTTCAAATAAAAACCTCCTTAGTTTGTGTAGCTGTAAACAGAGCTGTTTGGCGGTCCTGCATGGACATAATTAGCAATAAGCTCATAAATCAAGAACAAATAATAATCAAATCGTAACAGAAATTTTAAAAGAACTAATATGCATATTATGGAATTAAGTATTCATATCCTAACAAGGAATAATCATATGAGCATGCTTGAGGGTCAATTTGTTTTTCTGTGAGTGAATGGATCTCAATTTCTCAA
Source organism: Dendrobium chrysotoxum (assembly GCA_019925795.1). Classification (NCBI taxonomy): domain Eukaryota; kingdom Viridiplantae; phylum Streptophyta; class Magnoliopsida; order Asparagales; family Orchidaceae; genus Dendrobium; species Dendrobium chrysotoxum. The sequence continues at coordinate 31,324,133 of CM034311.1, forward strand.
GTCATCTTGAAGTGAGTTCCGATAAAACTTATTTGTTTCATAATTCACTTTTTACTCAACTTAGTCTTTGTACTTGTTTGGGCAACAGCTAGTTTTTTTTGTTTTTTTTTTTGGGGGGGGGGGGGGGGGGGGGGGAGTTGGGGAAGCAACGAAACCATTTACACGAGGCAGACTCTAACAAAGAAAATCTAACAACAAATATATCAAGCAATGATGCTATGAGATTATGCCCAAAATAAACTCATATATCAGCATACAGAATAGACCAAAGCAAAAGAAATAAGGAAATCAAATCAACAGAAAATCGAGGTTAACATGAAACCTCCGAAGAAATTAGAGCAGAAATCTTTCATAAAGTTGAAACTCCCGTTAATCACGAGATTGCATCAAAGTCTTTGGAAAAACACATTGATCACATGGACACTAAACTTTTTATTTCACATGAAAACAACCATATTCCTTCACTGAAATCAACTGGAATGGAATCACGAAGTTGAATGGCATCACGAAAGATGGATATAGTAAGAAAGGAGAAATTCTTGAAGAAGTTTTCTCTTGATAAAAAAGATTCAAAAGAGGAACATTAATATATCCCACCTGAAAACATCATCCAACAGTGGAAGACCAATCTCCAAAAGGGAATAGTATCATCTCCTTGGCAAGTTATATGGCATCTACAGGTAACCTAGGGTTTCTATTGGCCTTAAAAGCGGGAGGGTGGTTGGAAGTAAAAGCACTATAAGAAAAACAAACAAAGAAATAAAAGTTTCTTCACAAATCACCATTAAAGTCGCACCTACAATACAAGAAGCCTTAGTGATGGAGAGATGGTGTGAGATGGATGGAGATAGCCATACAACATCCAAGTGGAAGCTCAAATTATGTTTCCAAATATAATTTATAAAAGAGCCACCAAGCTCTTTAAAGGAGAAGGCCACCAAGCAATACCTAAGAACTACATCATTCAAAAACAATCCTTTTCTATTCTATCTCATTCAAAAGGAGATACATGGCATTATATAGCATTACAATAAGAGAGAAACAGAGAGGGGATTCACCACATATTAAAAATACATAAAATTAATGTCTTGTTGTCATTTAGCTTGGAAACTTGTCATGGCTAAAATTATCTTCATATTTACTATCTTTCAAACTATTTTCCCTCCTTGGCCAAGTTGTAATAAATGCACTTTGAAATCACTCCCTTTTCATTTTGGAATAAATCTTGATAGAAGCTCCCAAAGTCAAACTTTAAAAATAAAAACTAACTATTCATCTTCTCTTGGCCGAAATTATAATGGTAGACTTCATTTGAACCTTTAATAATAAACCTTTTATAATAGCAAAATCTTCATATTATAATTCCAAAGTAATTTCCAATATGATAATTATTTACTTAACTTATAGAAGTCTCAAACAAGGCTTAAAATTGTGCAATTTGGTATTGAAATGTTTTTCGATGAGGAGAGGCGTAAGCCTCAAGGGCCCAAGTCGTTTTGAGGCTTAAGTCTCAAAATCCAAAATTGTATAAAGTAAAAATAGAGGTTAAAAGTGATATAATACTCAAATAATATGTTAAAGGATAACATAATAATTTCTTTTAAACTATTAAGTAACAAATTAACATACATATGAAATAAAAAATTGCACAAGACATAAAGTGACAATTGATAAATTGTGCGAATAGAATCGAAATCAAATATTACAAGAGCAAAACAACATAAAATATAGGAATTGCATAAACGTATTAAATAACATAAAGTTCAACTTTAAATTCCTTCTTTTTCAGTACCCTACTCATCCACTTTTAATTCCTAATTAAAGTTGAAATAGCTATCAACAATTCAGAAATCATTTGCACTATGATCACTAAGGTGATCTTTATTTGAGTCTTTGTCATAACAAATTGGCCTCTCCCCTGCCTCATCTTGTGGAGTCCAATGCCTCACAATCTACTTCTTTATCATTTATTTAATTTATCTTCCTCTTTCATAAATGTATGTCATTAAAATAAAGATGAGAGTAATACTCCAAAAGTTTTTAGAGGAGGTGGTGGTGGTGTGCAGCTTTTAAGTGATCCCCAGCGGCGGCTACCACGTTGGTGACTGCAGCAAAGGCATCAGGCTAGAGGTCGAGGCAATCTAGAGGAAGTTGTTGCGGCTCGGGGGTATATGAAGGCGTGATTTGTTCGAGGCGTTAGTTTAATATTTAGGTAAGTTTTAATATATATATATATATATATATATATATATATATATATATATATATATATATAGGGGGAAGCGTACGCCTGACACCAGCTAGGCGAGGAGGGCCTCAACTAAACTGAGGCACAAGCCTCATAAAAAAAACTCTAGGCATAAACCTTGAGCCATTTTTCACTAGAATTGTGTAAAGGTGAGCCTCATATTGCACAATTTTAAACAATGCTCTCAAAATGATTCACATATTTTCATCCTCTATAAATATATTTTATGATTTTCTTCTAAATCATTTCTCCCTTTTTTCAAATACTCTACTCCTAGAGAATTAAATGGATGCTAATGAAAAAGAAAGCAATGATGTACTGGGTCGAGCCCTGTGGGCCCTACTAATGGGGACAACGGGCAAGGAGAGAGGGGGGTCAAAGGAGATTAATTACTTACCATAGAAGATCAAAATTGAGAAGAAATTAGGAACGTTTATTTAGGGAAAGATGACTGATTTGATCGGGAGGGAATTATGAAGGTTTATTTAAGGAAAAAGGATTGATTTGATTGGGAGGGAATTAAGAAGGTTTATTTAAGGAAAGAGGAGTAATTTGAATTCAAATTTGAAAGGGCTTTATTTAGGGAAATAATGCTGATTTGAATTCAAATTTGGAAGGGAATTATTTAGGAAAAAGAGGGTTGATTTGAATTCAGATTTGGGAGAGAATTAGGAGAGCTTGTTTAGGGTTAATTATTTTGTTTTCATTATGTGATTGTGTTTTTTGCTGTAGTTTTTCTTTGGAGTTGTTCCTAACGGCACTTAGGGTTTGTGGAGAACCAATCTATCTCTTGAATAGTAGATCAACTTGTATCTTGATTTGTTGTGCCTTTATCAAAGAGAATTAACCCAAAATCTCTTCCTTTCTAGCCTATTTCTGTTGCGTTTTTTCTTCGGTATTGCTGTTTTTGCTGTAAGGAGATCGGATTCCTATCATAATGCAATATGAGGAAAAAAATAGAAAAATGCAAATACAAATCAAGCAAATACAACCTAATCTAGATAACCACCAATTCTTTTTCAACAAAATGCAAAAAGTCTAATCAAATCCACAATGCAAAATGTCTAACCAACGTCACCAAACCAAAGATGCACATAAGGAGTGTGGAGATTGAAAAAGAAAATTTACATAATATTGAAGTAGCAGCCAAAAAAGATAAAAATTTTGAAAAAGATCAAAGGAAAAACAATAGTATGTATGTTTTAAAAACACTCACAAGAATGCATCATCACATGTGTACAAACGAATCTTCTTTGCTCTGATTCCAAATGTTTGAGAGGTAGTGGGAGGTGGATGAAGATAGCCATATAATATCCAAGTGTGAAAATTTGGATTATGGTTCCAAATATATATTTATAGAAGAATCACCAAGCTCTCCAAAAGAGAGACCACGAAGCCATGCTTAAGAACAAAATCATTCAAAAGCAATCCATTTCCATTCCATCTCATTCAAAAGGAGTTAAATGGCTATAGATAGCATTACAATAAGAGAGAGAAAGATGCTCCACCACATATTAATAATACATAAATTAATTTGTTTTGTTATTATTTAGCTTGGAAACTTGCCATGGCTGAAATTACCATGCATATTTACTATCTTCCAACCCATTTTTTCCTCCTCTGCCAAATTGCATTAAATGCACTTTGAATAAATCTTCATAGAAACTTTGAAGATGAAAATTGACTCTAGGTATTCCCTTGGCCAAAATTATAATGGTGGATTTCTGAAGCTTTAATAATATAATTTTAATAATAATAAAATCTTCACATAAGAATTCGAAAGGTAATTTCCAAAGAACGTATCATAATAATTTAATTAATTAATGAAACATTCAAAACGATTCATATATTTCCATGCTCTCATAAATAATATTTATAATTTTCCTTTGCATCAATCAAACTCCACAAATGCTCCCACCATCATCTCCTTTACAATGCATACAAAAACAAAATATAAAGTTCAGTTTGCAAATGATGGCCTTAAAAAACATCATTATCATCATCATAATTAGTCATATCCCAACCATATGGATCAAGCTTTATGATTCCTCTTTCATTCATTTATCTAAGAATTAGATGAAGTGTTAAACTCTATTTTGTGCAAAAATTTTCAAACAAAGTCAAGCCATGTCATATTTAGTCAACCATTCCCAGTATTTTTGTCAACTAATCTTATCAAAAATCTCATGTCTCTATTGTATATGGCATAACAAGCAATTCAATTAATAAACTCACTAGTGTTAGATATAAGTAGTATTGAATAAATATATAGATTTGCCAAGTTGATAGCCATATGAAAGGACTCAAACCCATTACTATTGACAAAGTATTATCTCCAGACTTAGTGTTGGTTAAAACTAAAATCCCAAGTAACAAGCTAAGGAGGTTGCATAGACTCCAATTGACAACTTCAATTAGCCCATGAATCCAAAGATGACAACTTGAAAAAAAAAATGTGGCATTCATAGCCTCTTATAAGGTTTTAAAGTATAGCTCACATCCTTATGAGAAATAATGGTTTTAGGCAGAACATTCCAATGGAAAATCTTATGAGACAATTTGCATCTCTAAGTACTTCTGAATCCATCTAAGAGCATAAGGATGCGAGTCAGTAATCATCTTGAGTCCCAATCTCCTAATTAGCTCATGGAGATCAAGTTCTTCCAATTCCTTGATTCCTTGTGTCAATATGACATTAACCACTTCTTAACATGCGTTCGCAAGGTGAACAAAGTCCTCACATTTATTAGAGTCAGATGTCAAAATCAACTCTTCCCTCTTCGTAATGTTATTAAGGAAATGTTTTAATATGATCGATTCACTTACTCTATTATTTGCTCCTTGTTTGTTTTAGTAGCCACATTATTTCCCTCGTCATCCTTCAACTTCTCGAAGAAGAGTTTTGGATGTAGCTTTCAATACTAAATTCTATTATAACCCATGATTTGAAAATGATCACAATAGAAGTTATTTCTAAAATAGGAGGATGTTGTATTAAATTTAGCAAATCCTTAATGATTCTCCTACATTGAGGCATTCTATTCCTTACAAAATTGATGCCATGATAGTTATTCTTTCTTTAATGGCGATAGAAAATAGGCTTCCCCAACAAAGACCTTTGGCAAGGTTGAGTGAAATTGAAGATATTGTAATGTATCTCAGTCGTGTACTTCAACAAAACTAAGATATTTTCCAACAGCACGCCTACTTTTAAGGCTCGTCTCCGTAACTCGGTGGTACATTTTTTTATGATTTGATCGTATTGGTGTCGCAACCCATGTCACTTTCTCTATCTTTCCACATAGTACCCCTATAGGGCAGAATTCTGGGTGGAGTAACATCATGAATTGCCTCCAAGCAACGTTCTAACACCCCTACTTGAGATGAGTATTACAGCACATCAACGTATGCTTAGTGAGTTTTAGGCAAGCAAACAAAACATACTCTTGGAAAGGGCACTCATAAAGACAAATAAATCTTAAGTTAATCTCACCAAGTATCGAGATTTTCAACGTCCATAGAAGCATCAAAGGTGGGGATAATAATTTTGGCTTCTAGCTTCAATCGTTGTTGATGCCCTCCGACAAAAAGCTCAAGATCCTCATCTTCCTTGTTTGAGTCATCTTTTTGATTGCAAAGTATTCACCAGCTTCTCATAGTTGAAACAACGAGACTCTTTGTAGATTGGTTCTTCATTTGACATCAGGATTTGCTTGACCAATATCTCCATCATCACTGTCATTTTAGTTGAAGAAGTGCAGTTTGGGCAGCAGCAACGTTATAAGAATTTTCTCCTTATGGAGTTGACATCAAGGCAGCCTCATGTCTTCCTTTTCTTGAAAACTCTAAAGGCAAATATTGGTTCTTTGATATTCTTGCAACTGCTTTTTGCTAACAGCATGCACCAAAGTTGCTCCAAACCTAGCACTCTAATACCAACTTGATCCAAATCACTTGAAAAGATCTGGCCAACATATTAAGTAGGAAGTATGGGGTGAAATTTGGATTCTTGTTGGAGAGTCGAGAAGCTATAGTTTCATCAGGGAAAAAATTAAACAATTACAAAATAAGGAGAAAGCATTTTTCCTTGAAACTCCTCTCACTGTAGTCGCTCCTTTTTACTCCCCGGAGTTTCTCTCTCAAGTCTCTCTTGTAAGATTCAAAAATCTCTATTCACTAGCATGTCCCTAATTCTAAATAATCCCAAGTTCTTTTGCAACAACCTGATATAGATAAGGAATGCCTATTACAAATAAAAGAGCAAGAAATTTTACTACAGTAAATCATGGCTGATTTTGAATTGTCTAATTTACTACAGTAAGCTATAAGAAGGTCGCGTTGATTTTAAATTGTTGGAGCTATGTTGGCATTGTAACTGCTCAACGGCAATCTTCTCAACAAAAGAGACAAGCAACTCTTGAGATAAAGGTCTTTCTGAGAATTTCCCTAATTTCCTCTACTCAACCTCGCAAACCTCTTGAAATTCATCTCGACAGCATTCTAATCTTCTTAGCATGTTGTCCATGCATCTTTTCAACAAGTCAATTGCACTTCTAATCAAACATTAAGCAAAAAGGTAGAAATTTAAGAAGAATCGAGATGAATATAAAGTATAAAAGACAAAAGGATTTTTCTCTATAAACAAAATCAAGTCTCTACCAAAAAAAAACAGAAAAATAAACAAAGGTAAGGTCAATGGAGTGAAATTATATTGCTAACATTTCCACAAAAAATTTACACAATGAGTCATACAAGAACGGAAAAAGGATCTATGAGAATTTCCTAAATTAACATTGCTCTCGCCAAAGTCCCGTATCAAATATGAAGCACTACTAATACTCTACAAAGTGCCACTCAACTTTTTAAATGAACCACCTATAAAGATATAAAGACACTGTCAAAAGTAAGTGGCCTTCTTGTCATGCCTATGTTCAAATATGCTAAAGCCTCAAATATGCTGAAGCCTCAAATAATGTGTGTTAGATGATAAGTAGATTCAATTTCACACTAATACAAAGACACCTTCAGACTTAAAATCCCACTGATGCTATACATGAGGTATCACATGTCACAAGACCTTTAAGATGTATCAAGAGTTTTAATCACAAGGATTCTCACAATCTTCTCCTTAAAAGTCTTAAAAGGCTCTATCTTAGCTTTTGACTATTTAAACTACCTTGTGGATAATTCATTATAAGGGCCTATTCATACTTAATCCTCTACAAATTCATACAGAATATAATCAATTCATAAGATTCTAAAGGATTTATGCCATAACCTAATTGCCCGAATTTTATGAGGGCCACAAGATGGCAAATGAAGTTATGCAAGTGCACTTACTTTCAAAACTAAAATAGAATTTCTGATATCAGTGAAACTTAAAGACCCATCTCAAAAGAAATTCTCCTATAGTTATATCATAGATTAAGATATTAAAATACACAATATGAAAACATAACAAAAGACATGGTAATCTGATAGTAACATTAATTAAAGTATACGATGGTTAGTTCAACGTGAAAGCATAACCAACCACACAAACTCCTAGTCCATTTCTATCCCACATAACTCCAGAGAAAAGTATGTCAAATCAAACTTCCAGGAAGATGTTTAGGGGCAATTTTAAGCAAAAATGTTTCTTCTTCGAAATGAGTAAATTTATAGGTCTTTCTAATATCTTTAGGATATTCTCACTTCAACTCCTAGACGGCCCACACATATTAAGGAAACTTAAATTCCACCATATTTCCCAATATGTGGTCCAAATTGATAAAATGTTGATGAGACAAGATAAAGGATAATAAACACAACATAAAACCTTCAAATATGCCCAATACTTAATACTTTTAAGACATCCCATTGAATTTATGTTGCCACTTGATGTCAATAAACATTTGAGCAAATTGTCAAATATAAAATTCAGGCAATAAACCCTAACAGCCCACCCCACCCCACCCCACCCCCAACCCCCAATCCCCAATAAAAGAATCTCATTTCACCATCCCTAATTTTGAACTTAGGGCATGCAAATATAATTGGTTATTTAAATATCAAATGTAATTCAAGTTTCAATATGAAGATCATTTCAATGCCTCCTTTTGATGAGGACATCCGACCGTAGAAAGTTTATCAGAGAAGGAGCCGAAGATCTACGGCCATGATTGAACCACTTTATTTTTGAGTTATTACTTATATTTGATTTATTTATGCATCTTTTCCGTTTACCCTCACTTGAGGGAGTAGGCTTATGTGACCCCAGGAGGCACTTTTGTCATTTTACTTGTTATTGTATTTTGACTATTTATAGCCCCCTCCTCTTCTTTTTGAGGGATGATGATGATTATGATGAAAAAAAAAATTATGTACTTTGTGTTGGAGAGCTTGAGAGTTCTTGTGAGAGTTGAAGTCCCTAGGTGAGGGCAACGTAATATCCATCAGCCACAGGAAGCGTCCGGGCTCGTGGTCCACCTCCTCCACCAATTTCTCCTCCTTCTTTCTCCCAATCGCCGCCCCTACCTCCTCTTTCTTTCTTGGCCAAAAACCACCCAACCCCTTTCCACCACTCAGCCAGCCACCTCACTCCTAGTCGTCGGCCACCATTTTCTCTACCCTGGGCCGACCCCTTCTCCACCCAACCACCGGCCTCACCATCTACCCTAACCGCCAGCCATCTTTTCCCCCTCCCTTTGGATTCGAATTTTCAAACTTAGCATTCAAGCACTTTCCTAAATTAAATCCCTCTTAAATTTGAAAGTCTTTTAAATTCAAATTCAAATGAATTTGGATTTGAAAGTTATTTCCTAAAATAGGGAAAGTTATTTTAGAAAAGCCCTCAATTCACACTTTATTTGAATTTTAAATAGAAATTGATTTAAATATCCCTTCCTATTTTAAAGTTCCAAATCTAGCAACCCATTAAATCCACTCCCCTAAGCCTAGCCGTCGGCCCCAACCTCTCTCTCCTCCATTATTTCCTTTCCAACTTGGGTTCCCAATCAAGCCACCCATCAAGGTGCCGCCCCCTCCTTTTCCCTCTTTATTTTGGAGATTCAAATTCAAATTTCTCCAATTAATCCCCTAAATTAATGTTGCCATTAAACCTCAATCCATCCGAATTGATTCTTGATTTAAATCGCATGCCACCTAGGCAAGAGAATTAATTCAGATTTCTTCTAATTGTTGTCCCTACATTAAATTGACCTCCAAATTCAGAATGACTCCCTCCCCCTTCCCTCTTATTTGGGTTGGCCACCTAACCCCACCACCCTCACTCCACTTCTTCTCTTATGCTTGATATTTCACCTAAGGAGGAAGAAGTAGATCCTCCTTCCTTGAACAACAACATTCAAACTCCTCGAGCATTGCAACCCTTTAACAAAGGCAAGGAATGTTTGTTCCAAAGCAAACCACAAATGAACATCGCCCCGATCCTGAAGAACGACGGAGCACAAGTTCAGGAGCTTGACGGAGTTCCACATCAAGATTAGAAACTTGACGAAGGTGAACTCTCTTCCGACCATTTTCCCTTCTAACTTCTCCTCGATCGTGGCATCATTTAAAGTTATGAAAGCTTCTCTACTTAGCCGTTATGATGAGTATGTGTGAGGGATCTTAATAGTGACTAGTCTTATTGTTAATCAAGGGATTTCTTTTGAAAACCCCACGTTAAGCAAAGTTGGATTTACTTTGATTATTTTATGCTCTAAATTTTACCTTGTAATCAATTGCCTACGACTAATCATTGCTTTATTGTTTTCAATCTATTGTTTAATTAGTAGGAAGTTGAATAATTGTTATTGCTCCGTCACAAAGCGTGTAATTTCAAAGTTAATACATTTGCCTATGCATGTAGTTCTACATCACCTTTGCTTGCAAAAAAATCCACAAGTGGATCCGCCCATACCTAATTTCATCTCTTCCATCATTTAGCATTTTAGTTGCTGATAAAAGATCACTGAAGACAACATATTTATGGTTGCATGCAGATATACTTTACCTACATCCTCATGATAATTATAGAAGACTTATGGGCGAGCTCCTTTTCAAAAAAAAAAAAAAAGGATTGATGCATTGAAATGAAAATACTAGAGGTCCACTCAATTATTAAGAGATCCTAACAATTGATGCTAAGAGATATTTTTAAGAGGATAAAAGCAATTTCCTCATGAAAATCATATTTTTCTAGGCCTTTTTTTACTATGAAGTTCTCTTTTGTTTTGAAACAATGTTATGCTTATATAAAGGCAATTGATTGTTTCAAAGAAACTAGTACATAATAAGATTAAGTAAAAAATTTAGCTTAAAGCATCAATTTAATTTTATTTTCAAGGAGTGATCTCAGAACCCTATATGTGATACCAAATCAACTCCAAGCGTAAAGCCAATGAGATTCTATCTAACGTGGTTCTAAGAAATCTAACCATTTCAATAATGTATAAGTAAATTTACCACATTCCTTGACCAACCAACACCAACAATTAATGTAGATATAAAGATGGTTAAGAATCAATTCAACTATTAAGAGATACATGTAGTCATGCTGGAACATATTTGATGATTCAAAAAATACAACATATCATGAAAGTTATCATAGTTTGCTACAGATTAAAAAATCATTTGATGTTATTGTTCCTTAGCTTTAACTTATAGTGATATTATGCCTTACAAAGGAACTTGATGCATTCCACAACACATTTTGCTTTTATGACAATTAATATTGGATTTTAACCAATCCATAAAGCCTTGCTTTTTTTAACAGATGATTGGCTTCTCAAGACCCAACTAATCCGCTCGATACTAATAAAAAGAATTTGAATATTAAGGAATACGTAATAGGACAGTTTAAATTCAAGTTAATAACCCAATGAACCTCAGGAAGGCGCTTCAGAATTTGTCTCATATCATCCTCAAAGTTTTGCTCCAGTATCCGGTCAGCTTCATCAATAATAAGGCACTGTATATGAAAAGAAAATATTAAAACTAACTTCATCAAAAAGCAACAAAACTAGATACCTAGCACATAATAATACCTAAATTGTTGATTATCAAATCCAGTTTATGTTAAAAGAAAGGACATGATGCAATTGTGTGGTATTTAAACACTCCTAGTGTCTAGAACTATGAAAGATTACTCCCATAATATTTTTTACAATTAAAATACACGTACATATCAAACGGAGAGCTTGTTTTTTTTTTAGTCTATTATCATAGAATGTTCATAAAATAGGATGATTTTGACTCATTTCCATCGAACAAATAGCACCACCAATTTAATTATTAACAGTCATTCATGGGGGATAGAAGAATTATAGAACGTTATCAGAAAAATTTATTTTGAATCGCTTGGAAATAAGAAGAACATTTACCTTCAGATTTTTATATATGAATCCCTTAGTATTTTGAAGATGGTCAAGAAGCCTGCCAGGAGTAGCTACTAATATGTTTACTCCCTTCGCAAGGTGTTCAGCTTCCCCTCTACGCGCTGCACCACCAATAACCATCCCTAGAGTCTGGGAATGGTGCTTCAATAGGTCCTTCGCCACAGTATGCGTCTAACAAGGAAAAGGACCAGCAATTCATGAGGAAAAAAAATCTCATTTTTGAGTTGGCATGAGCAGCCAAAACATATAAATATTTAAAAAAAATTCAATAAACTATGCTCGAAGGAAAATAATGAGACATACCTGAATAGCAAGCTCCCTAGTTGGGCAAATTATGATAGCACCAGCACCGTTCCTTGCAGAGAACTTTATATTATAAAGCAACTCAACCGCTGGTACCAAAAAAGCAAGCGTCTTTCCAGAGCCCGTTCTTGCAGCCCCCATAACATTCTTGCCCATCAAGAGAGGAGGTATGGCTCTAGCTTGAATCTGCATAATATCCAGAAATAAATTCCAATTTGTTACAAGAAGCCCTGATGCAGAGCACGTTAATACAGGGGCCGTGCAGGACATGTTATCACCTATAACAACCTCAGGCGTTCTCCATTATCTTAATTGCTATTTCTGTTTTAACCGTACTCCTCTTTCTTTTATTTTGATAATTTCAGTTATAGTAATATTGCTGGTAGAGAAAGTAGGCAATACATATAGTAGAGGACAGAATGTATTGGCAGTTTTTACTCTCATCTATACCACTAATACTTGAGACACAGCAGTTCTGTGTTCTATCTACTGTTCCATTGCTAACCTCAGACGTTCTCCATTATCTTAATTGCTATTTCTATTTTAACCGTACTCCTCTTTCTTTTATTTTGATAATTTCAGTTATAGTAATATTGCTGGTAGAGAAAGTAGGCAATACATATAGTAGAGGACAGAATGTATTGGCAGTTTTTACTCTCATCTATACCACTAATACTTGAGACACAGCAGTTCTGTGTTCTATCTACTGTTCCATTGCTAACGATCCTTTCCAGGTTCCAATGATCGGTCCTGTGCTGCACCAGTAAATTGGTATCAGAGACAGTAACGGGAAGGAGGAAATAACGGATCGCGGCAAAGAACAAGCATCCGAAGATGTCCGGAGCTTAGACACACTTTGGGCAAACCAAACCAACATCATCCGTCAGTTGGATGAGTTGGCCGCCGATGTGCAAAGGCTGACAGTTGAAATGCGCCGTGAGTTCAATCTCAATCGAGCAAGACAACAGCATCAGCAAACGCAACGAGATGAAGCACCTGCGACTCGCACTGTTCAGCGAAGAGGAGTTCACGCAGGTCGACCATTCCGCCATAACCCTGCACTTATACAGGAACTCCCGGGCTCAGAAGAGGAAACATTAATGTATCCAGGAGCAGATCTAATGGAGTCAGGTGAGGAAGATGGGGTCACCCGTATCTTCCGGAGTATAAAAGGCATCATCGAGCAATGCACTATCCTCATCAACCGGGAGAATTTAAGGTTAAAATTGATATCTCATTTTTTTATGGACATTTACACATAGAAGATTATCTAGATTGGGAGAAGGCAGTGGAGAATTTCTTCAACTACATGGAAATCGAGCCAGAGGAACAAGTGAAATATGTGGCCTGTCGATTGAGAGATGGTGCTAGTGCATGGTGGGCACAAACCTTACAAATAAGGCAACGGGAAGGCAAAGGACGAGTTCGCAATTGGGCTCGAATGAAGCAGCTATTGAGAGCACAATTTCTGCCTACTAATTTTGAACAAATACTTTACATGAGGCACCAACACTGCGTACAGGGGACGAGAATTGTAAGTGACTATACTGAAGAATTTAACCGGTTAAGTGCCAGAAATAACTTAAATGAATCAGCCAACCAATTAGTAGCCCGCTACATCGGAGGCCTCAAAGACAACATCCAAGATAGGCTTGAGCTAAATTCGGTATGGTCCAAGTCCCAAGCTGTCAATTCGCATTGAAAGCAGAGATGCAACAGAACAGGCAAGCGAAGGTGCCCTTCAACGCAGACATTGGCAGGAACCATTGGTTGGACCCAACAAGGTTGCTCCACAATCAGCAAGAGTCTCACAATCTCCACACTCAGCCAACTTGCCCGCAACTGCAGCTACTTCTAGCTTGGAACAAAAGAATCAGTCCAAACCAAAGCCCCAAGGTAAGGAAAATCCGTATGCCAAACCTTCTACAATTAAATGTTTTCGTTGTTTTCAGCCTACAACAAGCGCATTTTGAAGAATGTGGAGTAGGAGATAATCCTGTGGATGCTGAAGTAGATGGGGAGGTTGAGATAGATGACATATTAGCTGATGAAGGAGAGCCATTGATTTGCATTTTAGAAAAACTATTGCTAGCCCCCAGACAGAGCACCAATTCACAGCGCCATGCCCTTTTTCGGACACGGTGCACCATAAACGGCAAGGTATGTGACCTCCTGATCGATAGCAGATGCACCGAAAATGTGATCTCTCGGTCCGTGGTTCAAAGCTTACAATTAAAGACCTCAATGAATCCAAATCCCTATAAGATAAGTTGGGTCAAGGAAGGTGTGGAGATTGGCATCACATATTCTTGTCGAGTAACTTTTTCTATCGGTAAGCAGTATGTTTGCGAAGTTGTATGTGACGTCTTAGAGATGGACGTTTGTCACCTTATATTGGGGAGGCCATGGAAATTCGACGTGGGCGCCACCTATGATTGTCGAGCCAATGTATTCTCCTTCGAATGAAAGGGTAGACGTCTACGTTTATTACCCAGCTCCACTGAGAACAAGACATTGAATGCAGGATCATCAAAGCAAGCAGCAATACACCTTGTAACGGGTTCAGCTCTGCTTCATTGTTGGCTAGAACTAGCTCCCTTATTTGCTCTATTGATAACAGAGTACAATTCCTGTGCAGTTCAGAAAATGGAGCACAATGACATTCAGAAGCTTCTACAGCAATATCAGGACCTTACGCCTGAAGACTTGCCAGCAGGACTTCCTCCACTCCAAGACATGCAACATCAGATAGAATTTGTTCCGGGTTCCAGCTTACCAAACATCCCACATTACCGGCTTAACCCAAAGGAACAACAAATTCTACAAGAATTGATTGACAAGCTGCTAGAAAAGCAATTAATCCAGGCAAGCGTGAGTCCTTGTGCTGTAACCGCATTGCTAGTTCCGAAGAAAGATGGGAGTTGGCAAATGTGTATAGATAGCAGAGCCATTAATAAGATAACAGTCAGGTATAGATTCCCAGTACCTCGCATTGAGGAGTTGATAGATCAGTTAACGAGATCTACTATTTTCTCCAAATTGGACCTACATAGTGGATACCATCAAATCCGCAGTTCTGGAGACGAATGGAAGATTGCATTCAAAAAGCTCCAAGGACTTTATGAATGGAAGGTCATGCCATTTGGATTATGTAACGCCCATCCACCTTTATGAGAATGATGACCAAAGTATTGAAGCATTTCTTAGGAAAATTCTGCATCGTATACTTCAATGATATCTTGGTTTACAGCACCTCGTGGCAGCAACACTTGAATCATTTAGCAACTCTTTTTTAAGTGTTATGGCAACAGAGATTGTTTATCAATCTTCCTAAGTGTGAACTTGGTGTTTCCAAAGTATGCTTCCTTGGTTTTGTAATTTCGGAAGGTGTTCACATGGATCTGAGAAAGATAACGACCATTACCAACTGGTCGGTCCCTCAGTCGTTCTTTGAGATCCGGAGTTTCCACGGGTTGGCAAATTTCTATTGTAAGTTTATCAAAAACTTCAGCATCATCATGACGCCTATTACAAATTGTCTCAAATCCAAAGTCTTCTTATGGACTGAAGATCAACAGCACAGCTTTGATGAGATTAAACGCGCCCTCAGCTCTGCTCCCGTCGTTGTTCTTCCTAATTTCAATAAGTTGTTTACAGTTGACACGGATGCATCGTCCATTGGGGTGGGTGATGTTCTATCACAGACGAACAAGCCGATAGCCTTTTTCAGCGAAAAGCATTGTCCGACCCGCCAAAAATGGATAGTTTACAAACAAGAGTTCTATGCCATTATCCGTGCGTTGAAACAATGGGAACAATATTTGTTACACCAAGAGTTCATACTTTGCAGTGATAATAAAGCTTTATCTTATATCAACAGCCAAAAAAACAATTAACAACATGCATGGTCGCTGGTTAATGTTCCTACAAAGGTTCTCATTCACAATCAAGCACAAGCCAGGTGTTGAGAACTGTGGCTGACGCTCTAAGTCGAAAACGCATCCTGCTAGCGAAGTTACAAATCCAAATAATGGGCCTAGAATGTCTAAAAAACCTATATGAGACAGACCCTGATTTTAGTGAACTCTAGAAACAATGCCAAGAACAGCAGTCCAGTGCAAACTATTCAATCAGACATGGCTATCTATTTAAGGAAAATCTTTTATGCATCCCAGTTTCAACATGGCGACAGCAGCTAATTCGAGAGGCTCATGGGGGAGCTCTTGCGGCACATGTAGGCAGGGATAACAAGCTGCGACAGCTTCAAACTCAATTTTTCTGGCCACGGCTGTGACGAGATGTTTTTTGTCTTGTGGACAGCTGTCCAATTTGCCAAATTTATAAGGGAGGAGCTCAAAGTACAGGTCTCTACATGCCATTGCCCGTTCCAAATTCAATTTGGGAAAACCTTAGCCTAGACTTCATGCTCGGATTGCCAAGAACTAAACGAGGAAATGATTCCATCATGGTGGTCGTCGATAGATTCTCAAAAATAGCTCATTTTATCTCTTGTAGGAAAACTTCTAATGCCATGAATATTGCTCACCTTTTTTTAATGAAGTCGTTCGTCTTCATGGGTTGCCTAGAAGTCTTACATCGGACCGCGACGTCAAGTTCATAAGCCACTTCTTGCGCAAACTATGGAAAAGATTAGGGACTGACTTACGCCTTAGCACGGCGTATCACCCATAGTCTGACGGCCAGACGGAGGTCGTCAACCGCACTTTGGGCAATATGGGTGCTTGATTCAAGAGCAACCACGACAATGGGAGGAGGCATTAAGCAAAGCCGAATTCACTTACAATTCCATGAAGAATCGCTCCACAGGTAAAACTCCCTTTAGTCTTGTTTATACTAAACCGCCTAATATTGCTCTTGACATCACTATTCTGCCCAAGTGCAAATCATCTACGGCTACCACATTCACGAACAATTACACTGAGATGTTAGCTGATGTCCGCCAACACATTGTCAACTCCAACCAACGATACAAGGAAGCAGCCAACACTCATCGCAGGCAACGTCTCTTCAATGTGGGCGATTTATTTATGGTCAGGTTGCGACAAGAACGTTTTCCACCAGGAAGATATTCCAAATTGTCATGCCGCAAGCTAGGACCCATTCCAATCACAACTAAAATCAATGATAATGCATACACAGTTGCCTTGCCTGTTGATTGCAACACATCTCCGACTTTTAATGTGTCAGATATTTGGTGTATACACCCCCAGACGACGGCATTATCACACTTAGCTCGTCGGAGTTGAGCTCTTCTGAATCCGGGGAGGACTGATGCAGAGCACGTTAATACAAGGGCCGTGCAAGACATGTTATCACCTATAACAACCTCAGACGTTCTCCATTATCTTAATTGCTATTTCCGTTTTAACCGTACTCCTCTTTCTTTTATTTTGATAATTTCAGTTATAGCAATATTGCTGGTAGAGAAAGTAGGCAATACATATAGTAGAGGACATAATGTATTGGCAGTTTTTACTCTCATCTATACCACTAATACTTGAGACACAGCAGTTATGTGTTCTATCTACTGTTCCATTGCTAACGATCCTTTCCAGGTTCCAGTGATCGGTCTTGCGCTGCACCAAGCCCACACACGATAACAACTCATGTAACAAAATAAACTAAACTGAGCCAACAACTCCATAAAACCAGTAAGTCGTGAATTTCCGTACAGAAAAAGAAGGCAAAATTGCACAGAAAGAAAAACCCAGCTTACTCTAACACCTCATTTAAAAAAACATCAATCAACCGCATTGCCATCAATCTTTCATATTAAAAAAATCAGTGAAGGGGGTTACTCTTAACCTGGGTCATATTCACGAAACCCATCTCCCTGATGGCTTCCTTTGTGGGCTCGGCGATCGGGAGAGAGGAGAAGGGCTCATTGGTCATGATTCCGCGCCGTTTATTCGTCCCCGCCTTCAGCTTATTAGATGCCGGAGCTTCTTCTCCATCGCCTCCTCCATTTCCTCCCGTTGTTTCTCCATTTCCCTTATCTTCATCTCCAACGCCAGATAAATCACAGGGCACGTCGTCTTTCTGGTTATTCTCATGCCGCTCCTCCTCCTCAACGGTATCGACAGCTGGGTCGCTAAGCTGTTCCCCTTGGACTTCGTAGCTCCGCCTGCGCTTCCTTTTCTTCGTCGTCTTCTTCAAGCTGTATGCTTCCATTGCAAAGGGCGGCGAGTTAGGGCGTAACCGGCGGCAAAGGAAGGGTGTCGACCTTTGCACGAGTTTAGGGCGAAACTGGCGGCTCGGCAAATTCAGTTTGAAGCGTGGTGGTTTGCTTAAATATTTATTTAATTTTCTTTGACAAATCAAGGCCGTTAGTCCATCGAAAAGGTTTAGATGGAATAGAGTAGAATTAAAGGTAAAATTTTATTATTATATTTAAATATTATAATAATGATATAATTATTTGTAAATATATAATAAAAATATGAAGCATAAAAAATATAACATTATATTATAAAGTAAATAAGAAAAATATAATAATATATTTTACTTGAAGACATAACCAATCATAAAAAGATTTTAATAATTTATATCAACTGATAACAAAAAAGAAAATATATTCATGATATGGAAATAAAGTTAATTATGTTTCATTTTCTCAGTTCAATAGTTTCAATAATTTCACAAGAGAAAAATTAAAGATCTCCTAAATTTGCATCATTAAATCTATCCACATAAGTTGAATCTCCAAGTCTCGCTTCACAAAAATATTCAATTATTTGATTGATCGAACTCGATTATGTTGGATACATCTCCTTCATTCTCTAAGCCACATTCACCAACAAATAAGAAATATAAAATAAGACATTATTTTTGCTTTCATTCGAATGATATACTCATATTTCATTATCAACTTACTATGTCCTGACAAATTTGACGGTATGTTTTGTTCTTCAACAACTAGCATTACATCATCTTTGTATATCTCACTTTCCAAGTCCTGTAAATCAAGTTCTGGAGTTGTTTCATCTTTAAGTATCCAGAAATCAATTATTTCAACACAAGTGTAGTCCAGAGGATCATAATATCTTTTTTAAGTTGAAACCTAAAAAATTAAGAAATAGCTTTTACGATTATACATACTCTTTAATTTGATACTTCTACATAAATATTAATATTATAAGATTAACCTATTTTTAAAATTTATATTATATCAAACATATACAAGATCGTTGAGTCGTTGATGCCTTAAATAATTCCGTCTCTTTGAGTAGATCTATTCAAAAACACTCCAATTTCTCGCATCCTAATGAAGATGATGTTTGGCTTAGAATTCTTATAGCTACTTTATGCAAGTTTGGAGCACCTGATCCAAACATCTTTCACCACTCATATTATCAAGTTAGAGAGCTTAGTGAGTATGAATATTTGTATAAATATATATACATGTTGACATTAAAAGGAAATTATCATGTTGTATTTCTTTCGACATCGTCAGTGTAATTGGTTTTCTAAAACTTTCAAAGCCATTAAGGAATAATCTGACTTCATTCATTGCAACTGTGGGCTTAGAACAAATGTCTTTATTTTCAATAAATTCAACTAGACCTTGTAATATTTCTAGCTTTTGACAATAGTTCTCTCTATCATATTGAAAATGAGGATTGAGAAAATATGTTGTTGCATGGATGCATTACCTTAATTTAGTATCTCATATTCTTTTTATTATAGTAGTAAAAGGTTTATATGATATCTTTACATTTCTGAACATGTCCTTAATTGCCTTCCATGCTATGTACATGCCATCATATAGATATCCCAGTGACAGCTTCTCATCCGAGTCAACAATACACAACAACCGAATCAAATGATACGATATATTTGATATGATAAGACAATTATCCCAAAACTTCAAGTCCAAAATAATTGAAGCTACTTTCTTTCTCTTAGAGGTTTTGGATATCTTCGAATCCGTATCGAACATCATGTGGAACTTTCTTACCAGCAATTATATTCCCCTTTATTTTTGCTAAATATTATTTCATTCTATTAATTCCTTCTCCCTTGTATGTAATACCACAATGTAAATATTTAAACTATCTCTTCCCATTAGTTCCTCTAACTTCAGCAAAATGATTCTAAGCAATGTCCAATTTCTCACATATAGTATAATTGGAAGCTGAAGTCTAATTATTGGGTGCTTTCATTCTAATTTTGTTAATTAAATAATATCACATACACATAATTAAAACCCATAAATCGACAAATAATATCAAAAGTTAATTAAAAGAATGTCAACTAAGGTATGAAGGAAACTTCACCAACTGCTAAACATACAAGGTAGAAATAATAGATATGAGCAAATTATCCAGGGTAAAAAAATTAATAGAATTGAATGTATCTATTAATGAAACATAATATCAAATTCAACAATTAAACTTAAACACACAATTTAAAGTCACAAAAAAAACGACACAACTTGCGACTTCAGGTTCCAGCATTAGGTGGTCCGATCATTTTGCGGTTCCTGGTTCCCATAGAGGATGGCTAAATCAGCTAATTTGATTTTATCACATTGTATTGGGGGAGAAATGTATTCCTCAATTTAATGTGTAGCAACAATTTGTAGAGCTGAAATTTTATATTACTTGAGACTTGACCCTATGTTTAACATCTTTCTGTTTGTAGAAGAAATAAGATAAGAATTCAATAGAATTGAATGTAGCTATCAATCAGTGTGATATCAAAATAATTTTTTTGTATTTTTAAATACAATTTGATTTAATTTAAACATATATAATTAAAAACCTATTTTTTGAAAATAATAACAGAAAGTGATGCCAAACAGGCTAATTCTCTAGAAATGAGAAAAAGTTAAGCTAATTGGGATTGCACTAAGATATCTAGAGCATTGCAGGCAACATACCTTTGATTAATGAGGGGGCGCAACCTTGAACTTTTGGGATTTGGGTACTGAAATTTGTTACGATATAGTGGATTTGCTTCAATTAATTTCTTAAGCTCAACTAGCCTTATACTCCTTGTAGATTTTGTATCACCATACTTTGAAAGTTGTTCATTTTCCTTAAAAGAGCATAATCAGCAAAATTATCAAGAAGAAATAGAGTAGCACAAATGAAATTAAAAAAAAATCTGAAGTTTTCCAGTGTCAAAAGCTGTGTAATTTCCTTGAAAAGCTCCTCATTGAAGGACGCAAATACTTTCAAATCCTTCACAAGTATATCTACGCCTTTGAACGATCATGCCTACAAAATAAGTATTCATCAAAATCATTCATTGAAACGAGGCTATCACTCACAATATGATAGCTAGATTTTATGAAAGATAAAAAACTGAATTTTTAAAAACTTTGTATGCTTATCCAATGCCTCCAAATACTTATGCTTTTTTTATTTCAAAGAAAATTTCCATTAAATACTGAGTAATGGATGAAAGGAATGGAATGGCTTGCTCTTCCCATGAATGAGAGAATGGAGGCTTCCATTTGGCTGGTAACCGACGAATGAATGGAGGCTTCTGAAAGAGCAGGCGATAGCATGGAGTCGGGACTCGGGAGGCCGAACAAGGAAGAAGATGTCCGAACAAATGAATAGTAGGGTTATTTTGGTTTCGTATAAGCTTCCTGTAGCCATCCAATCAAATATAAAGGCTCAAAATGATTTTTGGCTGAACTAGCCGGGTATCAGAAACTGGTACCAATTTTCTGGTTTGGCGGTCGAACCATTAGTTCGAACGATCCATAGCCGGTTCTTCGCAAAAACGATTTTGACGCAAATCGTAACCGGCTAGTTGGCCAGTTTGCGATTCAACCGACCAGTCCGATCCAGTTTTTAAAGCCATGATTTTGATAGTTATTTTAAATAATGTTAATATTTTTTTATTTTTAATTATTTATTTTTTAGCTTCAAGCATTTTTATTTTTTGTTCCAAGAAAAATTATATCAAAAAATACTAATACATATTTTAAAAAAAATTAAAGAGGTAAGTTAAAGAGGGTCATTTAGGATCATCTTCTATTTTATATGTTTTTACTTTTTTATTTTATCTTATTATTATTTTAATATAAAATAAAATTATTTTTGATATTTTAAATAAATAATATTTTTCTTTTTATTTAATATTGTATAAGGTATTGATGGCTATCAGTGATAATAATGAGTGAGGTGATATGATTTAAAAAAAATGAAAATATCTAAAAACTTATAAATGGTTTTGAGTTTTTTTTTAAAATAGCTTGATTTGCTATTAAAATAAAAAATAAAAATAGCTAAAAATCATAGCTATTCAAATCGAATCGGACCAGTCGGTTCAACCGATTGAACCGGGAATCGATCGGTTAAACCCTGAAGACTGAAGCAACATTGGATCGGGTAAAAACTGATCGAACCATCGGTTGAACCAGAAAACTGATGAACCAGCCGAATTTTAAAAATTGTCTGGTTCAGAAATAACATGAGCGCCGATTGCAATGCGCACGACCAAGATTCACTTCAGCACTATATAACCCTAAACTTTCTATTTCGTTATTTTCTTTTCCCCTCCCAGGTTGCTCGTCTTCGACTAGCCATTCATGTATAGCCGGTTGCTAGCTTCCTCCATTCAGCTTCCTCCGACCGGTGCTCCCAACTCCCACACGAAGCAAGGCAAAGGATCGATAGTAAGGTGTGAGACCAATTACTCCTCTATTTACTTCATTCCTGGTCGTTATACATGAATTTTTTTCCTGCTTTTGCAAGCAATCGCACTTTACATTTTGCACCATGTTTGGAGGGAATCATGCACAAGAAATATATATTTGTTTTAAGCTGTGATTTTTATGGAGCTAAAACCTCACCTGACGAGTCTGTTTTAATACATATTTCTTTATCTAACCTTTTCTCATGACAAAAGAATAATTATAGAAGGAAAAGGGAGTCACTAGATCGATTTATCCTTCTTGAAGATGATTAGGATGCTTTACCATTGTTTGTGAAGATCACATTTGTTTGCTTGGTGAACTAGCTTTAAATTTGAAGGGTTTATAGAGAAAAAAAAAATACCATTACTTACAGAAAAAATGATAGAAACAAAGGTTCATTTATTACCATTACAGCTGCACTTTGTTCCTGATCTTTATCCCTTTTTGCAAGCATTATTTCAGACAATCAATAATGGATTTGTTTACTGTTATTTTAAGTCTTATTTGTTAACAACCTGGTCTAATACATCGCAGCACAATTTAATCTATGGCTCCAGCACACTACTATCTCCACTCCTCCTGTCACCAACGGATTTGGCAGACTCCAGAATATTCACCTCCCTTTATATATATACAGTTACTGTACATGTATTACGTGCTGAAATATATGAATTAATGATATGCTGAGTTGAGTCCGCTCTGCTTCTTCTTCCAACTCCATCTCTCTGTTTTCTTCTGTTTTTATTTCTTCAGCTTCTGCTGTTATTCTTTCATGGTATCAGAGAATTAGTGCTAACGCATACCCTCTTCTTTCTACCTAATGGGAGAACAAAGTTCACCGTCTAATACCTCAGCAGCAACATTCGCTCTAACGGCATCCATGGCGGACTTCACAGTGCCACCGCCATTGAAATTTCTGATGTCCAATCTAAGATCCATTGTTAATGTCCAACTCTCCAGCGATAACTACGCGATTTGGAGACTTCAGATTTTCAAATCATTCTCCGCCAACGGATTCGAAGGTTACCTTACTGGTAAACTACCCTGCCCGCCGGAACCTGCACCCAACACAGCAAATGCAGATTACCGCCTTTGGAGGCTCATAGATCAAAACCTGGTTTCTGCTTTGATTTCCACTATATCCCCATCTGTTTTGCCTTACATAATACATCTCTCAACTGCTTGTGAGATTTGGAATACCCTGGAAACCCGCCTACAGCCAACCAATAGATCCAGAGTTATTCAACTGAAGCATGAGCTTCATAACATTAAAATGGTAAACCAAACCATTGCTCAATATCTCACACAGATCAAGACCCTCATTGATAATATTGTAGCTGCTGGATCAAACGTTGATTCCGAAGACATCATTATCTTCATCCTCAATGGCTTGCCTCCCACCTATAATCACTTGAAGGCAGCAATCCATACCTCCCCTCACTCCCTCAACCTTGAAACTTTATATTCACTGTTATGTAGTGAAGAGATCCACATACACAATGAATTACAGCGGGATTTACCTATCTTATCTGACAACCAGGCCCTATATACTAACCGCACTCCATTCCCTCGCGACAGAGCTTCTCCTGGAAAACCAGGGCGCGGCCGTGGATCTCCATTCCACAACAAACCTACCCCTGCTCGACCTCCAGCTGGTCCGGCCACCAGACCTCAATGTCAGATCTGCGGCAAGCTTGGCCATACAGCTTTATCATGCTGGCACCGCTGCAACGTGCAACAATATGCTCCACCGCCCTCTCCTTCTCCACGTGCATTTATATCCAACCCTTCTTCTCCCGCCAGTACAGAATGGGTTCTGGATTCCGGTGCTTCTACTCACCTAACTACAGACATCAACAACTTACAGCCAGCGACGCCATACATTGGTATTGATACTGTCTCCATTGCCAATGGATTGTCTCTTCCCATTCATAATAGCGGCCAAGGTATCCTATCGTTACCTGCTACCAACCGTAAGCTCCTACTCCACAACCTCCTGCACGTCCCTTCCCTTTCACACAACTTACTTTCTATTTCGAAACTTACATCCGACAACAACTATTCCGTTTCTTTTGATTCGAATGGTTTTTCTATTTATGATTCCCAGGACAAGCACATCCTCTTCCGTGGCAGTCTCGGTGATGGCTTGTATTCCCTTCACACCACAGCAACTCCCACACTCTCCGCTCTTCATACATCCACAGCTTCTACCTCCACTTGGCATGCTCGGCTCGGTCACCCCCATCCGCGGCTGATGACTATCTTATCTAAGCATATTCCATCTTTTTGTAATCCCTCTTCTTTTTCTTTATGTCAATCATGTAAGGTGGCTAAAAGCCACAAGTTACCATTTCCTAGTAGTTCTACTCATGTAACCAAACCATTTCCTAGTAGTTCTACTCATGTAACCAAACCTTTTCAATTAATCCACTCTGATGTTTGGGACCCTGCTCCTGTTTCATCTCTTAATGGCTATCGGTATTACATAATTTTCATAGACGACTACTCACGTTTCTGCTGGTTATTTCTTCTACACACCAAGGATGAGGCTTTTACTAAGTTCAAACAATTTCATTCTCTAATTCTCAACAGCTTCCACGCAAACATCAAAACCTTCCGCTCAGACGGAGGCGGAGAATACACTAGCCAAATTTTCACCCACTATCTTAATACCCACGGCATTACCCATCAATTTTCCTGCCCTTACACGTCTGAGCAAAACGGCGTCGCCAAAAGAAAGCATCGTCACCTACTTGATACTACCCGCACCCTTCTACATGCCTCTAATCTCCCACCAAAATTTTGGGCCGAAGCACTTCAGACTTCCAACTACCTTATAAACCGCTTACCCTCCTCTGCTCTCCACTTCAAAATTCCCTTCCAATTAATCCACAAACACCCTCCCACTTACACCCATTTACGCACATTCGGATGCATTTGCTTTCCTTGGTTACAACCACAGGCAGCTCACAAACTCGCACCCCGCTCTCACCCTTGCATCTTCCTTGGTTATTCCACCCAACATAAAGGTTTTCGCTGTTTTAATCCCACCACTCAGAAAATTCATATTTCGCGCCATGTTATTTTCCATGAACAATCTTTTCACCCTCACCTCCCAGAAATCCCAACTAACACCCTACCATCTTCCCACCCCTCTTCCCCCTACATGCTTCTCCCCACATCTACTTTTTCCCATTCCCCTCAAACCACTCACTCGGCTTCCTCTCCCACCCCCATACCGCCACCACAACTACACGCCTCCCCTTCTGTTAACCACTCTTCACATCCACAATCCCACAATTCCCATTCAGATATTCCTTCACCTCTCTTACCACAACCTCCCACAACTTCCCATTCACTACATCCCATGCAAACTCGCCTCCGCACCGGTCATCTCAGACCCAAACCTATATTTGATCTCTTGGCTCATACCATTCCAGCCATCACCCCTTCATCCTATACACAAGCCTCCAAACTACAACCGTGGCGTACAGCCATGTCCACAGAGTTCCTTGCTCTCCAAAAGCAAGGAACATGGTCTCTCACCAAACCACCACCAAATACACCCATCCTTGGTTGCCGCTGGACATATAAACTCAAGCTTCACCTTGACGGGAGCATCGCCCGTCACAAAGCACGTCTCGTTGCGCAAGGTTATTCTCAGCAGTTTGGCGTCAATTATAAAGACACATTCAGCCCTGTTGCAAAGTTCCCCACAATCCGCACCCTCTTTACCATTGCTCTCCATCACAACTGGAAAATACTTCAATTAGACGTTGCAAATGCTTTTTTACATGGCGATCTCCACGACGAAGTGTACATGTACCAACCGCAAGGATTTATCGATTCACAACACCCGGATCACGTCTGCCGCCTACACAAGGCCATATATGGCCTCAAGCAGTCTTCTCGCCAATGGTTCCACAAACTAACTTCTTTCCTTACAAATTTTGGCTTCTGTTTTAGCAGGTCTGATCCTTCCCTTCTCCGTTACATCAACAAGAACATCCAACTATACTTCCTTATCTACGTCGACGACATATTACTCACCGGCAACCACCCGGAGACCATCCAACAGCTGCTATCCCAAATGCAAAACAGTTTTTCCCTCACTCAACTTGGCCCAGTCTCTACGTTCCTCGGTATACAAGTCCACTGCACCACCTCCGGAATGTTCCTCCAGCAATCTCAATATGCCAATGCAATTCTTGAATCTGCAGGATTTCTCTCTTGCAAACCGGCAGCTACCCCCATGTCCCTCAAATACCACAAACAGTCTACAGCCGATACACCATATATCGATCCCACTTCTTACCGTCGCCTTGCCGGTTCTTTACAATACCTCACCATTACTCGCCCCGACATCGCCTTCGCCACCAATTGCATCTGCCAACATATGCATAATCCCACTACTCACCATTTTCAAGCTCTCAAACGACTTCTTCGTTACATCAAAGGAACCATACACTATGGTTTACCCATCATCAAAGGCGATCTTACCCTTCGCACTTACACCGACGCCGATTGGGCTGCCGATTCCACGGACCGTAAATCCGTTACAGGTTTTTGTACATACCTCGGCTCCACTCTAATTTCTTGGCATGTTAAGAAACAAGTCACCGTGGAAAAATCCTCCATAGAAGCTGAATACAGATCCCTTTCTTCAGCTACATCTGACGTCATTTGGCTCCGCCGATTAGCTGCTGATTTCCTCATACCCCAATCCCTTCCAACTCCCATTCATTGTGACAATATTTCTGCACTTGCTCTTGCCAACAACCCTGTTTTTGACGCCCGGACCAAACATATTGAGATTGACTATCACTTCATAAGTGATCACATTAAGAGCAAAGAAGTTGAAGTTCTCCACATCAACTCCACTGATCAACTAGCAGATATATTCACCAAGGCTCTCTCCGCTCCACGCTTCGCCGACCTTCGCAGCAAATTAACTATCCGAACACCAGATACGTAATTTGAGGGGGGCTGTTAACAACCTGGTCTAATACATCGCAGCACAATTTAATATATGGCTCTAGCACACTACTATCTCCACTCCTCCTGTCACCAACGGATTTGGCAGACTCCAGAATATTCACCTCCCTTTATATATATACAGTTACTGTACATGTATTACGTGCTGAAATATATGAATTAATGATATGCTGAGTTGAGTCCGCTCTGCTTCTTCTTCCAACTCCATCTCTCTGTTTTCTTCTGTTTTTATTTCTTCAGCTTCTGCTGTTATTCTTTCATTATTATCTCTCTTCTGTTATTCCCACAACGATAGCAGTGGCATTGAAGCAAATAAACTAGTCACCAAATTAAGTTTATATTAATTATGGATCCAAAGATTCCTCTGACTAGAATGGATTCACTACCAGGCAACTTGCTTTGTCGAGTTCTTCAACAAAATGCATCATGTTTATAAGAATAAGTGGTCCATAGAATTACATCAGATAATAATAATTTGTGACCACCTAATTACAGGAGGCAGTAAAGGCCTCTTCACATTTAGCTTTAATCATGATTTTTTATCTATTCAACCATACTATTAAATCATACTTCTATGCAAATAATATTCAACATTGGTTGTTGACAAACATTAAACCTCTGGTCATCCATTTGCACAAACATTAGTTGATGTTAAATGCCCATTTATTTGTTGAATTAGTTATTATTTTAATTGTTCTTTAAGATTTTGAGTGCAATTTTTATTTTTTGTGATTCCAATTTATGATGCTTGTCTTAATGCCATCCTTATGCAATTCTTATTTGATTAAGAAAGGAGAGATGTTTATAATGGATTAACAAAACGATCCACATGCACCTTCAATTCAAAGAATACGAGAGAAGGTTGATATCACTTGGAACCATTTTACTAAGTGTAAAACTGCTGATGGTAGGAAGCAATATAAATATCTTCATTGTGAAATAATTTATAAGGGTGGAGACATTAATAGAATGAAGCAAAACCTGGTAGAGATTAAAGGTAACATTGCTTGTTGTAAGAAAGTGCCACATGATATCCAACATCAAATGTAATAGAATTTGAATGAAATAACAAAGGGAAAAAACAAGCATAAGAAGACTTGTCGCAAGGTGTTGATATGTTTAGTGATGATCTAGTTGGGGAAAAGAGGGGTTCATGTCCAATCCCAAAATCACAAAATTATAATACACATAGTAAAGGGATTCACAAAGGAAAGAGAAAAATTGATGATTTTTTTTGCACCTAAAAAAAATCAAGATCTCAACCATCCCTGAAGAGTATAATGCATTTAAGGATGCAGTACAACGTGCTGATTTAGCAGTTGCTAGGTGATTTTATGACAGCTGCATTCCATTCAATGCTATCAATTCACTTTTTGCACAAACGACTATTGATGCAATTGATGTAATAAGACTTGGTTACAAATTATCTTCTCACTACATATTGAGAGTAAGTATATTATGAGATGCTAAAGAGGAATGCAAGTTGTTAATTGAATCTTATAGAAGAACATGAAAAGAAACTGGTTGTACATTATTGGCTGGTGGTTGAGCAGATACAAAGAGTAGAATATTGATAAATTTTCTTATGTACTGTCTTCATGGAGTTTCATTTCTAAAATTAGTAGATGCATCTGATATCGTTAAAGATGTCACAATATTATGTTTACTATTCACTGATGTTATTGAATGAGTTGCTTAAGAGAATATAGTTCATTTTGTGACAGATAATACACCAAATTATAAGAAAGCTAGTGAGTTATTGCATGAAAAATTTAAAAATATATATTGGTTACCTTACGCTGCATATTGCATAAAACCTTATTTTGAAAGATATTAGAAGTATGTCTTATATTATGGAGCTTACAATAAAAGCTTCAAAGATTATAATTTTTATTTATAATCATGCTTTCATATTAGCTTGGTTAACAAAAAGAATAGGTTTGACAAAAATTGTAAGATCAGGAGTAACTAGATTTGTAATAACATTCATTATCTTATGAAGCGTGCATAACCATAAGCATGATTTGTAAGTATTCATCACCATCAAGGCTTACACTGATTCAAAGTTATGTAAGACAATGAAAGGGAAATAGACAGCCTCAATTATTTTGGATGCAAGATTTTGGAATAATAGTTTAATAATTTTTAAATTATTAGGGCCTCTAATTAAGTTGTTAAGAATTATTGATGTTGATAAAAAGTCATCTCTTGTATACCTTTATGATGGTATATATAGAACTAAAAAAACAGTGAAGGCCATGTTTAAAAATAGTAAAAGAATGTATAAGTCCTTCAATAGTATCATAAAGAGAAAATGAGATAATTAGTTAAGGCAAGGGATATATTTAGCATTTATTTTCTCAACCCTTATTTTCAGTATGATTGAAAAAATTATTACAACAAGTCTAAAGTTATGCAAGGTCTAATAGAATTGATTGACAATAAAGATATATGTGTTAAACCATATTTGACAATTAATGAGGTAAGACTATTTCGTGATAATTTAGAAAGTTTTGGAAAGCTAATTGTATTAACATTGATAAAAAAATCTAACCTGGTAGGATGATAATATTTGATATTTCATTTTAATATTTATGTAAACTATGATACTTTTGTTTACAATAAATATATTTGAACAAACCAATACATGTTTATTAATTTGTAGATGAATGGTGGAAGATGTTCAATTTTAGTACACCATACCTACAGAAAGTGACTATTAGAATTCTTAGTCAGACATCATCTTCATCAAGCTGTGAGAGTAACTAGAGTGTGTTTGAGCAGATTTATATAAAAAGATGAAATCATATTAAGCACCAAAGACTAAATAATCTAGTATATGTTTGTTACATCTTAATTTAAGAAATAGGTACTATTTAAAACTACTTTAAATATCTTTTTAAATAATGATATGCATCTTATCATTAAATTTTTTTATGACAATTCTGTAGGTTGCAGCTTAAAAAAAAAATTATGATCCTTTAGACTACATAAGTATTGAATTTATTGACTTTTGAATCCTTCATGATCAGCCAACTCAAGAATTGCATCTAGAAGACTTGGAGATGAAAATTTATAAAGATGATGTAATTCATATAGATATAGAACCAAACATAATATCAACTGAACCAACCTCAAATAAGATTGTAGATTAACTTATATTTTTTGAGTGTAATATAAACTATAGACTTATTATTTCACATTAATGATTTGAAGATAAAGATAACTTAGCTAATATATGTGATAAACATGGCATACCATGTGAGGATGCATAAGCATTTAGGATGCAAGATTTTAGCGAAGGAGGGTTTGAGAATCCATCATTTGATCACATAAATTTAGTTAATGATTATTAAATTCACTATGAGTGTTTCAAGTTTTGAGTTTTTTTATGTAAACTGATATAAACAATTGAATGTCAATTATTACTTTTTTGTCTCCATGATATTAATTTCTGATTTTATTATCTATGAGTTTTGAGTTTTTCTTATCAGTTAGTATGAAGTGTCACAAACTTGCTATAAATTATAAAAAGGCTTGTTATAAGTTATCTATTTTATACATTTTTTAATTGTCTATTTTGTCATATATTTTAATTCATTTTCTTTTGTTCATTTTATTTTTTAACAGTTTCACATGATAGAGAAACAGAATTGAAGATGATATGCATTTCTTAACACCCAACGCACAATAGAGCTCAACAAAAGATATGCATCTCTCCCCCAATACAATGTTATAGGGTCATTCTGTGCGGGAACCAGAAGCCATGGGATGGCCAAACCATCTCGTGCGGGAACCTAAAGCCGCATGGTGTGTTGTTTGGTAAATTATTTACTTATTTATAAAATATTTGTTTATGTTTTATAGACTTACTTAATGCCACATTTATATTATATGTTATTTATTTATGTTTTATAAACTTAATTGATATCATATTTAGGTTCTCTAATTAGTTTGATATGAAAATTAAATATAGAGTGATGGTATTAGAGGAAAATTTCTCATTCATTTTATAATTTTTAATGACATTATTATTTATTACGTCATCAAGTTTGGCCTCGGTTCGACCGATCTAACCGTGAATCTCTCATTCTTCTAGTTCGTTATCCGATTTGGTTTTCAAAAACCTTGAAAAAATATAAATTGAATAGATTCTTTTCTAAATAAGAAAAAATTACAAACAAAAGATTACTACAAATAAGAATGAAAAATGTGTCCTAAAGGATATTAGATTTGATCAAATTGGTAAGAATATGGAATTGTTTATTCTAAAATAAATTTATTTATATTTTTAATATTTGAAGTATTATATATAAATTCATATTCATTTAAGTTTAATTGATGAAGTCATCTGATTCAATAAGTCATTGGTCAATACTCGCAAAGGTTGAAGTCACTCAATGTCTTTAGTCAGCCAAAGCTAAATATTGTCAAATTGCTCAGGAGAAACTTTATTCAGCCCCTTAATATTAATATGAGCTTGCCCTCACTGACTCGTGAACTTTTATAGTCGTTAAATTCACTCATCTACAAAACTCAATTACTTATCCAAAATATTAACCAAGATATCTAAAAGTTCATTAGAAAAAACTAATCAAGGGTACTTGTCCTCCACTCAATACTTATCAGGAGTTCTCGCCCATTAAATAGTTGTTATCACTTATCAACTACACAATCAATTACATTTTATATACTTCTTCTCTATAAATATGAGTAGTCTATTATGTATCATCAACCTTAGCCCTCGCTTATAAAAAGAAGCATGTAGGCTGTGCGATGGGCAAGGGCTAGTGGGCTACACATGAAAATTTTGAGATGTCATCTTACACATGGGCCAAAATGTTTCTCAACTGAACACCAAAATCTAAGATTTTCACTAAGACCCTCTCCCATTCTCCTCTCTCTTCTCTTTGGAATCAATTATTAATTAAAATGAGGTTTTGATATTTTTCTATTTTCCATGAATAATATTAGACTCAATACTCAAAAGGTGTAGTGAGAATGAAAATATCAAAAACAAAGAACCAAGTCACATAATGTCTCAAGGATGGGGAGTCGTCCTTCCAAGGCAACCACCCCGACACCTATATCACTTCCAAGTAACTCAACCATATGGTGGATCATCTCACCATCATGGTCCATGGAATCTTCCAATGATTCCAAATTATCCTATCCATTGTATTAGAAAGTAACGTAATTTAGAAATTAGATTAAAATTAGAAAGTAACGTAAATTTTAGTAAATATAAATAAAAATATTAGTAAGTAACGTAATTTAAAAAATATATATTATTTTACTAAAAATTAGGTTATAAAATACGTTTTATTTATTAAAATTACATTTAGTATTTATTAGTTTTAATTATGAAGTTCATATTAATTTTTTTAAAAAATAAGATAAATATTTATATAAAATATTATTTTTTTAAAATAAGATAATTTAAAATAATAATATAATATATTATGAATAAAAATTTTATGAAAAAAGATGTATTTTTAAATTGATTATGATAAACTAAATTGCGAAATTTTTACCACATAATAACTCATAAAAAAATTTTCATTCTAAATTATTTATTAAAAAATAAGAAAATACATTTACATTTAAAATTTTAATAAAAATAAAATTAAAAAAATTTTGATGCTTCGTGCAGAACTTATAACAAATGCAATATTCACAATAACATAAATGGCAAATATTTAATGAGGAATTCAATTTAATTCATTAATCATAAGATAATAGTTACACTCACAATTATCTTATAATTCCCTTATTATTTTTTTGTGTTGCTTGCTTACACATTCTAAATAAAAGCTTAAATCAGAAATTTTTTTAAAATATTTTTTTGAGCAGAAGCTTACTGTCTAATTCATTTAGGATCTATTTGGGGCAGTTCTAACTTTTTGTAAAAGTGATTATAAAAATATTGTATGAAAAGTAAATTTTTTAAAAGCTGCTGTAAAGAATAACTTTCTAACACAGTGAAAAATAATAGTCAAATAAAAACTATAGTTACAATCGAAAAAGTAAAATAATAAGAAAATTATTCCAAATGAAGTCTTAATCGGTTGGAATCCTCTCCATAGACAGCAACTGTTCTGAAGACTTTATTTTTTAATAAGGCATTGATGAAGGGATAATATATATGGGGATGATTAGGAAGAAAATTGATGCTTCTTTAACATCTAAAAACCTGTAGTTATGATTTACAGATAAGAAAAGTTCTCTACCTATCTTAAGAACTGAACCACTTGTTAGTCATTGCCTTTTATTCAACTTATTCTCACTTACTCTCCCTGTCTTGGGTATTTTTTATTAGTTCTCTAAAAATCTATGTACTTCAGAACATCAGAAGCTCGATGTTGATATTTTAGTGCTCTTTAGGCTGAAGGAAAACAGTTAGGAGAGATAATTAAGGTGATGACTGCAGGTTTACATGACTTCCAGTTTAGAAATGGTGATCCCCTGCCAATCATTAAGGTGATTTCATTAATACCTCCTGGCTATGCGACACAAGACCAATTTACATAGTAGAACAAATTCGATGCTGATTTAAACACTAATTATCGGTTGATCTTACGGAGACTACTACCAAACGCCAAGGGCATAAGGGGCTACATATTATCTTTATTACCTAGTCATTCGATAATTGACAGCTTTACCTTTAGTTTTAATTAACAGGCCCAATAAGGAAATCCTTGATGATGTTATCATACTCTAAGTGAATTAGGCTTCATTTGGGACGGCTTTCTTACTGCTTCTTAAAGCAGCTTTTTAGTTTAACATTTTTGCACTAAAAAGCTGCTTTAAGAAGCAGTAAGAAAGCGGTCTCAAACGAAGCCTAAAGTTTTGTTTAGGATGACGTTTTCTTGCTGCTTCTTAAAGCAGCTTTCTAGTACAAATATTTTAATTTTTATACTAAAAAGCTGCTTTAAAAAGCAGCAAAAAAGCTATCCCAAACGAAGCCTAAGTCGAGGTTTGTGATGGAGCCTCACTATACATATTGACTTTCATGCAACCCATTTTGACTTGTTGGTTGAGAGTTTAGATCATCAATCAAGAGGTCTTGAGTTTGAAGCTTATATATGTGATGTATGTGTGAGTTTGTGATGTAGAACATCTTAGCTAAAGTTTTCCTTAGAAATAGTTTATCTAATTTGTTACATGATTGTTGTATACTTTTTAGAATATTCTTACTAGCTTAAATATATATCGCTGTAAGAAGAAGAGGGGACGATGAATATTACATGATTTGAAGTTTTAAGCTTAGTTTGTTCTCCAAATTTAGGTATTCCTTCTAGCAGATTCATTTCTTCCGTCGATCCACTACATCAGTTTGCATTTAATTCTTCCAAAAATCTTAAGAAAAATATTGAATTTTATTATTTAAATGTTAGAGGAGCCGATTTATGAATAACAAAAATTTTAGACCACTCAAATGAGTAATGGCAGAATGATAACAATTCGGGATTTTAGAATTGTGAAAGAAAAGCTCTATAGTTCAAGAGACACGAGTAAAGACGAGGAAAAATGAAAATTAATATTGTGAGAGATGAAAAATGCGGACATATAAGGTTAATATAGTTCAGTCCTTCGACTTTGCAAGAATAAGTTTGGTGGCCTCTTATTACTTTAAATTCTTACTAGTCAGAAAGCCTAAAATGAGGATGCCTAAAAAATTGGAGCACCAAAGTTTATAGAAACATCCAATTATACACTAGGTGATCGGAGGATAGGTATTGAGTGATAGGCATAAATGATCTAGTGCTAAGTGTTGCAGAGTGACAACAATATGGTGATTGGAGGTCCAAAAGTATCTTGCATTTTGATCTTATGTATAATTGTTAAAAGTGTCTTAAACCATTATTTGAGAGAATAAATGGCTTGATGGTTGAGTTCATTAAAGATGAAAGTGTCTTAACCAATATCTGAGAGAAAAGCAACCGGGTGGTTGAGTTCATTAAAGATAAATGTTTTTCTCTTTGGGAGGTATCAAGTAGATTCCTATCATGCCAAGAGGATTTGGCTTGTCCCAAGAGAAGTTAGCTCTAAATAGAATAAGTGTATTCTAAATGGAAAAAAAAAAGGTCATTTCTACTTCGTGAGGTTAGCTACATGAATCGTTTTTCTCCATTATGTTTTATTTAGAGTCAAATTCTCATTTAAATTTAATAAAAAAAGTCATTTCTAATAGTTTCTAGCCAAATCTTTTTAGGTCTACCTCTACCTTTTTAACGTAGGCCAAATCCTATACATTTACTCTTTCAATCGGGTCATTGGGAAGGCCGACGTTTTATGTGTCCAAACCGTCTAAGACGACTCTCTATAATCTTATATGCCACTAGAGCTACTCCAACCTTTTCATGTTTTGTCTCTAAGAGTGAAGCCACTCATCCACTTGAGCATCCTCATCACTACAACACTTAACTTTATGCTTCTCTTTTAATGGCCACCATTATTTTTAGCAATGTAAATCCACCAAATGTCTAATTTGTCTAACACATGCATGTCTCTGATGTAAAGTTAAAACTTGATATGAATTTTATTTTCCCTTTTTTTGAAAACTTATAAAGAGTCAAATATTTTAAAAACAAAAACATAGCTATTCAACTTTCCTATGCTACAAATTTCTTTGGAGTCTAGCATTCCTGTGATCTTTACTATAATTCATCACCATGAATAAGGGTTAGGGCTCATCATTTAAGAAAAAAAGATAGAGGAAAAGCTCACGTTGGACCCAAATATGGCAATGAGGCAATACAAATAGAAATGACAAGGCTAGAAAAGATGATTAGCGATCTTATACATACAATGGATATTGATTAGGTAGAGAAAGCTCATGTGAAGTAGTCTAAAATTTGTTAACGTCCGGATGCAATAACCAGGTAGAGGAAAGAGACAAACAGTATTCAGGAGAAGCTACAATCTCATTATATTAGCCACTATATATAGGATTTGATACAAGAGGTTAGTTACAAAGATGTGGCAAGGTGGAACCCACGTGGCCAAGAAAGTACAAGTCGTTCTTGCTTACAGCCCCCCCACAAACTAATGATGAAGGTGCAGCAATCAGTTTGCTAGATAGCAATTTAAAACGAAGTATGGGTAGTGGCTTGGTGAATATATTAGCGAGTTGATCATTTGTACATATATGATGTACTGAAATAATACTTGGCATGAATACAATCATGAATGAAGTGGCAGTCGACATAAATGTGTTTTGTCCTAACATGATAAATTGGATTATTTGCTAACGTAATTGCAGAAGTATTGTCGCAATAAATGGTAGTAGGATTGGTTTGTATAATATGAAAATCCTCCAGTAGACGACGTAGCCAAATTACCTCGGATGCTTTTGTAGCTAATGCTCTATACTCAGCTTTGGTGGACGATCTTGCTACCATATTTTGCTTTTTAACTTGACAAGAAATAAGTGATTAGCCCAAGAAATTGTAATAGCCAGTGACAAATTTTCGATCTTGAGAGTTGCTAGCCCAATCGACATTAACAAATCCTTATAGAGTGAGATGATCTCTATGTAAAGGTATACCAATGTTGATTGTACCTTGAATGTAACGAAGTAACCACTTGAGAGCTTCAAAGTTGATGTTAAGAGGTTTATGCATGTGTTGACTTAGCTGATGAACATCAAATTGAATATCAGGACGAAGCAAATCTTGAAATCCTAGAGGCTACTGCATATAAACGGTGACTGATAAGTACCATGTAAAAAAGCATTAGAAACAACTAGTTGATGAATTTCCCATTTGTAATACAGAGCTATAAAAATAAGAACCCGGATAGTATGCATTTTGGCTACTGGACTAAAGGTCTCCATGTAGTGTAAGCCATAATCTTGATTAAAACCCTTTGCCACTAATCTGGCTTTATATCTGGCTATTGTACCATCAGATTTAAGCTTAATTCGAAATATTCATTTGCAGCCAAGTATGTTCTGGTTTGGTAAAGGCGGAACTAGATCCCATGTCCCTTGAGCTTGTAGAGCTTAAAATTCTTGTGGCATTCACTACAGGAAATTCAGGCATTACCGGCGGTCCTCTAGTCGCCGGTAATAATGGCGGTTACACCGGTGGTCTAACCATTTATCCGGCAGTTTTTAATAAAAAGCCGTTGGAATTAGTGGCAGTATAGTAACCCCCGGTAAGATCGCCGGTTTTATATTTTACCGTTGCTAATACCGGCGGCTTTGGCCACCGGTGTTAAGTAATTTTTTTCGGCGGTCAAAACTGCCAGAAAACTACAAAAAATAGCCATAATATTGGCCATCCCGAGCCTTCCTCTTCATTTCTTCGATTTACTCTCCCTGCATATGCTCGCTCGCCGCGATCGCACCTCCGGCTAACTGCACAGGAATCTGGCCTCTAACGAGCTCCCTCCGGCTGACGATCTCGCCCCCACTCCGACAGTCGAGCACACCCGCAAAAGCCGTCGATCGGCAAGTCCGAACCGACTTAATTAGGTTTGCTTTTTTTTTCTCAAATTTGCAATACGAACAAGTATTTTCCTATTTCAGTTGGATTAAATAAAGTATTAGCATTAAGTTCATATCTTTTTGCTTTAGTCATGAATGTTCTCACTAGACATTTTCAAGAGGATGTACCTTGGTGTTTGCTTATTGCTCATGATATTCTTCTTGTTGATAAGACTAGAGAGGGAGTTCAAGGTAAACTTGATTTATAGATGTTCTCACTAGACATGGATGTTCTCACTAGACAATAATGTTTCTCAAAATGAATTTGGATTCACACCAAGTAGGTCTATTATGGAAGCTATACATTTATTGAGAGGTTTGATGGAGAAGTATAGAGAGAATAAGGAGGATCTACATATGATTTTTATTGATTTAGAGAAAGCATATGATAAAATTCCAAGAGTTAATAATGCTTATATTCAAGTCATTAGGGATATGTATGTAGGAGCTATTACTTGTGTTCGAATACAAGGTGGTTTGACCAAGTATTTTCCTGTTTCATTGGATTACATTAAGGATCAGCCTTAAGCCCATATCTTTTTGCTTTAGTCATGGATGTTCTCACTAGACATTTACAAGAGGTTGTACCCTGGTGTATGTTTTTTGTTGATGATATTCTTCTTGTTGATAAGACTAGAGAGGGAGTTAAAGGTAAACTTGAATTATGGAGGTCAACCTTAAAGTGTAAAGGTTTTCATTTGAGTAGATCTAAAATCAAATATATTGAGTATACTTTTAGTTGTAATCAATCTAGTGGGGGGATTGTGACTTTGGGCAACCAAGTCATTAATAAGAGTACATATTTTGGATATCTTGGGTCTATTGTTTAGAGTGATGGTGAAATAGATAGGGATATTATTAGTAGAATTCAAGTTGGATGGTTGATGTGGAAGAATGCATCGAGCATGTTGTGTGATAGAAAAGTCCCCCTTAAACTTACGAAAAAATTATATAAAATGTTAGTGAGACCTACAATATTTTATGGTGCAGAATTTTTGCCATTAAAAGAGAAGCATAATATTAAGTTAAGTGTTTCCAACGGGGGCTGTTATTTTTCTTTTGAAAATGCTACAGGTTTTCGGCGGCCAACCGACGGTTTGGCCGCCGGAAACCTCGATACCAGACGGCTTATTATAGCCGCCGGAAGTATAATACAACCATCGGTAAATCCTGGCGATTTGATCGCTGGTACGACTGGCATTTTTTACGTCCGAAAAGCCGCCGGTGATTAACCGGTGGTCACCGGTGCTATAACCGCCAGAATTTACTGACCGC
This sequence comes from Dendrobium chrysotoxum, assembly GCA_019925795.1. NCBI lineage: Eukaryota > Viridiplantae > Streptophyta > Magnoliopsida > Asparagales > Orchidaceae > Dendrobium > Dendrobium chrysotoxum. The sequence continues at coordinate 31,363,501 of CM034311.1, forward strand.
TTAAGCCGCTGGAAAGCCGCCGGTTATCCTAATCGCCATAAATTGACCACTGGAAAATATTTCCTACACGGTTTATACCAGCGGTTTACAAACCACCGGTAGATTCCAAAACCGCCGGAAAAAATTGCCAGTAATTCTTGAATTTCCTGTAGTGATTGCCTAACGCCAATGTTCACTTTTAACTACTTGATTGTAAGTAGTTGGTTCGACTGGTTGTAGAACATGAGATAAATCAAATATTTGTTTCGGTTTAATATGACCACTTTTGAATCGAGTTACCATAGGATGTAATGAAGGAAGAAGAGAAGTTTGAGATGTGGTCGACGTGTTTAACGGCTGTGGAGCTAAGGAAGTTGACGGTGAATTTAATGAATGATCCATGGAGAGAATAGTGTCCGGTTCAGTTGGAGGAATTTCCAAAGGACTGGACAGACAAGATGGTGATTTATTTTGATGTAGAGGTATGGAATTAGTGATCGAAGTGGGTAAACTAGCTGTGGGAACAAGAAGTAATGGTGGTGTAGTAGGAGGAAGAGATTTGGATATATTTGAGGTAGTTGATGACTTTAAGAAGGGAAACATTGCTTAATTGAATACAACATGACACAAGGTGTAGATCTTATTAGTGACGAGATCCAAACAGCGGTAGCCTTTTTGAAAAGGGGCATATCCAATGAAAACACAAGGATACGTAAGAGGTGACAATTTGTTAGAGGAATAAGGTTTAAGCCAAGGATAATAAAGGCAATTGAAAACCTTCAAGTGATTGTAAGTGGGTGGTTTGCCATATAGAATTTCATATGGCGATTTGTTGAAAGTATTTGAGGAGGGTAATCAGTTAATTAAGTAAGCTGCTGTCATAAGTGTATCAACCCATAGATGTTGAGGAATTAATGCTTCAATAAGTAATATTCGAATAGTTTCGGTTAAGTGAAGATGTTTACATTCTGTCACTCTATTTTGAGGTGGAGAATATGGACAAGTAAATTGATGAATAATTCCAATATTCTTTAGAATAGCTTTGAATTTGTTGCTAACACATTCACCACCCCCATCTGTACAAAGAATGCAAATCTGTGTATGAAATTGATATTCGATCATTCATTGAAATTAAAAAAATGTATTAAGAACTTCAGATTTTTGAACTAAAGGATAAACCCAATTATATTTTGAAAAATCATCGATAAAGGAAACATAATATCGATATCCTTGGGTGGAGCTAGATGAGGAAAGTCCCCAAGCATCATAATGCACTAAAGAAAAAGGAGAAGTGCTAACATTATGAAACATGAAATGCTAATTAATGACTTTTAGCCTTCCGACAACATTACACATAGAAGTAGTTGAAGAAATACAAATATTTGGATAATGCTTGGCTAAACGAGATAATGTATAAGTAGAAGGATGTCCAAGTCTTCGATGCCAAAGATTCGGAACAGCTTGAACGGATATGAGAGCAAGCTTTGATGTAGTAGTAGGTGTGTATGACTTGACTTGAAATAGATAGAGTCCATTAATACACGGACTTGTGTGAAGAGTTCAACGGGTCTTCTGATCCTTGATTTCATAACCATGTGATGAAAATGTTATCAGACAATTGTAATTAGTAGCAAGTCCATGAACTGATAATAAATTGAATGAAAGATTTGGAACAAGATTGAGATGGGATAATTGAAGGCTACATTGGGGAGTAGGAAGAAGACCTTTACCCATATTGTGAATGGGTAGTTATTTCCCATTATCGAGAACAACTTGATTTGAGCTGGTATAAACTTGCAAAGATTGGAAATGGCTAGGATCTGGAGTTAAATGGGTTGAAACTCCACTATCAAGATACCAATTGGTCGGTGTGGTTAGTGAAGGAGACGTGAATAAAGTCTCACTTGGTTTCTCTATATTATACTGATCATCATGATGGTGCCAACATTTTAATGCAGAATGACCAAATTTACCACAGATTGACAAGTAACCGGAGATCTTGAGGATTTGTCTCCACGGTTATTAGTGGGAGAGTTTGAATGCAAACGATTGTTATACGAAGTGCATCCTCGAGACTGATTTGATCTTCCTCGACCACAGCCACGAGCAGTCGTTAGAGCCATGGTATTGCCAAAAATTTGGAGAGATTGAAGCTTGCGAGTCGTCTCATGTGCAAGATTAAGTTCTTCATTGCATAGAAGCGTATATAAATCGTCCAAACTCAATGGTTGAAGATTGGTACAAATTGCGGTTTTAAATGCTTGATAGGTAGGCAGAAGTCTGTCTAACGTGTAATGAATCACTTCTTTAATATCAAGAGGAGCTCCAGCCGCAACTAAGGAATCGACTTTGGCTTTGACATCAAGGAGATATTGAGTCATAGATTTATCTTTTATTGGCAGGTAATGCAACTCATGTTTGAGTTGTATAATTCTTGATCGGGTACTAGACTGAAGCTGATGATCAAGCATAGTCTAGATCTCGGTGTAGTGCTCAACCGAGAGTACATACAGAAGAATAGTAGGGGAGATGATAAAATATAACGTCGCAACAAGATTTTGATCCAATAAAAGCCAATTGATGTAGTTTGGATTTGATGCAATCTGACCTATATCGTCAGTGATTAATCATGGTAGAGAGGCAGTGGATCCATCCAAGAATCCTTCATACTCATTTGCATGGAATAATTTGAGAACTTGGGATCGCCATAGGGGATAATTTTTGGCTGTGAGAGGTTGCGTAATGACATTCTTGACATTACTCATCAAGAACTTAAGCGATGAAGGAATCAGCGGAGGTGTGATGGATGGAGCTGGAGAAACTGTATCCGATTGATTTGAAGAAGACATCGCCGTAGATTGATTCATGAGAAAGATCCGAAAGAAAATTTTTGGAAAAGGAGGAGATGAAGAAGATAGACCACTGCTCGGATACCATGTTAACATCCAGATGCAATAACCAGGTAGAGGAAAGAAACAAACATTAAGGAAAAGCTACAATCTCATTATATCAGCCACTATATATAGGATTTGATACAAGAGGTTAGTTACAAAGATGTGGCAAGGTGGAAGCCACGTGGCCAAGAAAGTACAAGTCATCCTTGCTTACAAAATTGACCTAACTATAGAGTTGATGCCAATACAATAGGGTGTTGTTAATGCTCCATATGATAGGAGAAATGAAGGTTGAGGAGAAACTCCTAGACGCAAAGGACATCCACCTAGTCAGACAAACTTTTTGCAAGGGTCATTGCAAAGATTATACTTGGGTTAGAGTATGAGTTTCAGGGGCAAGATTTTAGGTGTGGGGACTCTAAATTTTGTGAAGAGTGCCAAAATTTTGATTTTCTTGTCTAATAAGTTGCTAGAGAACATTTGATATTCTTGGTGAACAACCATAATCAAATGCTGAGAAGAGTCGGGAAGAAGGTGAAGAGATTTAGAAGCTTCAAATTTTCAAGAGAAATATAAAAAATAGGGTGATCGAGAAAAATGAAGGAATTTACTCAAAACACTTTGAACTTGTTGAGAGAAGAAGAAACACCATGCTTATCTCTGTAGGAAGGAAGTTTATCTTAAGTATGGTGTAGGAGAGATCTACAACCAATTGGAATTAGTAAATAAGGAGAACAATGCTAAGCAGAATAAGAGGCGTGACATTATAGATTTACAGATCTTAACCATTGAGTTTTAGGTAATCATACAAGTAAGTGATCATAGAAGCTAGCTAATCTTAATCCACCCAAGCAAATAAAAGTCAAGCTTTCACCTCATCTTATTACAGTAAAATAGGGCATGAGATGAATTATAAATAAATAAAATAGCATGTCAAACACATAAAAAAAAATGCACAAATTCAATTACGAACTTAGGATTTGTTTGGGACGGTTACGACGTTTAATAAAGTTGGTTGTGAAGTTGTAGTGGAGAAAGCAACTTTGATACTATAATTGTAGAAAATAACTTTTTACTACAAAATTTTTTGAAAAACATTAATAAAACAGTAGCCAAACGAAATTATGATTGCTATTTGAAAAATAAAATAGTCAGAAAATTATCTTTAACAGACCCTTAATTTCTTGTTAGTGCCATGATACAACTTGAACAAAAACTTGATACCTACCAATACCCTAAAAATCAGTAAGCATACCATCTGACATAGAACTCGATGATTAAATACCATTCTAATATCCTACACCTCCCTTACTCTATGATGCACTTAATACATGTGCTGACACCTCAATTCTTTTGGGAATCCATACGCCTAATTTACTCCACCTGCGCAAGCGCACACTATATATACTGTCAGAAACCAACTTTGAAAGCTTCCATTACTTTCATCTGTAATTATGCTCATCCTAGCGGTATTGTAAGCACCAAGCAATCAATCATGTGGGAGCTAATGAACAAGAGCAGCACTCTTTCTTTCTCCAATCCTTTCATTTCACTTCATGCTACTGGAACTCTTTGATTCAGAAATGGAGATCTGGCATTTTTTATGCTAACTTGCCAAGTTGATTTGCAACAAATATTTTAAATAAGCAGGATATATAGATTAAAAGAGCTCTACAATATTATAATTCAGATCCATTCTGCTTTATATAATCTACTTATAAAATTTATATTTTAATTCAAATAAGTTGTAAATCTCAGTCATTGACTCTTCATTTTTATGGAGTTGTGTAAACATAGACTCTCTACTTCACATATAATTGCAAAGGAAGCAAATATAATTCATTTTACATAATTTTAACATTATATCCTAAACTTTGAGGTACATTTTCCATTTTTATTAATCATAGTAAAAGTTATTTTCAGTTGAAATATTTTATTTATTTTTGTTGAAAAAAATTGGGTCAAAATATTCTCATCTAAATTTAACTCTAAAAATTAACATGTGATGTTTTTTTATTGCATTTAAATAACATGAAATTACATTATATTGATTAGCAAAATAATATACGAATAATGAAGATATTATTGTAAAATAATAAAATAAAAATATTAAATATTTACATTTAATCAATATAATAATTATCAGCGAAAGTAAAATTGAAAATTTCAATATATGTTATTGTGGATTGGTAGATTTGCGGCGGTAGAGTGAGAGAGATTTTTGCCTTAGCAATCATGAATATCTAGCACACAAATAGATAATTTGAGAGAGCAAGAAACACTAGAAATTTCTTACGTGGAAAACTCAAAAAGAGAAAAATCACGGGCCTTGCCTAAGTGAAGATATTTTACTTTATTTGAATTAGTTATAAAGGTTGACTCGCCCCTTTACTTGGAGACGGTGAAATTAAAATTGTATGAAGAATCAGACGAAATTCATATAGATGCCAGGGAGTTTGAATGATTGTGGTCGGGCGACAAGGGTTGGAAAGACATTAGTCAGCTGACAGTGGTTTAAGGACCGAGGTCAATAGGCGACGAAGAATCGAAGATCACAAGTCTTGTGGCAGCAGTCGGGTGAAGGTTTGACGGAGGTCAGATGCTGGGAGCGGCCAAGTGGAGGTTTGCCAATGATTTACGACCGCGCAGAGGTCAGGTGGCGATCAATAGCTGAGAGGTGATTTGACGATGATAGGAGGCCGGGTGGAGGTTAGACAACAAAGATGACCAAGGTTCAGATATGATAATGGTCGGGCAGTGGTCTATTAGTGATCGGTGGCCGGGGGAAGGTTTGATGGTGTTTAGCTGCTAGGCGAAGGTTTGGCAGTGATCAACATCGGAGCAGAGGTCCGACAGCGGTCAACGGCCGGGCCGAGGTCCGATGACATTTTGTGGCCTAACGGAGGTCTGGTGGTGGTCGGCGACTAGACAAAGGTTTGATGACAGTCAGTGGTCAGGCAGCGATCGGCAGAGGGGTAGAGCTCTGTGATACTTGAAGCCTCAAAGCTCTCTCCAATATTTAACCAAAGACTCCTCATTTAGGGAGTGATGACCTATTTATAAATTTTTTGGAGTAACATACCCCGTAAATATGAAAAAAATCAATAGCAAATTCGGAGCATTCTATCGAATGCCCTGAATTGATTACCTCGACCATAGATCATTTTTTTAGCATTTAGATGCCTAAATGATATTAAAATTAAGTGATCTTGGCTCGTTGGATGCGTCTCGTCGAGCCGCTCGATTCTACTATAAGCATACCATATTTAGAGATCATTTGGCCATCCAATTTATGCTTTAAAGTTTCCAACTATGCTTTGGATCATAAATTTGGGCTCAATTGGACTCAGATTGGATCGATCTTGGAGTCTTTGGGTTCATTTCTTCGATACGGTTAGCTTGACTATAAATTTGCTAAAATTGGAGTTCATGAGGTCCAAAATTTAAGTTTGAATGTTTCCTATTGAACTTTGCCTTTAGATTCACGCCTCATCATGGTGATTTTTGATGACATATCATATATAACATTTTCTTATATTGTGAGACAAAGACTTGTTGTTATATATAATAATTTTATAAATAAGATATAAATTTATGAAGATATTTATTATGAAATTGAAATAATTCTTTTTGCTAAAATATTGATTATTAAATTACAGAGCATTTAGACAAATAATTCTTTTTGCTAATTTTTGGAGCTAATTCTAATGAAAATCAGGTTAAGAAAAAAAATTTTTTTTTTTGAATTTTTGAATTTTTGATGTTTGAAACCAATTCAAAGGTAAGGCCAACAACTCGGTCAAATTTCCCTCGTTTTGTAGGCTATTCAGTTTTTCTTCTGCTTTTTTCAGGCCATAAAAAAATATGGTTGTCTTCTTTAACAAATTTGTTATTGGATTTTTCTAAAAATATAGATTAAGATATCTGATACAAATTTAATTATGAATTTTTGGGGAAAATAATTTAATTATGATGATTTAAAATTTATTTTAAAAAAATGTAGCAAAAATTTTAATTGATTTTCATATATTATATTTATCTTAGTTATAAAATGATAAAATCCATTCTATTCAAATTTCAATAAAAACATTCCATCCAAACGTTCTCCTTAATCCCGTATTGATTTTATACTGAGTTGTGTCATTCTCAATTTAATTTTGATTAAGAGATTAAATGGCATAGCCACATGTAATTTCTATGCAATCGCTGAGCCAAAAAAAAAAAAAAATTCAGGAAGGGCGTAAGAAAAAAATATACTAATATGATAAATATAAGCACAATTTAATGATAAAATAAAATATTCTATATAAAATTAAAATTAATTTCAAATTTTTTTGAAAGAGCACATGCACCCTAACTAACCTTCTTCTCCCAGCTGCATTAGTTGGTTCCCACTTCAAGATTTCAAATGGATTCATTAGGATTAGTGCACTTCTGAATTGTTAGCATTTGCGCGTTGTATTGAGATTTGAGAGGATATAAATAAAATAACAAAGACCATTAGGATAAACGCTAATTATTTGGTTTAGAAGCTTAAATCATATTCTTTATTAATAAACGTCAGCATATTAGCAAGGTCTTCAATTTGCAACTCTTCTTTTATTCTTTGAACTAGTTCGTGCAGTCGCGCTGGAAAGAGACGACGACGAGGGAGAGAGGGATAAGGGCGAGGGTAAAGGGGCGGCCTTTGTTTAAAAGGAGGCAATATAACAAAGATGAAGAGGAAATAAGGGGTTTTGTAATGCAAACGTGGGATTCCATCGGTGGATTTTGATCATTTGAGAGGAAGAAGGGCGGAGAGCTTGGCTTGGGTGAGAGGAGAGAGGAGAAGAATCCTCTTCTGATGCACTTCCGTAGTTCCGTTGAAACAGGGAGAAAGTTGGAGGCAGAGGGGAAAGATGGTTGAGGACTGCTCTGCCATCAACAAGGTGAAAATCTCTGTTCGTTTGCTATGCTTCGGTTTGTTATTATTTTTTACTTTTAGGGCTCCTTTTTTTAAAAAAAACAAGCCTTGTTCTAAAATGTGAATCAGCTAGAAAGTTGGGATTTTTATGCTTTCTAGGTTTTGATGCTGAAGGGATCGGTTATCCGCTTTCTGCATGGTTTTTACTTTATTATTCCCGAGCTTTTCGGTTTGCTACCAGATGTTTCTATGGCGATGAGATTTATGAAATTTCCATATTTTTGGGTTTTGCCGATTCAATTGCGTTAACAAAATTTTAGCTCGAGCATATATTTTACTTTATACGGTTTACCTTTTTGCATTTCTTTGAGTTATGTTAATTGGACTTAGGTAGTTATTCTTATTACTCTTTGTCAATATTATGTTGGTTTCCAATGTTTGATGTATGATCTTCCAACCGTGCCCAAGTGAGCTTTTCCTGGCAAGACTTAACCATGTGCTCATTCACTAAGGTCTTTGTTAAATCCTACAAATCTTAAAAAACCATTTATTTTGTAGGGCTTATGATTTATATCAAACAAATGTATATACTAGAAGCTAATTTGCTTGTTTTGTTTAAACACCATTTTCAGGATGCTTTTGGGACGAAGCCTCACAAGAAGTATCCAGTTGTGCTGAGAACTGTTGTTTTATCTTTGGTAATGATTAGCAGTGTTTATATATGCTCAATATGTATCAAGCAGAAGGGGTTCATAATCAATCCCAATGTAATGAAAGTAGAAGTCAAGGATCAGCCTTGTAGGCATCCTAGCATTCCATCATCTGAACTTCCATATATTCACTACCCGGAGCCAACGACTTATAACAGGCAACTAGATCTTGTTCTGTTAGTTTCTAGTTACTTCGTTGATATCTGTTGAATGCATATTAATTTAAGCTTTTCAACTATCAGAAATGAGTGTGCATGTACGCCGGTTCGATTTTTTGCTCTATTGTCAATGCAAAGGTCTGGTAGCGGTTGGCTTGAAACCTTGTTGAATAGCCACATCAATATTAGCTCGAATGGTGAGATCTTTTCTGTCAAAGAAAGACGAAGCAATATTTCAACTATCATCGCCACCTTGGATAAAGTTTACAATTTAGATTGGTATAGCAGTGCGTCTAAAAATGAGTGCACTGGTGCTGTTGGCTTCAAATGGATGCTTAATCAGGTATTACCTTAAATCTAGTGGCTTTTCACATATTTTGAAATTAGCTTTTACTACCATGCATTAAACTTAACCTTTTGTTGAGTAATCCTTAGGAGCTACTTTAGCTTGCTTTGCATATACTTCGATTACAATTTGTTATTTTTTATCTTTCACAAACTACATCAATAATTTTCTTGTTCCTTTGAGTTGGTTTGGTGAATCTTTTCTGCAGCTCCATGTGCAGTAAGCACCTAAAAATAAATTGCTGTGGATAAATCATCATTTAGTGTCAATTAAATTTTTTTTATTGGTCATATTGGATAAATAAAACAAACCAGATGTTAAATCCAAATGTATTTATCTTGAGAAACTCATGGTTTGAAGATTAATTTTCTTCTTAATAAAAATAGATTGTTCATTATGCAGATATGCATAATTAGCAACATGATATGCTAACTTTCCATTTAAGTTAAAATTCATTTGTGCTTAGTTCTTGAATGATGATGCAGAATTCAGAATCAATTTAGTATAATTCAGTGAACTGGTACATATGCTATTTTCTGGCATATTTATGACTTTGGATGAGAGTCAAAAAATCTTAAAACAAAAGGTTTGATGTTACATGGAAAATACTTGTTAGTTAAAGAAAGGCTCTAGTTGGGTGAGGAGCATGAAATTCATATACTTAAACTAGTTAACCTATTCAGACATGTTCCTGTTAGCATCTTCTTCTTTACACTAGTCGGTGACTCCTGTCTCAATTCACATGATAGTTTCGTTTGTTTTACTGACACCATTTTAATCTTTGATCTCTTTTATTTTGTTTTGTTTAAATGCTCCTATGATTTTTTTCCCATCATTTTATCAAATTTTTAGTTGGAATTCATTCACCATTACAACACTTCTTTATAAATATTGTGCATATATTATTGTAAACCATGCTTGTTACTGATTGCCAGATTTGTGATATTTCTCAAATTTGAAATTAAAGAGGAAATTCTGTTAAAACTTGTTGACATGATTGGCATATCCATTTTGTTTTTGAAATGAAGTGAAATGGGAGTAGTTTTCCAACCTGTACACTTTTGATGTTGAGTAATGGATTTATGAGTATGGTACCTTTCCTCTTTATTGAAAAATTCCGTGTTAGTAAATGTGGTTGGTTTTAAGATGATATTGGTTAAATGTAAGTCTAGGATGCGGCCTGCATTTATGCGTATGCATGTATGTTTCGTTTCTGTTTTGATTAAACAATATGTTCCTTGTCATTTAGTATGAGGAAGAAATTATATACCTTTAGTCCATCAATATGATCAAGTTGGGATTGAAGGAGTGAGGTTACACTTCAATAGTTTTAGTGAGCAGCTACTTTTGGAACCCTTATGAGGAGCCTAATTTTGCCTTGAAGAAATACTTTTGTGTAGACTTAGTCGTGGGTCAACCTTTACGGTAAGGTTGTGGTGGGGGTTGAAAGGGGGGCAGCGAGCTCCCCCACTAAGGGTTTGGGGGCTCTAGCCCTGAACGGTATTCAATATTTAAGGTGTTTTGAGGATTATACTGTATTTTCGCTTGCCACAATATTTTTTATAAAAAGGGTGGCAACATGTTTATTTCGTATCAGAGTTATTAGGTTATAAATCTTCTTGTTCAATTCATAGTAGAATCTATAATGAGGGGAGGACGTAGCCTTCGATTGAGTGAACTTGTGTAAATATCTATATTTTTTTGTGCGCTGATCTTTTCTGTTTTGTGTTCTTTTTCACTCTGATTGAATTAGCTTTTGCCTATTTCCCATTACATACCATCTATTCAAAGTTTAAGCTATTCATGTCAATGAATTCACTTATAATGATATGCAGTTACAAAGTCAAATATTTTGGCGCCTGACTTATCTTTGGCTTTACATTTTCTTGTATTATGCCTAAGATTTGAGAAAAATCTTGAATCGCCATGCTTACTGTCTGATATATTACATGTTTAGTTCCTCTTTTATCTCATCGTTATGATTACAGGGTCTGATGCAGAACCATGAAGGCATGGTTGAATATTTCAAGAAGAGAGGAGTTACTCCTATTTTCCTCTTCAGAAAAAATCTTCTTCGCAGATGGGTCTCAGTTCTTGCAAATGCTCATGACCGAGATTCCAAGCAACTGAATGGAACTCATAAAGCGCACGTGCATTCAAGGCATGAGGTCTGATTCTTAGCATCTCCTCATATCTTTTTAGTCAATGGAGATGTTCAAAATCCACCCAATGAGAAATGGGTTGAAGTACTCAGCAGAGGCTCTCCTAATTCGGTTTCTTGATTGAATGCAGGCGGATGTTCTTGCAAGCTATAAGCCCAACATTGATGTGACAAAGCTTTTCCTGGACATTAATCATACTATTAAATGGAATGCAGATGCAATTCAGTCCTTCAATAACACCCGTCACATTGTCCTATACTATGAGGATATCGTTCTTAATCGAACAGTATGCCTACTTTGACTGACCAAGTTGCTTTGTGATGGTTTTAAAAATTCGAGAACACAGAATACATCATTTTTTGTCATTTTCTGGTTTCCATACTTGTTTGAAGACTAGCATTTACTGATCTGCATCTGTAGTTTATAACTAACGGTTATTTTTAGTCCTGCATCTATAGCTTATAACATTCAATCCTAACTGATAGCATGTGTTTCAATCCCTGCAGAAAGTGGTGGATGTTCTTGATTTCCTAAGAATGCCACATAGAGAGCTCAAAAGCCAGCATGTCAAGATCCATACAAGACCATTACCGGATCAAATTGAGAACTGGAAGGAAGTCTCCCAATCGCTGAAGGGAACCAAATTTGAAAGTTTCCTGCACTCTGACTAAAGAAAATAGAATGGCTAACCATAAGTATGGCTGCTGTAAATATAGTTACGGTATCAATTAGTGTTGATACTCGTTGCTTCATCTGATCACCGTTCTATGTGAATAAGGAAATTTTGGCGAAGGCAAGAGGGCCTTGTCTTCCTAACAGAAAAGTTCGTTCTGATGTTTTTTTTGTGCTTTTTGTCCTCACCACGCATCCTTGTAAGATTTGCTTTTCTTATTCTTTTTCTTTTAATTTCATTTATTGGTAACTGTTTTGTGCAACCTGGCAAATTAGCAAGTTTGCTTTTGAGTTGCTTCTGGTACTTTTGTTCAAAGCATTCTTCAATTTAATACAAAGAAAAGTAAATACTAGAAAGATTTCTGTGCTTACTGCAACATTGTGATCACGAGCTTGAACTTCTTGTTAATGCTTTTACATTCCATCTAATAGAGTGTTGCACCTTTAACTTATTTGTAATAAGTACACATCATTGCCTTCTGTATATGGATTTATAGTTATGAAGAAGCATTATGGCATATTATCATGCATGCAATAAAAAAGCATCATTGCCGTATGCTTAAATCCGAAGGAACTTGATGGAGATGTTCATGCAATTTTGTATTACCAACCTTTTGGTTTTGGAGTCATCATTAGGATTAGTTGGAAAGTTTTTAGAACAAAAGGTGTCTTTTTTAACTTTGATCATTAATGCTTATAATGCAAGATATGTTTTAATGTTTTACTATATAAAATCATTAACAAAACAATGGCACTTAAGATTTCCTTGATTACAATAATTTCTGTAAATTATTGGAATACTGTGATACACCTCTGAAGTAAAAATAACAAATAAAAAAGAACAACATAGGAACACAAAGATAGGGTTGATTTTTTTATTTTTTATTTAATAATTAAGCAAGATACAATTGATCTATTATTTGAGAGGTTGATCAGCTCTCCCACAAACCCTAGACGTTGTTAGGAATTCACAACAAACATTAGGAAAATAAACTCAGCAATATCTCCCCTAAATTATAGACAAACTCCCCCTTAAATAGTCCTAGAATACAATAATATAATTAGAACATTCATAATCAGCATAAATATAATTTAGAAAATCTTTTTGAATTAAGTAGAACCTTTCTAATCAACATAAATATAATTTAGGAAATCTTCCTAAATAATTAAATATGATTTATGAAACTTTTCTAAACAATTAAATATATTTTAGAAAATATTCCTAAACAGTTAAACATTTTCTAAATAGCATAAACATAATTAGTAAACTTTCCTAAACTCCTTCCTTAATTAGAAATCTTCCTAAATAATTTTTCTTAATTAGGAATTTTTCTAAAACTCTCTTTTGATTATGAACCTTCCTAAATAGCTCCCCTTTTCTGTGCCCCCTCTTAGATATTTAGACTAATTAAATTAAACTCACACATACTATATATATAAGATTTAAATTCAAAATCTCCAAAAACTCTTATGACATATCAGGGTGAACTGCGTTGTTGCTTGTGTACCATCTATATTTGTAGTGGAAAAAAAAATGAAGCTAACCGATCAGGGAAATTTCATTTTCTGTGAAAGCCGACAAATCAAATCTTGCTGAATGTGACAGTTCAGTTGTTTGACCTGCATTGGCAGTCTTTGGAGAAAAATCCAAAATCTTTAGTCCACATTTTGGGGAAAAAAAAACATGAAAGAATCATAGATCTTGGATTATATTTCAAGGCCACAAGTATAAGCCTAGTGGGCCATCTTTATCTTTTCATGGATGGTATTCTAAGTCCCAGGAGAACCCTAATATCCTTTGGCACAACTCTAGGAATATTTAATATTAAATTTTAGGTTCAATTGATTAAATTTTGTTGGTTTGGATACTTCTTTGAAAAATTTTTACAGGACAATGATGAGAGATTTTGTAGCTCACACCACTCTATCCTCTTGAATGGCCATTCTGGCAACGAGGGTGTGGTTATGGTTGATTTTTGCACTTTCTAAGTCTTATTTGTAGCTTTAGAATATGTTTAAATTGCTTTTATTTTTTTTATTCCATTTCTCCTTGTTGACCTCTATTTTTATCTCGCTTTTCCCTCGAGCATCTTTGATCAGCTTAATTGGGCCTCGTCGAGTCTAATTTGAACTCGAGACGACTCAAATCGAGTCGAATTAGACCCGGCAAAGTTTGATTAGCCTTGATCGGTGTATTCTGGCCACGTCGAGGTCAATTTGATTTGAATCATCTTTTTTTTTATATATATCATTTATTTAAATTTTAATTACGTTAATTTGATCCAATCAAATCGAACTCAAGTTGACCCGAATCAGGTCTGACTTTGAGCTCGATTTTTTTTTAATTAATACGTTTAATCTAATTCCAATTGAAGTTTATTTAGCTCACTAAATAATTTAGATAATTTCCTAAATCGAAATTGGCATTTATGGCTGTAATTGCGATTCAGCCAGGATGGTGCCGTTAACGAGCAGCATATAAGGAAGAATTTAAAAAAAATTGGCGAAATTTTCTCTGGGGTTTTTGGCAAGAAGACGCCAGGCAAAACTCGCCCCCCTCCCCTGGGATCCGACTTCAGCTAGTTCGCACAGCTCCAGGTAAAAGTGCTCTCCCTGGTCGCTGCTGTTCGCGAAATCCAGCCAAGGCCAAGGCCTTGCTCCCGCCGGCTCTAGCCTCTTCCTCCCCTAGTTCGCAGGACACCCGACGCCCTCAACCTCTCTCTCTCGCTCTCTGGTTCGCAAATCCAAAGGGAAGAGACCGAAGCCCCTCTCGCTCTCCCTATTCGCAAGCCAGGCCGAAGAACCCCCGCTTGCCGTTGGGTTCGTTTGTCCCTGCCCTAGCCAAGCCCGACGCCAGTCGACCGAGCCACCGACCCGACCTCCAGACGCTGGTCTCCCTTTTCTCTCGACGCCAGCCGCGATCTCGAAGGCCTCCGACTTGCTCGACCCACCACAGCAGCAGCTGCTCCCTCACTGCAAAGGAGAGTTCCTAAAAACTCAAGCGGTCTCGGGGAGCAAGCAGCCAAGCTAACATCCAGACAAAAGAAAAGGTATGTTTTTATTTAATAGCATTTTATTTTGATTATTCGCATATTGAACATGATTCTGCTCTCATCCAATACTTGTTCTTTTCTTTGTTCTTTTCGAGGTACTCTTGGGAAGGCAAAAACAAGGAGCAACTGGAGCACTAGACGAAGGAGCTTGGACAATCGGATCCGAGCATCAGTCATCCCCATTCATTCTGGTGGGGGTGCTACGGGCGATACCACCGGGTCATAGCCCCCGGTGCTGTAAGTTTTTCTTAAAACTTAGATAGCCTATAGGAAGCCTATCTGTATGTACGTTCCCCCTACCTTCAGGGCCCTGTAGAAACTTCAATTCTTAAGTAATTTTTTTTCTTTTATTTTATAGATCCTTGAACCCATCTACACATATACGAATGTCTAAGGGGTTAGAAATAAAATATCTATTCATTTCCTATAACACTAGTGACACATAAGGACAAAAATTAAGGATTGAGTCTCAGAAAACTTAGACTTATGATGCATGCTCCTTTAGGATATAAACATGAAACATAGAAAACCTAGTGACACGTCACCCTAGGGCTAGTATACCTTAATTCATTAATAAAACAGTAAAATCAATTATAATCTAAATCAGAAATGCATTAAAACGCTTAATCTTCAATCAAACTATAACCAGCATACGAAATCACTAGGAGGTAAGACTTGAACATGAATTTGAATTAAACCTCACTAACTTATTTATTATCCTTTAATTAAATACTAACTAAATAAAATTCATCAAAATAAACTCAAATCCTAGGAGTTAAAAAATTGGGAAGCTAACCTAATTCGAACCTAAAAGACTCATAATACCCAAACTTTGAAAATTCGTAACTAATTACAGAAAAATCTAAATTAAGTAAATTAAAAAGCACTCCACTCTAATCAAAGTTTACTATTCAATAAAAATATTAACTTTTCAAAAATCAACCTAATTTAAAAAGTCAACTCTCTGGTCAACTGTAGTTCAATAACTAGGGCCCGAAACTCCTAAAATCATAACTTTGCCTAAAAAACTCCAAATCCAACAAACTAACAGTTTAATTACTCATGGTAAGGTATAGTATTTAATAAAATACTAATTCCACTAGAACCAACCTATTTCTAAAAATGACCTTTTTTGAACCCCCCTTAACCTAGCAGATAGGCAGACCCCGGATCTTCTAAAATCTGCTAATGCAATTTAAACTTTAAATATTACTATCCTTAGGATTAAAATGAACTAACCAGCCAAACTAACTAAAAATGGACCATAATTTACTAATATTTGAACTTTAACCAAATCCTCCTTTTCAAACCTTCAACAAATATTAACACAAAACAACTCAAACTATCTACCCAATATATGATCTATCCAATGCCACACAAACTTTCTACACACACATAGAATTGATTGTTAGGGCACCACTTCTAGATCTAGGTTAGGCCGGTGTTCTCTTCCTCAGTTATTTTTTGTGTTGTGATCGCTCTTGCATGTGGCACGTGTGCTGTTTGTGTTGATTCGATGTGAGTGTTTATTTTATTACTGCACTGTATTTTATTTGTGATATTGATTGCTTGTGCGTTAGATCTACCCCTAGGCTAGGGACATTTTATACTGACTCAGTCTTATGCAGGTGGCCATGCTCACGCAGCACTAAAATAAACGGGGGCTAATATGATAAATCATAAATCATAAATGCTTGCTACAGGTGCTCCAAGATGCTTAGCCCCCAAATGAATAAGAGCGTGGCCAAGTGTGTTTACTTTTCTGCACTGATATAACTGCTTGTGATGTGATATATTAAACTGCTTGAGATTTTCATTAGGATAACCTTGCAGGTTCAGTTTGAGTCTAGATTTTATTTTTCATAATGTGATTTGTAATTCATATTGAGTTGTGAAAGTCTTCAAAAGTCTGGCATTTCAAGTACTATGTACCCAAAGAGAAAAAGAAAAGCCCTTCACAGGAAATTTCTTATTCATTTGGGTACACTTTTGGAGGACGGTCCATAGAAGAACCAGGAGACGACCCACGTGAAGGCTTGAAGACGAAGACTTGAAGATGAAATGCCTGGCTTTTAAGACTTGCGTCGTCCAGTAGGATTAGAATCCAGGTTGTTGTCGGTGGGGCCTGACCACCATTACTTTTCCGCAGACCCTGGGTTGTACTTATACGGCACTTGCCGTGGACTGTGGACTTCTCTTTACTCTGCTATGTGGATTTATATTGATTTGTTTATTTTGTGTGAGCAGTAAAAATTGCCTGCTTTTCTTAGGTTTCTTTCTTGCATGTGCTTGGCCTGATTTCGTTAGGCTCCTTAGGAACAAATCTTTTCTACTCGTAATAAAAATTCTAAAATTTTAAGAATTAAATAATATAGAAACCTAACGAACTAGGGAATAGCCGGAACCGTCCGGGGTCGCATGCATAGTGATGCATTCTCTCCCTCCTTGCTATAAGACACTTCCCCGCTTGCGGGTAGAGTCCACATAATCCGACCTATGAGGATGAGGTGCTGGATTTGGGGAAGTCTAGTCTTTTCTAAAAAACTATTTTATAAGCCTTTTTTTAAAATTCTATGCATATTTGATTTGAGATCGTTAACCAGCATGCATTGCATTAGAAATTAATTAAATTAAAATTCTAATTGCATTAGTCTTAGGAGCATACACCCTACATAAGTCCAGGGCCATCTAGGAGACTCCCTAGACGTCGGCCCTACTTCCAATAACCAAACTACCTACCCATCTTTCATAAAGACTTGGACAGCATGGATTTTATACGCTTAGGTGGTTAGCTGGCTTTCCTTTTCAGGCAGGATATAAGCCCAGAATGCATTAGCTAGGACACGGGTGTTAGTGTTGTGTAGAACACTAAGCCCACTAGATCTAGGGTTCAAGGCTACTACTATCGGTGTCTCGTAGTATGCCTCATCGGTGGGTAAGTCCCCTTTCTTTCAGGGGCTATAAATCCTGCCTATCTGCGTCACCTAGATGACGTCACTTCCATCTTTCTCTCTCATATGCTTCGAGTGCATGATTTACTTATTTTCTCCAGTTTCTTTTCACTATCTTAGTCCCTCCGGATGCTGATCTGAGCCGTGCATGTTGACTAAGCCTAGTTGAGCCCTTCTTTTCCTTCGAGTAGGATTTCCTAGTCTTCGCCCTATGTACCAATCCCAATTTGGGAAGAATAATATAGAATCCTTAATCGAGAGTTTTCTCAGGCCCCGGCTTGAGATGTAATTAACCACGTGGGCTTGCGCCCGTGGGAAACCGAATTCCACTTTCAAATAAACCTCACTCGAGCTGATGTATCGGGTGGGGGAAACCCGTTGTGACGATCAGATCATATATATTATTACCCATCGGGGTGTACTGGTGAGAGCCGCTATCCTCAATGGTTAATCATATGTGTGATCGAATCTGCCCTCCCATTGGCCAGATAATGTCTCCCCTCGCGGGGCGATGGTGTCTGTGTCCTTTCGGAGGTCCACACTCCTTATATAGTTTTTTCTTTTGCTTCATATGTTCTACTTGATGTAGTTATCATTTTTAGTCAATGAAATTGGGCTTTGCCTCCAAATTTCTCAAAAAAAAAAAAAAAAAAAAGAATGAGAGAAAATTAAAGTTCTATTTAAGAGATGTTTGTACTATTTTTTTTTCTTCCAGCATTTATTGGGTGCTTGAATATTTCATTAATATCCAATGTTTAAGGAGTTGATATTAGTTAACAGAAGTGCTCATATTTGTCCACTGCAAGATTAATAGTTAGTTTTGTATTGTTAACATTTGGCAATATCATGTACAACTTAATATAGTCATATACCAATATGACTAATATTACATTATCTGCGTTTTTGAGTGAGGATCTAACAACCATTTAGTATTTTTATATCAATAGATTTTTTAACTATTTAATGTGGTACTAAATCTAATTGTCATGTGCCTTTAATATTCTCACCTACATGTTAGGTATACATACAAGCTATCACTCCCAAATATAAATGTTTCAAAATTATTAAGTATTCTGTACTAAAAACCCACATAACTATACGAAGTCAAGTTAGAATCACATGCTCATAAAACTTGCTCAATTATGATTGAAATGGGGTCCTACCAATGAAAACTACAAATCATAGGAACAATTTAACCTCAATCAAACTGTTAATTTTGATACCATTTTAATATTAGTGGATGTTAGAGGGAAAAATTAGTATTTTTTGGCAGTTAAAGGGATTCAAAAGTGAGCAGCATGAGAGGAGGAAGGGCTTCGCTCAACCAAAGAGTTGCACACGCTTAGTTGATTGCTATTGTGATATTTTTTTAAGGAACAAATAAATCTGTTGATTATTGTTAATTTGTGAATACCCCATTGACTTGCGAACTAGCTCAACTAGAGACCTTAAATCTCATTTCACTTTATGTTAATCCCAATTTGGGAGGTAGCTGCAAGTCTTGCAAACTCCTTGCCTTCGACTCTTCTTCAACTAGTTTTATCGATGCCTTCTTTAGCAAACTGTCACGATAGCTTCCTCATTGCTAGTGTCGTCGATGCCCTCCCCAGTGAGCTCCTATAATAACTTGTCATCATTGATCTCATCGATGCTTTCACTAGTGAGGACTTGTTAGGATTTACTTGCCGCAATTGATGCATTCTCAAATGAGCTCCCATTGCAACTTTCTTGTCATTGGTACCTACCCTAACGAGCTCTAGTCAAGACTTCCTCGTCGATCTCTTCTCCAACAAGCTCTTATCTTGACCTGCTAACTTCTTTGATATTGAGGGTTTGGCTAAATTCAAGCTCATAAGTAGAACCTCAAGTAAAGAGTTGATAAGAAGAGCCAAGCTCGAGCTCGATTAAAGCTCGACTCAACTATTGCTCAAATTTGAGTTTACGGTAAACTAGATGAGTCAAACTCTTGAGATATCAATGACTTATCAGTTCATTTACTGAACTCATCATCCCTCTCCAAGTTCTTTTTGCTTTTTGTAGTTGGTTTTGGATGTGCAGTTTTGGATTGCACATGATATGTTGATGTGCATTATGTTTTACACATTTTTTGGAGGTTATCCTCTTCGTTTTATATCCTCTTTTTCATTCTCTTTTGTCTATTACTCCTCCTTAGGTAGTCTTTTTCTTTTATCTCTACACATGTAACTAGTTCTTTTTTAATGGAAATGAGCTATGCTCTTAATTTGTCCCAAAAAAATGACTTGTAACTGCCTTGATTCATTTATGCCCTTTTTTTAATTTTTTTTTAAATTTAAGCCCTAAAAACTCTATATGATTTATTATTAGGGTTTAATATTTACTAATTTTAATAAAAAATAATTAATCTACACTTTGTTGTAATAGAACTTGGTTGAAAAAGCTAATATGAAAAATGCTAATGATATTTTTTCAAACTTCCTAGGTTAATATAATAACTATTTAAGTCTCAGAAAAAGATAAATTATAGTTGTGGACTTGCGTTCAAATTTGGCATCTTTGGCACCAGAAGCCGACAACAGGGCAGACGCCAAGGGGCAAAAAACAAAAAATAGGGGCAATATCCAAGTGGATGAAGAGCCAAGTCCCAAGACCTGTTCGGTAATCAAGGCATAACAGTAAATGGCAGGGATCATATGAAGAAAAAAGAAATCCCAATTTCTATTTCTGTCATCAATTGCAGATCTTGTCCTTGATATTTAGATAAAAATTTATGAATTTATTTGTTTGTTTTTTTTTTTTTTGGAATATTTAGGTCATGCAGCTCATCTTAATCTGTTGATTGATAATTTTATCTACTAATTAAGAGATTTTCAGTCCGAATCTGACCTAAGTGATGTTTGTATGAGTTTGTCTTAATTGACCTAAATATCCACAAAAAAGAAAAAAGAATATTTATGTCTATTAAGTCAAATTTATAAATATATTACTTATGTAAGACTCAAATTCAAAATCTATCAATTGGTTGTATGGGTGCAAACAAGTCAAGTCTAGCTCGAGTCAGACGTAACTTGAGCTCGGCTCATCCGTCAAATTGCGAGCTTGAACTCTAGCTCGAGCTCCACTCGAGCTCAAATGATTTGCTCGAACTCGGCTCGAGGTGACCAATGCGAGCTCGCGAGGCATAAGCTCTCTTCCTGTTCCACGCCATCATCTTTCTCACGAATAGAACAAAGAAAAAAAAAATAGCAAAATCATCTTTCTCACGAAGGGAGAATAAGAAGAAAACTTGCAAAATCATTTTTATACTTCTGCAAAATGAATGAAGTTCTTGAGATACAAGAAATAGATGAAATACCAGGAGAAATTTTCCTGTTGCCTGAGTTCTCGCTGTCACCGCCCCTCCTCACGCTCACGAACCACAATAGAAAGCTAGAAACCCTAGAACAGCCGCACCCCGCAGTAGTTCGCAAGAGCAGAAGAAAACCAAAATGCAAATGGCGGTTCAGTTCAACAGTAAAATAAAAGTAATCTTAGAGCCTTAGACCATCTCTCGGTCTCACCTCTCACGCTCGCCGCGGAACCGCGGCCACAGTCCAACTTCCGCTTTCCGCAATTCCACATACTCACGTTTCGAGCGACTCGTCGAGTATTCGAGTTAAGTTTCGTCCAGATCAAACTCGGGCTCGAAATTCTAGCGAGCTCGAAATTCTACTCGAAACTCGACAAGCTCGACTTGCGATCTCGTTAACGAGTCGGCTTAACTTGTTACACCCCTAGTTGATAGTCAAAACTTCAAACCAATAGATCAATGTTAGCCATTTATGAATTTAATTGTATCAAAATGATTCTAATTTTTTACATGCGTCTGTAAAAAATGTGATAGATTTAGGTGCATATGCCTTGATAATTTAGCAGTATTGTCTAATAATTTAATTATATTATCAATATTTTTATTATATTTTTTATCTTGAAGAAATTAAAAAAAAAAATCTTCAAGAAATTCTATATAGCCCTGCCAGCTGCCGACATTAAAAATTTTTTGTTATAAACTGGTAGAAATTAAAAAAAAGAAAAATTCTTCTAGATATTTCATTTAGTTCTACTTATTATCATAATTAAACTTGATATGTCTATTAAAAGCTTGTATGATTAACATGTATCTGGAGGTAAAATTTAAATAGTAAAATTTTGAAATTAAATTCTAGATCATTTGGAGTTCGATTTCTGCAAACTTATAGTCAAATTGAACGTCTCGATAAGACGAACCCAATGATACCAAAAGTGGCCCAATCCTAACCTAAAGGAGCCCAAATCAAGCTGATGCATAATTGGAAACTTTATATATATATTGGATGACCATGTGATCCCTAAATTTGGCATACTAATATTCTCAAGTGACTCAATGAGACGAATCCAACAAGCTTAAGATCACTTAATTCTGATGTCATTAAGACACTTAATTGTCGAGTAAATGTTTCATGATCAATATAATTAATATGAACTATACGATTGAGTGTTTT
The DNA here is from genome assembly GCA_019925795.1 of Dendrobium chrysotoxum. Lineage (NCBI taxonomy): Eukaryota > Viridiplantae > Streptophyta > Magnoliopsida > Asparagales > Orchidaceae > Dendrobium > Dendrobium chrysotoxum. The sequence continues at coordinate 31,385,828 of CM034311.1, forward strand.
GAATTCTGACCTAATTAATCAAAATATCAATCTTGAAAAGCCTATGAATAAAGCATTATTCTCTAAAGAAATGAATGTCTAAGAGTTAAGAGAGGAAGAGAGCTCCCTCACATTTTCTAACTTTTGCCACCACCACTTCTCTTCATCGAAAACGATCATTAACTCACGTCGACGACCACCATCAGCAATAACTGCCATCGTCTACAAACTTCTGCTAAGATCTAACCCCATTATTTGATTTCAATTCTCCACTTATGGACAGTAATCCTCTATAATTCCTACAAAAAGAAACTAAGATTTTTTTATTCTCAAGTAGTCCTCTTCTCCTTCATTTGTGAGGAAGATTGGATTTTGTATCTCCTGACATATATTAAACTTTAAACTGGGCTAGACCTCGTGATTTTTTCCCCTCCAAGATTTTCTACATAAATAAATTTTAGATTTCTACAACTTTTATTTGTGCCTGTTAAATTTTTGTCCAAAATTAAGACATAAAATTTCAACTCTATGGACACAAATATTTTGGCACATAACAATATTTATAGTAAATTAATTATTTAATTTTATATATCATTGAATTTATCTTCTATAGTAAAAAAATCAGGAAAAAAAGCATTATATCTCGCATCAATTTTTTATTTTTTATTTTTCATAATTGAAGATGATTCAAATCACTTTTGTTGCTAGAAGATTGAGGGCATTTTTTTAAGCTTATATCAATTTAAAAATGGGGTCTTCGTAGGCTCACTCACATTCATCCGACCGTTATATTTTAGGCTAGGCTATGCCAATATAAATTGATGCATTCAATTAGGGTTTTTTTTCTTCCATATTTTGCCTATGTATGCTGCTCACTTTCAGTTGGTTGGGAGCTTTGACTATCAGCCAAAAAATTTTGAATTTAAAATTTGAGCATGAGATGTGTGTATAAATTTATCTTAATTAGCTTAAAGTCCGGAAATTTTTTTTTTCCTATGTCATTGTCAAATCGAATTGATAAAAATATATTAAATTTAGAAAATAGTCACATAACTATTCGTGTATATGATCATTTTAGTCCTAGAATATAACTTGCTCCAATTTAGTCAATTGTCCAAAATTGATCCAAAATAATCCCTTTGGCATTAAATTAGAATCAATTTTATAAAGTCGTGGGACTACTTGAGATTAATTTTATATCAGAATTTACCTAATAATGGACTATTTTGGATCAATTTTGTATAGTCGAGTGATTAAATTGGGGTAACGTAATACTCTGTGCTTAAATTGGTCATAAACGGATATTTGAGACTATTTTGAGATTTTTTTGGTTAAAATTTTAATTCGCCAAAACCTGAATTCATATGTAGTTTATTTTACCTAGCTGGGCTTGGCTTGCCAAAAGGTTGAAGCCTGCCCAACTCTATAATCGAGTGTTTTGCTTTTAACGAGAAATAGTATTGGATTTTTAGCGAAGGAAAATCACTGCTAAACAGTGAAAATACAAAGGGCATTGATGGCTTATCTTGTGGTTGTTCTTCATAAAAAATGTTAGTGCAGAAATTTATCCTCACTCATAGATTCAAGTTTTATGATCAAGAAATACTGCAGCTTTTGTGGCCTAGCTCTCATCTGTCTCAGCCTCAGCGGTCCTGCTCTCGCCTCGGCGGCGCTGACCACCGCTCTCGATGCCTGTTTTGCTCTCAGGGAAGTTTTCTTCTCTCCTTTTATTCAGTTTTCTCATAAGATCCTATAGGTTTCATCTCTGTTTTCTGATTCATCCACCTCCGGCCCTTCGCGGTCAGAATGGCGGTGAATCGGTTAAATAATCCTGGCTTTTTGGATGGGTTGAAGAAATCACAATCATTTCTTGATGCCATCTCTGATGTTTCCCCCCACGCAATGACTTTTCTTGAACTTAAATCCACTACCTTCCATGACTTAACATCTCTATGGATCTCAGAGGAGGAGATCCTTGCTCATGAGGCACCTCTCGAATATGCTGTTGGATAATTGGTCCAGATTTTAGGTTGTTTCTCTCTATGTACTTTCTTTAGGTTTCTTTAGCTTGTATTTCCATTGATATAGCCTATTTTGTCTATAAATAAATGTAATGAGAGTTCTGTTCACTTTTCTGTTCTTCCTACTATCTCTCCCTCTCTTCGAAAAGCCCAAGAAGATTTTCTCTTCCTCCATCAAGATCCTAACAATTGGTATCAGAGCTGGGAGGTGGAGGAAATTTCTTGCTCAAGAAGGTCGAGTCGTGCGTGCAGTTAGGCTAAAGCCTCGGACAGACGCAAACGCAAACAGAGGCATGCACGAGAGGCGGGCGACGGTCGGAGCTAGGTGCGCAAGGCGTGGCAGCGCAGGGAGGCCGCAGAGCTTGCAGGGTTGCCGGGGCGGGCTTGTCGCATGGGCGCAAGAGCTTGCGCGGACGAGCGTGTGGAAGGTCGCGTAGAGGCGCGCAGAGGCAGGGCTCGGGCATACATGTGCAGGGCGAACGGGGCGGACGCGGGTTGCGTGGGTTCGAGCGCACAGGTTGTCCACAGGCTAAAGCAGGTGGAGTTGCTGTCTAGGAGCTTGCGAAGGTGGGTTTAGCGTCACAGGTCTCGCATAAAGGGGCGGAGGTGGAAGGCCAGCAAAGTGGCAGGTATAATCGCATTGGTGCGTCTGCTAGGAGGTTGGACACCGCAGGTGGAGTCAAGCCACAGGACCGCACTTGGGGGAGACAGACGCGTGTTCCGCAATTAAGAAATTGAAGCAGATCGCACAAAGAGAAGGCCGCAATTCGGCGTATATGCTCGGGTTGCTCTAATCAGACACAAGTAGTAAGCAACATTTTTTGATTATTTTTGGTGAAATCTTGTGAATAGAAGCAGATTGGTGCCGTTGGGGCACATATCAAGTTTTGGTTTCTTGATCATGTCGATGCAAAGTTTTGAAATCAATAAGTTCAAGGGGGAGAACGATTTCAGCCTATGGTGTATCAAGATAAAGGCTTTACTGGTTCATCAAGGTCTTGTCGATGCAATTTCAGAGAAAAATCTTGCTGCAGTCATTAACAGGGTCTGGGCTAGGGAAATGCAACTGAAGGCGCACAATATCATCCTTCTTTCTCTTGGTGACGAAGTGTTGAGGGAGGTTGCTGAAGAAGGCTCAATATTAAAGGTATGGAGGAAGCTTGAATCAATTTATATGAAAAGATCGCTTAGTAATCATCTATTTTCGAAGAAATAATTATACATGCTCCAAATGAAAGAAACAAAGGAGCTCAGAAAGCATTTTGATGATTTTAATAAATTGATTCTTGACCTAAAAATGTTGATGTGACAATAAGCGAAGAAGAACAAGGAATCATACTCCTCAGCTCTTTGCCGAAGACATATGAGAACATAGTTGACACTATGTTATATGGGAAGCAAACATTGACAATGACAGAGATAAAATCTGTCTTAATGCCAAAGGATGTTCAGAGAAAATCCAAATAGAAAGAAGATAATATTGGCGGCATTCTGATCGCAAGAGGAATATTAGAATTCAGGAGGAATAAGTCCAATAAGAACTGCTTCCTTTGCCATAAGGAAGGGCACTTTAAGAAAATTTGTCCTAATTTGTTGAAATTGCAAGAAGCTGGACTCAATTAAGATGCCAGCTTAGCCGTAGTAGCAAATTTGGGAGACGGTTGGACTGAATCAGATGTTTTGTAAAATCTAGGCCAAGGTGGAGATTGTTGGATAATTGGTCCAAATTTTAGATTGTTTCTCTCTATGTACTTTCTTTAGATTTCTTTAGCTTGTATTGCAATTGATATAGCCTATTTTGTCTATAAATAAATATAATAGGTTGTAATAGAAGCATGCCATAATAATGAGAGTTCTGTTCACCTTTCTTTTCTTCCTTCTATCTCTTCCTCTTTTCGAAAAGCCTAAGAAGAGTTTCTCTTCCTCCATCAAGAACCTAACATATGCGTTGGTCGATAAATTTCCTGCCCGCCGTCCTTCCCTAGATATTATCCGTAAATTCTTCTTCAATCTCAAGCTCATTGGCGATTTCTCCGTTACCCTTCTGAATCCTTCACATGTTTTGATTAAATTAGTTAATAATTTGGATTATAACAGGATTTTTTTCCTACAGATCTTATTTTGTTAACAATCATTATATTAAATTGACCAAATGGTCTCCATTTCATGACATTGGTGCGGATTCTCCCATTATTACCATTTGGGTTTCATTCCCAAACTTGCGGCCACATCTCTTCTCCCCCCGCATTTTTCACAGTCTAGGATCCTTGTTTGGTCGTCCGTTAAAAATCGACAATGTTATGCCTATTGGCTCACTACCCTCTGTTGCTCGTATTTTGGTTGAGCTAGACATTACCAAATGTTATCCCGATAGAGTGTGGCGAGGTCCGAAAAAGTTTGGTTACATTCAACGTGTCAAAAAGGAGGATTTTCCTCCCTTTTGTGTCCATTGTAAATCCCTTGGACATTCAAAAGGTGATTGTCATATTCTTCTTCCCCATTTAGCTGAGGGTCCTGTGCGATCCTCTGAGCCAGTGATTCATGTTGTCAATGAAACTAATCCTGTTGCCAATGAGCTAGTGATTCCTGTTAATCCTGTTGGGACTGTAGCTGGTGTTGTGGAAATTTTGGATATTATGGTTACTAATACTGTGACTCCTGTTATTTTGGGTGTTGATTTAGTGATTAGTGGGGATGTTACCAATGCTACTGTTGTTGCTTTGGAAGAGTTGAATAATATAGCTACCATCTCTTTGAATTCTATGTTACCAGTTGCTTCATCTGAGCTTTGTAGGGGTGGTAACAATGCTATGGTTGATAATGCTATGGCTTTACCTATTACTTGTAATCGAGATAATCCATTAGTTAAAGCGCCTCATTTGGATTCTATGGTTGTTCTGGTTGAGCAAGTTATTGTGGATGATCTCTTTAATGGTTTGGATGGTAGGCCTTTGGGGATTGCTTCCCCTCATGTTACTATGAATGCTACTGTGGTTGTTCATGATTTGGTGATTCCTTATAAACTTCCCTTAATTACTATTCATGATTCACCTCTTTCTAATGTTGAGGTTAATGCTATGAGTGGTGGGGATTTGCTTGTTGATATTCCTGTCGGCCAAGCTGATTGGCTTTGTTCTCAATCAGCTGAGGATTGGGGTTTTGAGGGGACTCATGGTGACCTATCTAACTATATGACTGATGATTTTAATTTAAACGTGGTGCAAGTGGATGTTAAGGGGTTCTCTATGAAATTTAGCAAGGAAAAAAAAAAGATGAATAAAAACAAAACCCGTGTCCTAAGGTTTTAATTTTTTTTGGTTGGTATAGGTGCTCATTAGTTTTTGTTGGAGTGGTTTTTCTTTTGCAGGTTTTGGTTGCTAATTGATTTGTTGCTGGTCTTCCTCTCTTTGGTCTTACAACTTTGGTGGTTGCATTTAGGATGGCTTTAACTTTACTGGCTCTGTTTGCTCCTTGTGTCCCTTTAGATCTCTTTGTTGGGCTGCATTGGACCCCTGTTTTCCTTTTGATTTGTTATTGTAATAGTTTGGATTAATAGCTCGTAAGTTTTTCTTAGAATTTTGTATTTTTAGTGAGCTGTTGATCCTTTAAGTACTTGTATTTTCTCTTTTTTAAATTAACACGTTAGCCTTTATGTAAATTTTATCCAAAAAAAAAGTTTTATGATTTGATTATTACTGTATTGACTCGAATAGCAGGTTCACAGCAAGGAGGAAACAAGGCATGGAGTAACAAAAAGCTTCATGAAGGCGGAATTTGTTGTGAATGAATAGCTTTACGATGTTAATGACGTCAAAAGCTGTTATTGCAAGCGACAAAAATGTACGATCCTTGAAGAGCGATTTACGACCACCTTAATTGAGTCAACTTCCCATTAGGTACTGGTTGTCTAAATAAAATATAACCCACAAATATTAAAAACTGATCTTAACCAAACGTACCATAAAATCAATCAGGACTAAAAATTATCAAAGATATTATGAAAATATACGATATGTTTGATTTCAATTTATAGCTGGCATATTTTTGTTAACTTCAGGAGATATATTAATTAACGTAAATTAATCTTAATATCATATTGTATGATCAATCTTACTTTAGTATAATTTTATTATAATTAATTCTTATTAATTAATATAATTTAAATTTGAACTAATTATATTATATGATATATATCATATAGTACAATCAAGATTATTTTAATCAAATTGATAAAATTGATTTGCTTTAATTATAATTTTTAAAATTTGAATTAATTTTGTCATAAATAAATATAATACTGGATGATCAGCTGGCTAAAATAAATTCAATTAGTCGCATTTTAATTCAAATGATTAATTTGATTTAAATTGAACCAATCATCTGATACGATCTTGATTATATTGTACGATTAACTAAGACAAGATTTTTTTTTAACCAATAAAAACCATTAACTGATACGTTTTATCAGCAAACAGAAATCAATGGCAATTGTGAGTTCAGTTAGTAGGGAAAACTACATAAGAAGAATCAGGCGAATATGTTTCAAACTAAAATATAAATTGTCTATCAAAAGATATCTCAATATTGAAGCATAAACGTTTTAAACCTAAGAGGCCAATCCTCGCAAGTGAGTTCAAAAGGCCATAACAATGACAATTGATAATGAAATTGACTATTCAACCTTCAATTTGCTCCCTTAAGCGGCGGATAGTGCTCCTAACAGTCACAGCGCTCGCAGTATTTAAGGTGTAAGCACCCCCTGCTTTCACCTTCCCGCAGTCCTTGCATCCCCAGATCCTCACAACTTTTCTTTTCACTGCTTACTTTCCACAGAATTCACATAAGTATTTAGCATGTTGTGAAACCTCCATTTTCTTGATTTGCTTCCGCAAACTAGCACTGTATCTTGTGCCATATTTTCCAACAATTCTAGCCTTCTTGGTTCTCTTTGTCATCTTGCTTAGCCAAGGGGATCCGAGACTTGCAAGTCGAAAAAGCAGCAAGGACTCAAACTATTAACTATGACAAGATTTCTTTGTACTTAAAAAAACCTTTGGGTTTGATCTAATAAGCAATGCATTTAATATAAAAGCATATACTGAACCCTAAATGAAAATGAGAGAGAGAGAGAGAGAGAGAGAGAGAGAGAGAGAGAGAGAGAGAGCTGTTAGAAACTCTCATGCCACAGCTTGCAACTCTAGAAATAGAAAATGTGAGATTACACAAAAAATCATCTTTTTCCTCTCAATAACTTTTAATTCTCATGCTTGAAAATCTAATTGATTGAGCACCTGTATTTGTTTCTAATAGGTGATCTCTGATCTCAAACTTTTTTTTTTCTTTTTTTAATTGAAACCCACATAGGGGCCTACTCGTTAATATAAAAAAGGATTGCAAGTCCTTAATAGAACAAAAGCTCACTAAAAATACATCATTTGAAATAAAACCTAAGAGCAATTGTTCGAACTTATTATAATAAAAAAACAAAAGTAAAAGCAAACAACCAAATCCATCGAAAAAGGACATCTGAAAAAAGCCAAGTCCAATGCAGGGAGAACTCCAGGCAAGAGCAACTTGCAAAGAAAACAAAATACAAACATGCAAAATAGAGAAAATGAGCAAAATGCCAATCCACCCACAGCAGAAGAACCCCAAACCAACCGGCCAAGAGCACAAAACCACTAGAACCACCATAACCACCATGCCAAAAATCAAAATCCCCCAACCAGCCAACATCATCAAAACCACCACACAAGCCAACAGGCAAAAAATACCACCCAGGTCACTCCCAGCAGCCAAAAACAGAAACAACACACCCAATTTAAAGAGAGAAAAGCACCCGACAGCCCAGAAAGAAATGAAGGATCCAAAAGAAAAAGATAATTTCTATTTGGATTATTTCTTTATGGATTTTCTCCTTCTACGCTTGCCAGCATTTTTGTAAAATCCATCCTTAGCTTTTCGAATAACATTTAGCCCATAGTTGTCCAGGGAATCATCCCCAAGCACATCAATTTCATCTCCCACATCCCAATAAGCTAATGAATCACAATCAGCTAACTAATCACGATGATCCAATCTATTGTCTTTCGCCTACTGAGCTAAAAATGCATCATTAGAAATAATGGAAATGGGAACATTTATGAGAGGCACTTTATCATTCACATCAGAACCTAAAGGTTGCAGAATAGGAACAATATCATTATCTATAGAAGTATCATTCAAGTTCACCATATTTACTTCACAATGCCCCATGTCCATAAGAATTTCCTCATAAAGTTGAGCAAAAATAGGAGTTTGAAGCAAGGGGTACAATCACTATCAATAGCAATAGGAACCTCCTGCCGCCCCAAACCAGAACCAACAGTGGGTTCAATCTCACCATTAAGATAAGTCGGAGGGTCATTAGAATAGTTCAAGGGAAAACCACCCAAATTTAAAGGCACATCCTTAGCATTGAAACTGTAACCCACATCTTCTTTGTTTATAACATCAGGACAAATATCAATGTTATCCAAAGGCACCACATTAGAAGTATTATAATTAACAACAACAGAATCAGAATCCAAATCTAAAGCAATATAAGGTATAGTCACATTATTCCCCTCCTTTGCAGCTAGCGAGTGAAGAAGTTCAGAGTCGGCCACAACACCCATAACATTAGGGAGTAACTGATTATTAGTCGTTGTGACACAAGGTTAACAGTTAATTGGGGGTTCAATTTGTGACAATCCATTCTCAAATGTCCCAAGGATTTACTATGATCACAGAAAGAAGAGAAACTCTCCATTTCAACATGTTGAATGTAACCAAATTTATCAGAACCAAGCCAAACATGGTCGGGAAAACATTTGGTGATATCAAGCTCAACCAGCACACTGGCAGTAGAGGGCCTCTACCTAACGAAGGTTGCATTGTTTGTCATAAGCGGCTTACCAAATAAAGAGCCAAATTCATGAAGAATATGAGGAGAGAACAGGTGAGGACGAAGATTAAGGAAGGAAACCTAAATAGGGATAAGAGGGGATTCAACATCAACATCGAAGAATGGCGACCATTTGGTAAGTTTCATGTAGCAGTTGTTCATAAGGTACAAATGATGAGAGAAAACACGACTGTAATCCAAGTCGTTCACCAATTTAATCAAAACATGCTTCGGGTTTAAGAGGGTAACAGAGAAATCACCATTGAGTTTAAGGTTGAATAAAAAACTTCCTAATCAAATCAAGAACCGGCCTACGAGCAGGGAATTTACCAACCAAGGCGAATTCGAACGGAGCCGTAAGAGCTAAGATTTCCTCATCCAAAATCCATAATTAAGGTAAGCCGCGATGTGTCGTGGTTTTGAGATCAGGAAAAACAGTCTAGGACGATGGCCCCAACATAACATCCAAAAATGAACGAGAATGAAATTTCTCATTAAAAAAATCCAGATCGTTCAGCCGAGTGACCACCATTCGGCCGATGATATGGTCGAAGGTGGAAGAAACGGTGAAGAACCTCAAAATGCCAAGCAAAAATAATAACAACAAAAAGAAAAAGGGAAGAAAACCCCTGCCAAAAGCTCAAGCCCGACATGAGCTGTGGCGGACCGCCGGAGGAGGACGTCGCTCGAAACCCTAGCAAAGCGTTGGAGGTGTAAGCATATGGCTAACCACGAGTGTGTCTGATCTCAAAGTAACTATGAAAACCCTGTGTACTAGCTACTAGGTTAGGGGTTTAGGAGAAGCTAGATTCTCATTTTGAGTGAAGTGATTTTAGAGTTTCACTATAAAAATTCTTGAATGTAATATTTAGAGAGTGGATGTAGGACCAACATACAATAGTTTGACATTCTTTACTGTTGCACCTTTATTTTTTTTTTTTAGTTATTTTACATATTGAAATCCTCTGCAATGATTTTCAAAATATGATGAACTACGCTTGCTTATGACATGAAATATGAGAAACTTTCGAATGATTTGAAAAATATTATTTTTTTATAAAATTCTTAAGCTTGGAGATTTAAGAAGTATTTTAAATACTTAAATTTTTTTCTTTAATAAAAAAATCTTGTAAATAAAAAAAATTGTATTTATTTCTTTCAATTAAAGCAATTGACTTCCAAATTTTAGTTTTTCTAAGTGGCTGTCTCGTTGATTGAAAAAAAATGTAGTGTAAAAAAATTATAATACACTTGATTACTTCAAGAGTTATTTGAGTTGTTTCATTGAGTGTAAAGCAAATGCAAATTTTAACTTTTTTTTTAGTTTGAAGTAAAGTGAATGCAGTGTAAATTGAATACAACGACGACCGGTGGTGGCAGGCGGCGGTCAACAGAGGCTGGCAGTGGACTGCGGGTGGTGGGCAACGGTGGCAGAGTGGCCGGTGGCAGAAAGGGTGGTTGACGGCGACCCGCAGTGTTGGGCGGAGGCGGCGGCTGGCTGCTGGTGGCGACAGAGGTGGCAATGATGATGAGTTTCTACTGTATTTGAAAATTGCCTAAATCTGAAGAATTCCAAATAATTGGATTTGAACTAGATGATGAATTTCATTTACTTCAAAATTTTACTCTGCAATCCTTTTATTTAAAACAAAATATCACTATTTTCAAAACCCCTGCATTTAAAATATGTTACACCCCTAAGTGAAATATTATTGATCTTTAAAATCATTTTTAAAATCCTACCAATTTAACTCCCTTTTGAGCGTGTCATGGCGTTCATTTTTTTGCAGCATAAACCGAATTCTACTCTTCTTCAGCTTCCACCTCAAGCAAAAGAAGGGGGTAAAAACTCTTATAAGGAACTCCAAATCATCATGAATTTCAATTTAGAGTTGTTGAAATCTATCCATTTCGTGTAGAAGTCTGCTTTCCGAATTCTGGACAGAAGAATTGCTCTTTCCCTTCAAAATGAAGTTAACCACGATTCAAATAAGACTTTATTTTAATTTGCTTATAAACACAGAATCTGCCAGCTGAAGAACATAGCTGCTTACCAACTCTAAATAGCGAACAGATGACCAATAAAATTAAATAAAAATTTAAAAATACAATGGGAAAGCATATTCTGTACCTATGATCAGCTATAACTGTTTTTGAACCCTCAAATCACCAGAAAAAAATCAATCCTCCAAATCTAGTTGGTCATCTTCCTTCAATAATTGAAACTGATATGTCATAATTTATTGTAGTTGATTCTTGTTTGCCCGATGATGAATCAGAATCGACAGGAAATCTCGAAAAAAATCCAGGCTGTTTAGGCTCAGGCAATCCCAATCCACTGTCACCAGCAAGCATCAGAACTATCCAAGACATTAATGGCCGATCCTCTGGGCGTTCTTGAACACATAACAAGCCAATTTTTATGCACTTTAAAACTTCATCAACAGAAAAATCAGAGTTCATTGTTTCATCAGCTAGTTTCAGGCTATTTCCCTCCTTCCATAAACTCCATACCTGCATCACATATATTGTATATAATCATGCAACAAACATCTAAAGTTAATATATCAACTACTAAATAACGATGATTAATGATCAAATTAATGGATTGAATTGAATCATCAAATTAATCAGTAATTAGAACTTACATGACCAAGAAGGTTCATGTGAGGGGATGTGCTGTAAACCCCTCTATTCCTCTTTCCACTAATGATTTCCAGCACCAAGACACCAAAACTAAATACATCCGACTTTACAGAGAAGACGCCATCCATTGCATACTCGGGTGACATATATCCACTGGCATTTTACATTTCATATAGTTTAGAATTGTATAAATATGAGCTCGTATATGTTGATGTGTTGAAATGTCATGAAACCAAGCATTTGTATTGTTATATACTTACTATGTACCCACAACCTTCATGGTATTGACTTGGGTTTCATCTCCCCCAAAAATCCTTGCCATGCCAAAGTCTGAGATTTTAGGGTTCATCTCTTCATCAAGGAGAATGTTGCTTGCTTTGAGATCTCGGTGAATTATTCTGAGTCTTGAGTCTTGATGAAGATAAAGAAGCCCGCGAGAGATACCAAATATGATCTCGTAGCGTGTTTGCCAATTTAATAGCGCAGACTTCGCTTTATCTGTGAGATTTTCATTTTTGTTTAGTTATTTTTTATTTCAATTATCATATAGGTAAGAAAAATGTATGTTGCAAATATAATCATCATCATCTTCATCGAACAGATGAAAAAGTAAAAAGGAAGGATTCTTTTTTTGGGTAAATCAATCATGCAGATGAGAAAAATTCAAGTTTCCACTAGTAATTAATAATGAATTACTAAAGCAAATTAAGTGCATGAAGCATAAAAGTTATGCAAGCTTTTAAATTCAGTAATATAATTACTTACAGCTAATTTCAAGCCTTAATCATTGAGTGACTTTTGAAGAACTGTACTGGAGCCCACTTGTACAGGAAGTTTTAATTATACTAAATGCAACGGGTCCCAGTCAATTTTTTTAAATCGCCGAACTGGCTTGACTATCGATTTGATTAATTTAGCTATCTTGAAGTAAGCAGTCACATGAATGATGATATCCTAATTTAAGCACAATATCTTTAAAATTTTAATTTTTAAATATATTTTTTAAAATAATTACATGCAACATTATATCAGAATCTAGAATAATTTTAGTAACTAAGAAAAACACATTCAACTGCTTCTAGTCGAATAGAAATAAAAGCAGAAAATTACAATAAACAAAAAATGACCCATATTTTATCGAATGAGAGGAGAAGTTATTAGAAGCAAATGATGGATATAATTTTGTTGTGTCTTCAAAAATTCACGGTGGCAGAGAAATATAAAATTTAACGTCCTAGCCTTATACGAACATCCAACATACAAACAGAAAAATAAGTAGGGATGCAGTGTTTATAAGAGACACCAGAGTTTTTACGTAGAAACCCCTAAAAAGGGGGGAAAACCACGGGGTGAATGAATCCACTAGTGTTTGCAGTTGATTACAAATAAAGCCCTTTTTTGGGGGGAAGGCCTTCATTCAATGTGGCCAATATACATCATGTAGAATGCATTACATTATGGGAGTTGGAAGAATAAGTGTTGGTCTATTCATTTGGTCGACTGAACCATAATTGGTGGACGATGTTAGTTGAAGGGATTGTAATCGGCAAGCAATGATGGTAGGAAGAATCGTAGTCAGCAGACAATGGAGGTCAGAAGGACCGTAGTCTGGCATTGATGGTCGGAGAGATCGTAAACGATGGGCGATAGAGGTCAGAAGAACTGTAGTCGGGCGACGGTGGATGTAGAGACTGTAGTCTAGCACTAAAGGTTGGAGAGACCGTAAACGGTAGGCGATGGAGGTTGGAATAACCGTAGTTGGGCGATGGTGGTCGTAGAGACCATAGCCTGGCATTGATGGTCGAAGAGATTGTAAACAGCGGGAGATGGAGATCGGAAGAATCATGGTCGGGCGATGGTGGTCGTAGAGACTGTAGTCTGGCATTGATGGTCGGAGAGATTGAAAACGGCAGGCGATGGAGATCGGAAGAACCGTAGTCGGGCAACCGTGGTCATAGCGGCCATAATCTGGCATTGTTGGTTGGAGAGACCTTAAACGGCAGGGGTGGAGGTCGGAAGAATCGTAGTCGGGCGACAGTGGTCATAGAGACTGCAGTTGGCGGGTGACGATATTTGGGAGGAGAAACGGCGTCGATAACATCCATGAAGAGTTCTGGAAAAAATCGGAGAACGGACAAAAGTCCGGCGACGATCGGTGGTTGGGAAGAGATATGGCGGAAGCTAATGAATGGGAAGAAGTCCAACGACGGTCGATGAACTCCAATAGTGGTTGGGAAGAACTCCAATGGCGGTCTGGAAGAACTTTGGCGACGGTCGGGAAGAACTCCGATGGCGGTCGAGAAAAACTTTGGCGACAGTCGAGAAGAACTCCGGCGGTGGTTGGTGGCAAGAGAGCTCCGGCGACGGTCAGGAAGAACTACGATGATGTTCGGGAAGAACTCCGACGATGGTTGAGAAGAAACTTCGGTGGCTTTCAGGAAGAACTCCGGCAACGGTATGTGGAAAGAGAGCTCCCCAAATTTTTTTCTTATTTCTCCCCTCTCTCATGTGAAGAATGGGAGCCTATTTATAATTTTTTGAGAGTGGCATGCCCTATAAATATAGAGAAGATTGAGGGCTTATTGGGAGTGTTTTAATAGACTGTTAATATTGATCCCATTGATTATGGAGCGTTTATTAAGCATTTGAGTGCCCAAATGATGTCAGAATTAGGCGATCTTGGGCTCGTTGGATTCATCTTGTTGATCCGCTCGATTCAACTATAAGTATGCTATATTCAACGATCATTTTGTTATCCAATTAATGCTTTGAACCCTCCAATGGGCTCATTTGGGCTTGGATTAGACTGATTTTGGTGTCGTTGGATTCGTCTCCTTGAGATGTTCCATTTGACTATAAATTTATTAAAATTGGAGATCAGATGGTCCTGATTTTAATTTGTGGAGCCTCAATCTCATATTTACATCAAGATTTGTGCTGATCAAAAAGAATTTTTGTGACATATCAAACTTCAATATTATGAGTATCATAGTATATAGTTATGTACTCATTGTGTACATCAGTTTTTTGAAGGACATGTCACATACTTTATTTCTTTTGAAGTACATAATCATGTGCTCAATAAACAAGTGTGTGGTCTAGACGTGGAGCTATGTTTGTTGTTTGCATCTAATAATTTCTTCAATGCGAGAGCATAGCAAAAAAATTATAAATGGTGACATTCCAATCAAGTAGAAGGGAGCAAATCATACCAAATAAGAAGGCATCTAAGCTCTTGTTAGGCAAGTACTCGTACACTAACATTCTTTCACGGCCCTGAACACAGCAACCCAGCAATCGGACAAGATTTCTATGCTGCAGTTTGGCAATTAACGTAACCTCTGTCTTGAACTCATCAAGACCTTGGACTGAAGTCTTGGCAAGCCTCTTCACTGCTATCTCTTGGCCATCATCAAGCCTGCCCTGCAAAACTCAATTAATGCACCTTCTTATCAATTAACCACATCGTAAACTTAATTAAGAAATTTGCTAATCAAGTTCTCATCTGACATGCTACATTGTTGGGTGATTAACGAAACAATAAGCAAGCAAAAGGTTAAACAAATAAAAATCTTTATGTTGATGCTTATAATAAGCATTTAATTACCAAATATGTTAAATTACTCACCTTATAGACAGGACCAAAACCACCCTCTCCAAGCTTGTTTTCTGCTGAAAAGTTGTTGGTCGCAGCAGTGATTATTTCCAGAGGAAAGATAGGCAACTCAAAATCATTGTCTATTCGTTCTTGTTCTGCACTGCATTGATCATGAAAGGAGCTCGTGCCTAGCATTCCTATTGAAAGAGAAGGGGCCATTTTATTTTATTGAACCGATCGACCTCCATTCAAAACTACAAATTAAAGAAGAAGCTGCAAAACTATGGACAAAATCCTCTTAAAAATTTTCTCATATAAATTATTCTGAAATTTTCTCAAAATATTATACAGGAATCTCATTCCAAATCAAAATTTTATACTTATACTTTTAGTATAAGTCTGTTATGAATTGAAATTTGTTTTGACAAGAAAGGTTGCTCTATAAATAAATAAGTCTGTCATCAACAAAAATATGTAAATTTTGATATAAAAAAATTCTTCTTGATATGTTTTAAAAAATTTGCAGCGATGGAAATTGAATTTTTGTATCTTAGCTTTTCACGAAGATCTACCACGCATAGAAATAACAAAAAAAAAAGCATTAGACCACAAATTTTTACAGTGAACCTGAAAAGGAAAAAAATGATGAGGCCTAGTTGATTGTATTTTTATAAATGTGAGGGAGAATGCTGAAGATGCAATAGCTAGATGATATTAATCTAGCGATGATGGTCAAATACTGGTTGTTAAATGATGGTGGATGGGAAATGGCGGTCAAATAAGGGCAATTAAGTGATGACAGTTAAACAATGATAATTAGGCGACAGTGCTCGGCGGTCGAATAATGTATTAGCTTTGTGGGGAATCTGATTGTGTTGATCAATTGTTTTGTACTATTGCTTCAGACCTCAATTCAGTTTATTGAGTTTTTCTGAGGGGTTGCAAGGGGTCTTCCCTCAGGTTGGGTTCGGGTGCTTTGCACCAGAAATTTTTTTTTTTCTCGTATAACCATATAATGCTACGACACTGTGTATCCGAACGCTCCGGCCCTGCATAGTTTGCTTGGAGAAAGATAGAGAGTAGATCACTGTGGCACTAAACCTCGGTGTTGTTAGGCGGACTGAATATAAAGAGTTGAGCACCTCGGGGCTCCAAATTGGTGCTGCGAGACTGACTGGTAGTTTTCTTTCTTGTTTTTCATTAAGAGCTGCGTCACTTGGTGGCTTCATACATTTTCTCTTTGTTTGTTCATAAAGAACGGTGCAAAAGAGAATAGAGACAATGAGAGAGCAAGAGCAAAATGAGATCTATACTATTTCTCCCAATTTTTCATAGTGAATTTCTTGGTTTGGTGTGGCTCCATGCTTTTCCCTGGTTTAAGGATTTTTCACATTAAATCCCGGTGCTATTTTTTTCCGTTTCATTTTTTATTTCTTGTTTGTTTCGTTGCATGTTTCACTTTCCCAACACAATGGTTGTCAAGTGACTGTCTAATGATAGTAGTCAGGTAATGACAGTCATATAACAATGGTCAATAGTTGGATGATGGTCATGTAGCAACAATCAAATGACAGTAGTTGGAAGACGAGATTCAAATAATGGTAGTTAGGCGACAACAATGATGACAATCAAGTTACTGAATGAATGATTGGTAGATGGTAGTCGGATAATGAAAGTTAGGTGACAGTGGTTAGAGGTTGGATGATGGTAGTCGAGCGAACGTCAAATGATAGTAGTTGGGAGATAACAATATACTATAAGTTTGCCGAAATAGATTACGAATAATTTTGATTTTAATTCAAAAAGTTTCCGATATAAATATTGCATCAAGATGAGTAAATTTTCTTAAGGCATATTACCTCAATTATTTTAACATATTAATATGAAAATAAGTTTCAAAATTTTATTTAAGTTTAAAGTTTTGATAAACCACATAAAAGTGAATTAAATTAAAAATATATTGCACATAATATGGTTGTAACTTTCTAATTGAAAATAAACGGCTTGATCATGAATTTATCACGTATAAAATCTCTTCTCAACTAGCATTTTTTGCCAAACTAAACGAATCTAACTATTCAAATAAAAAAGATTAATTTAAACACAACCAAATCAAGCCTATATAATATATTTATATTATTTTCAACTTTAAACAGAAAATAATAATAATAATCAATTCGGTTCCAATCTATTATCAGTTTGTAGCCATACCGAGTCATGAACACCTTTATATGATAAAGACTTGTTTCAATATGCATATTTATGCTCTTTCAAGCCATTGTCATAAAGCTTTGTTAACGAATTTTTTAATAATTTGTGGCCCAGAAATTATAATACCATATGCATATATGAACAAAAAACGCAAGCCTAAGAAATATGAAAAACGTGCGCATTTGTACTTACGTCGCCTTTTACTTTTTCTTCTCCACATGCACCAACCCACACCAGCCAGCAGAAAGACTCCCACAACAATGCTCGGCACGATCACAGCCGTCAGTTCACTCGTATGATTATGTTCATCAGATGCTGGCCCTGCGTTACTATTGCAAGTTATAGCAACACGGTGTTAACGCATTCAAATTCAACACAAATACTTTTATAATGCCGACAATTGATATTCATGCCTTTTGAATACTTTTTTGATTCTTCCCTAACATGGGCAAAATATTTATGAACGGTTGAACATTGGGAGCAATTGTATTTGATTTTTAAGTTAACTTTTCTTAATTACCTTATTATTATAAGTAATTCTTTAATTACCTTATTATCAATCAGTAAATTGTATATATTATCATGTTATATTAAACGGGATTGATTAAGATTAATGCAGAAGAAAAGTTACAATTTCCAGGCAGATTTGCACGTTAGGATGCAGTCAGTTTGGCCTGATGTATCAATGGTAGCCTCACTTGCATGTTTAAGATAATTTAAAGATAAAAAAGAGTATTTTGCTACTGTATTTTACATTCTAAGCTTATGGAGAATGTTTTTCATGATAAGTTAGGCTTTGTTTGGGGCATTTTAAGTTATTCTGTCTTTGTTTTTAAAAGTTCATTGCACATAAACAATTTCATAAATATTATTCTTTTTCAAAAATAACCTTTTAGAAACAGAATTTTGACAAACATGCATTATCTTTTAATGATTATTTCTCTTACTAAGGAAAGCAATAGAAAAGTGTACACTAAGATGTTTTTTCTTTTAACATAAAACATATTGATTATGATGTTGATATTTATAATATGATATCTACATACATTGAATATAAGTTGACTAATCCTGGTGAGTGCAATTAAAATATATAATTTATAAAAAAAAATTGTATGCTATTCAAATTTTAACTCTTGATTTTAGTTTTTAGAGCGAGTGCTTACCCAAATCAGCAGCCGCGACTCGCACATAGACATCCTGCCCGCCGAAAGTATAGAGCCGGATGTCAACAAGGTCTGCAACCCACATCAAACACCCACTCCCGCTGCTGAGATTCGCCAACGCATAAGCCGTGCAGGAGCAATTCATCAAACACCTTGTCTTACACCCGTCCAGCCCTAAACTAAAATCAACAACCGCCTGCGCCGTGTCCGGCACCTTTGCCTCGCTCACCGTCACGAACCCATCCGTCCCATTCCTGCAATCCAACGTCGTCTTCCTCCGGCATCCATCCTTCCCCTCCATCAGCGCCCAATTCGTCGGATTCCTCGGCGTGAATCCCTGCACGCATTCGCAAACCGGCGACATGTTTGGGTCGCAGACCCCGTACGGTCCACAGGCTGCGTAGTTGTCGCACTGGTCCCCTGGCGCTTGCCAGAAAAAGTTCCATCGCTCAGTATCCCATAGCCAGATAGCGCGTTGGACGTGTCCCGACTGGTTTAAGAGCAGCCTGGTCACGATCGATGAGTTTTGATTGTTGAAGGAATACGAGACTTCGTTTTTCGTGTTGATGAAGCTGAAGCTGAGGTTGAGCTGACTGTATGTGGTGGTCTCTGGGACGCCGGAGAAATGGAGGCCGTCCCATGGGCCGCTGCGCCAGATCTTCCTCAAGCCAGACCAAAAGTACAACTGCGGGTCGCCGTTCGTATCCATGGCGGCGGTGTAGCTGCTTGAGCTGGGATCGGTGTCGGATTTCCAGGCCGCCACCGTTCGGTTGATGCGGGTGTCGAAATTTACTCCTATCTTCATCCCAGGAATAAGGGTATCGGTCGGGTGGTCGAAACTCTGCCAAGCGAAGTCGTTGTCGCCGCTGGCGACATTACGGACGACGAAGTTTCCGTTGTCGAGCAGCTGCGCGAAAGGGGTAGCGAGAGAGGAGGTGGTGTTGGAGTGCCAGACGGGGAGGTTGGAGTTGCGATCTGTGATTATGAGGGTGCCGTTGCGTAAGATGGAGAGAATTGCGTCGGTGGAGTTGCCAGCAACAGGGGAATTGCGGTTGGCGACCCATACGATGGTTTGGGTTTTGATGTTGTTGTACCAGATACCAAGGTAGGAATTGGCGGTTCCGGCAGGGGTGAAGAAGCCCAGGGCGAAGAGCTTGGCTGATGAGACGAGGGTTTGGTCGCCGGAGAGAAGGGTGGTGGGGGTAATGGTGTCGAGGGCGGTGGAAGATGGAAGGAAGGCGAGGAGTATTGATGCGAGGAGGAAGAAGGGGCAGCCGATGTTTTTCATTATAGTCTGAACTGCTCGATTGATGCTCGCATGTGCAGGAATGGAGGTTTTACTTCCTTTATGTTCGACTGGAGTTGGTGATCGACGCGCACGACATGGTTGACTCTCAGTTGAAAACAAAGCAATTCGTCATGTGTGTGTGTGTGTCTATATACGCCAAGTTACGTCTCTCGATCCATTTCTAGATGGAAGCTTGCTAATAAACAATATAAATAATTTTGAGCTAGCAAATTAAAGCCAAAATTTTATTTAGTTATTTTAATGAAGGCTTAGAAGGTTTACCGTCTTGGATTGACACGCAGGAGGCAAAATTGGCCGCGGTCCTCAGTTCTAGAAGTTGAAAATACAAACCTAGCTCTTATGAGGCCGCCTCTACCGTAATATGCCTATGTGCAATGTGAGTAATTCAGAGTTGAACTATTTCAGGGTTATTTAGCCTGGGCCATTTCATCTCAGATCGATACTTTAGATCAATTTTGAGGCTTCCAAATATCTAAATTGATGATTTTAGGGGCTGCTTGCCCGGAGAGATTTTGAGTATCCTACATATGAAATGCATTTGTTTTGAAAAGCCAATTTTTTATTTTAGGGAAATTTACATACATACCACTTTATTTCATGCTATTTACATATCTAACATCCACAACTTTAATATTACATTTCTATTACTCATATTATGAAATTGTGTTATTCAAGTGATTTTGGAATACATTGCTACAACGAGCTCCCATTACATCATCTTTTTGTCCTTCATATGAGTTCTTGTCCTGATTTCCTCCACCCGAGACCTCCCATCGATTCATGCGCTTACAAGCTCTCATCACCATCTATCATAAGCTCATTTTTCCTTTGCATGTCATGGACCCCATCAACCCTCACACTTGAGAGATAGCATCACAATTAATATTACTTTGCATCTTGCTGATCCCATCAATATATGTCTCAGCAAGCTCCCCTTATGAGCATGATGGATTATGTAGACACCTGCCCCATAAGGCTCTTGTCGCTAGCTCTTCTCCTATGCACATTATAAATCCCGTCGATTCTTAGCTCAACAAGCTCCTATCATGAGCTCTTCTTGTTCTCATATAACAAATTTTTCTCTCTCTCATCATGATCTCTTTGCAATTTCTAGGTTAGTTTATTTTTTTATTATTAATTCTCATTTTCATTAGTTCCCATCAAGCATAACAAAAAAAAAAAAAATATTATGAATCTACTTCATTTAAAATACCTCTCATTTATAATTTCTTGCAACCAAATAAATCATTAGGATAATTGGAATCATCGTTATCTTTTGGAATTTATTTTTGCATTGTTTCAGGCACATTTACCCTCCAAATTTATTTTTATAAAAAAAGTTAAATTTTAATTTAGCCAACTTGAATAGCTTTAAAATTCATATTTAATATTAAAATTTATGCTTGATCACATAAAATTTTAGGATCCAGCAAACATAATTATAAACTCCGATATTTTGTTTGTCTGCCGACTCTTACACCACCAACTCTTTTGAGAGAGATTAAGACATAGGCTACTTTTGGGATAGTTTTTAGCCATTTATTTATTTATATATTTAAAATTTTTACTAAAAGGTGGGTATAAAAAAAAGTAAGAAAATTATCTCAAATGAAACCATAATTTAACGACATAAACGGACAACGATCACAAACAGAACTTGTAGTAGCTATATTATTATTTGAAAGGTATGTTATATTTTGAAGGATCCAATCCAAAATATAGGACTAGTTGCAACCGAACGGCTTTGATTTCCTTCGAAAATCCTAGCCGCCTCTTTGGTTCCTCTTACATTTTCCTCTTCTCCTCTAGCTCTATCGGAGGCCCGACTCCTCCATATGGAGTCGCCTGACCCCATCTCCATCTTATGTTTCCCTCCTTTATCTATAGGGCCTCATTCACCGAAATTGATCATCCCTAATGATGAGGTTGTTGTCGCTGGTCTCAAATGAAAATAAATGCTCTTTTTTCTCGGAGCTCCTCTCTAGTGGATTTTCTTGTCTTTTTCCGTTCTCCTAAGGAGTTTTTGGTTAACTTTATGCTAAATCTGATTGCTAACGGTGTGAAAGATTGGAATCTTACCCTAATAGGCTACTCTCTTGGTAAGCGTCCATACTATGAGGCTCTTCTTGCTAACATGAAAAAAGTTTGGTCCCTCAAAGGTAATCTTGCCCTTGTTGCGTTATCATATGATTTTTTTTGTTACAATTTTCTCAATCTGAAGTTTATGATATGATTTGATCTGGGGGAACTTGGTTTTTACTTGGGAAATCTTTTATCTTGCAAAAATGGTCTCCTCTTTTTCTTCCCAAACGTGAAGATATTACTTCAATCCCTCTGTGGATCAAGATACATGATGTGTCATTAATGTGTTGGAATCTTGAGAGTATTTCCATGATTGCTAACTTTGTTGGGATACCTTTAATTGCTGATCATCTCACTACTAAGAGATCCCGTCTCACTTTTGCCCAGGTCTGTGTACAGATTGATGGAAAATCAAAACTTGTAGATGAAATTCCTATTTCTATTGATAGGAAAATATTTAACCTTAAAGTCTAGTATGATTGGAAATCATCGGCTTGTGAATTAAGAGGTTCATTTGCCCATTCCACAAATATTTGCTACAAAAGCCCTAACCCTAAAGTTAGGGTTACTGAAAATAACCAGAATCAAGGGAGAACCACTGGTAGGAAGCCTATTGATTATAGGTTTCAATCTCAATCTAAAACTACCAAAGTTTATATGCCTAAACCCTCTGCTACTCAATCGAGTCTATTGGAAGCTGGCCCTTCTAGGACTTTGTATGATTATGTAGGTGTTTTGGATAAAGTTGATAATGCTAATGCTATTTTAGATTTTAGTAGTTGGATTGCTCCTACTGGGCATGTGGATGGCTCATTGGGAGCTGTTGATGAAGCTGCAACTCTAAAAATTCTTAATAACTGTATTAAACAGATTTCTTCTATTCTTATTGAGGGAAATGTGGCTATTAATATGAAAAATCCTACTACTAATAAAGACATTTATGCGGACTTGGGTGTGTTTGCTGATAACCCTTCTCCTCTTATTCAAAATATTGTTGTTAATAACGCTTCTATTAAACCTTTCTCTTCTAAAGATTGTGCCTCCTCTTCTTCAAAGGTTATGGCTGTAATTCTCAATTTAAATTTTCTTTCTATGGAACCTCACTCCTCTTTTGTCTCTTCTCCTATTGGTGTTAAGGATTCTACATGGTTGGACACCTCTAATAAATATGAAATACTTAATAATATTGAGATTTCCTCTATGGTTGCTGATGCCTCAACCCCTCCTACTAAAGGCAAATGGACCATTAATACTAGATCCAAAGGGCCAGAAAGGGCTCCAAATAAAGCTCTAAAACTCAATGAATAAACCCAACATAGTTGTTTGGAATATTCATGGTTTTAACAACCCTGATAAAGTTTTGATGTGAAAGGATTTTGTTGGTTTGCATAAGCTTGATTTTATTTGTATATTGGATGCCAAGATTAGTAGCTGCTCTCTTCATGATCCTTGGTTTTCTTCTTCTCATTTGATCTTAAGCATAGAGAATAGCTGTAACAACTTTGATTTGTGCTCTCTTAGTCGTATTTGGGTTAAGTGGAATTTTCTCTATGCTAACTTTATTTCTATTTGCATTGATAGCCAGTTCGTTCATGGGGAAGTTTGGTATAATGCTAGTTTTTTTGGTTATTTAACTTTTATATATATTTCTAACTCTCGACATTATAGAGATTTACTCTGACATCAGCTTTTAAAAATTGGGAGTGTAATCTCCAAACCTTGAGCTATTTTAGGAGATTTTAATTGCTGCATGTACCCTAATGATAAGGTTGGGGGGCTTTAGGTGGCTGTAAGTAAGCTCTGGTCTTTTAACAATATGATCTTTTTGAATGGTCTGCATGATTTAGCCTCTTCAAGGCTATTTCACACCTAGGATAAGCATAGGGTTGATTTCACCACTCATATTAAACTTGATAGAGTGTTGGTGAATAATTTATAGCTTGAGAAAAGTTGAGAGTCCTTTATACTCTGATCATTCTCCTTTAATTTTAGACTTTAACAACATTATGCTTGTTAAGCATAAAATTTTATTTAAGGATTTTTGGCTCAATTATAATGATTATTAGGATGCTTGTATCTCTTCTATTTCTATGAATTATAAGGGTGATCCTATTAATATTTGGTATAATATTATTATTAACCTCAAAATGGAAGATTAAAGCTATGAATTGATCTTCTTCTTCTCTTATTGCTTCCGCTATTACTTAGTTGCAAATTCATTAAAAGGAATGTTTAGCTTTGCTTAATGATAACCCCTTAGCTCATTCTCTCAATTCTAAGCTGAACTATATTAATGAAAAGCTCTCTTTTCACCATGATTACTTGGCCTCTTGGATAATTCAAAGGGCCAAGGCTAAGTGGCTCTTGCATAGAGAGGATGATATGAAGTTTCTCTATAGTAAAATTAGAGTAAGGTAGAATTATAATATTATTATAAATATTATGGTGGGAGCTTTTCTTCTCCTTAGGATATCAGTCATGCTTTGATCTCTCACTCTGCTGTCTTTTTAATTCTAACTTTCAAGACTTTGTCTTTCAAGGTAACATTCCTATTGGCTCTTCCATCCCTATTCATCTTATCTCTGATTAATTACTTATGTTAATGATGATGAAATCAAAAGAGTTATCTTCTCTAATCCTAACTCTTCTTCTCCTGGCCCTGATGGTTTAACTTTTTGAGTTTTATAAGAAATCCTTGACCATTATTGGTAATAAAGTTTGTAAAGCCATCAAGCACTTTTTTAACACTTCCTTTTTGCCCAAAAATGTTAAGGCTATTGCTATGACTCTTCTTCCCAAAGGGCCTCATACCTCTCATATTAAAGATTTTAGGCCTATCACTTTATGTAATCTATTTTATAAAAGTATTACCAAAATCTTAACTTTGAGGCTTAAACCTATCATGCCCTTCATTATTCATTCTAGTCAATATGGTTTTATCAATGACATAATTTCCACTGATAACATTATTCTTACCTCTGAAATTTTTTCTAAAATTAACATTCATGGCAACCATAAATATTTTTGTGCTAAGATTGATATCTTTTAAGCTTTTGACATTGTCTCTATAAGCTTCCTTATTAATAGGATGCTTCAGAAGGGTTTCCCAGAGTCTTTTATTTCCTAGGTTCAAGCTTGCATTTTAGATGTTCCTTTCTCTATCTACTTCGATGGGGGCATACATGGGTTTTTTTAATTCTTCTTATGGCTTGAGATAGTGATGTCCTCTTTCTCACTATCTTTTTTGCATCATCATGGATGCTTTTTCTAATCTTATTAACAGCGGTAATGAGGCATCTCACTTCCTTAGGTTCAATCATACTGGCTTTTCTATTTCTCATGATATTTTCTAATTTAATGAGGCTTTTTGTTAAAGCTTCTTTAGCTAATGCTTAGGTTTTAGCATGGTTTTAAAAATCAGACCAGACTTGTTGGTTCAACCGTGAACCAGTCTGATGGCCGGTCTGACTTCAATAATAAAATAATCCCACATGAAATTAGGGAAAACTGGTTGAAATTTTGGTTAAACTGAAAAATCGATAATCAGTCAGTTTTGGAAGAACCGTCTGGTTCTTAAAGGCGTAAATTTGAGCCTCTCCGAGCTCTTCGTCCTCAACATTTCAAAGTTGGTGTCGTTAAGCTGTGCATTCCAGTAGGTTTCATCCCTATTGGATCGGATGGAGTGCGATCGTGATTACCTAGAGCATAATGTGAAGGGCTCGTGTGATGTAATGTCTGATTCTATTGTTGTGCCAGATGCAGCTAGCTACGACAAGGAGGCCATGTCCGAATGTGATTGCGAATAGAACCTCAGAGAGGACGACAAATGGAAATTTTGGATGATTCGCATATTAGCTGGGATCCATTTCACGACCTATGAGGGTATTGTGTGTAAGCTGGTCACCCCGAGAAGGTAAGTGCTGTTCATGGTAACATCTCATTTGTAAATAATTGCCCAGATTTTGCTTGTGTTTATGCCAATGGAATGATGGTCACTATGGTGGTGAATGAGCTCTTTGGAGCTTCAATCAGGCATGTAAATCCCATGAAAAAGCCCTCAATGACACTTCTCACCCAAGTCAATGCTCACAAAGCATTTGTAAAAATGCTTTAGTAGCTGCATACGAAGAATTTAAGCAACTTGTTGCAAAATTTCAGCCACCGGTCTATTAATAGTTAGGTTTATTTCTATAAATCTAATTTATTTTCACTTTAATTAAAATCGGTACAAGTGAGGTTTTGGCATAGTCAGAAGTCCGTTTCGCAAACTGATTTCACTGGTATTTTCTAAATAAAATAATTTATTTATGGATACTTTTTTATAATTTTTAAAGCTCCAAAATAGTTTATATGAATTTTATACTAAAAATTAATTAAATAATATAATTAAATTTATATTATATTATTTTTTTAATAAAATATCTTAAAGAACTAAAGCCTTTAAAATCCCATTTTTCTTTTTAGTTCTTCGGCTAATAAAGATTTGCAAAGAAAAATTAGAGAAAATTAAGAGAGAAAGTGAGGAGAGAGAAAAAGAGAATTAAGATTTGGAAGTTGTAGAGTAATTTTCATTAGTCAAGCCAGTTAAAAAATTTACTCATCTCACTGTAAGGAACCTTTACCCTAATTTGAATATCAAAAATTTTGTCTTTTTGATATTTTTCCGATCAAATTTTTATTTTCATCACCAAAAACTGAAGATAATTTTGTATTTGTTAACTTTCACCGCATAATTTTTAATATATTATAGAGATTGAGATTATAAATATTTTGAGTATTTATTTGAGATTTTCACTAGGTGATTTTAAAAATATAATAATTTTATAATATCTGATAATTTAGTTAAATTCTTAAAATGTGAATTTTTGCACAGTATAATTTTTATTGTCTACTGTTATGTCATTTTAACACTTTCTGAATTTAGCTCAATTATACTTTATTTACTGCAATGTATTGAAAATGAATATGGATATGTAATTAAGATTACTGTTATAATACTATTATAATAATGCGTGTGTAAAAGAATAGTAAAGACTGGTTGACTTGTTGGTTAAAGATTGATTGACCTATATAGGATGATGAGCCGACAGGCTTTCTTTTAAATACTATGATTTGATATTATCCTTTATTAATTCATGTGATACACTGATTGAGAGATATAAAGAGATGATTATTGCACCGACGTGCAAAGAGTGATGACATTATTTACTAAGCCAATGATTTATTGATATTGATATGATACTAAAAAATAATGTGATAGCTATGAATTCTTACTTGTTTAGCATGACTACTGAAATAGATATTATTGATGCATTATTCATATTACTGTATGGATTTATTATTAACACTATTACAAATTTATTAATACAAAAAGTATGATATATTCATTGAACACATGATATATAGGATATATTGAGCATGCGATTAAGATATTGGTTTAATATTAATATAGAATAACTGGATAGCATGTATACACTTCTATATAATTTTACTACATTAATTTAATTTTAACATTCTTTATTTATGATGTGATTTTATCACTTTATATGATTTCTCTACTGATTGTAGTATTGATATGATAATTGCTTTAGTGATTTGAAACTCGTACTAATTTGTTGTCTTTCGTATAGTACAATTTTATTATTTCTGCACTGTTTCAATAATCATATGAATGTAACTGCTATGATTTGACTGTTGACATGTATATTGCTCCTTTGTCATGCTTTGAATTTTGTTGTAGATTTTGGTGACTTGTTGGACCTTTTAGCTCATTATATATGATTAAATGATTTTAGGTCAGGATAGAGGATCAGTAGTGTGAGATTGACACGAATTCCTTAGGTTCTGTTTCTTTTTTGCTTTAGTTATTCTTTTGTACTCAAGCAAAAATAGTTATAGTACAATTATATAAATCCTGAGTAGTGTATATGATTTTTAAAAAATGAATACAGATATATATATATATATGTTTTAAATTCTAGAATTATTTTTATTATTTATTTTCGATAAATGAAATTTGATAGCTCTGGTTATTATTTATTAAAATATTAAAAGAATAATTCTTTCAATTTAAATTCTGAAGCATCACAGGTCACATTCCTCCTTTATCACTAGTTTGAATATAATTAGAAGGGCTATAAAAGCCTAAATCTCTTATTGGAAAAATCAAGATAGCCTTCCAAGACTCATATATTAAGTGTGTTTTACTTTTGGTTTGTTATTTCTAGATATGTTGCAATTCTTTTATGATCTATTTGAATTCGTTGGTTGCTGCTTCCGCAGCTTTGGTTGCTTTGTTTTGGGTTCAGTCCTACTTGCCTACTAGGGTATTTTTCTATCTTGATAATTTGGTGGTGGCCTTCCTCCCCATTCTGGACGATCTCTTTAGATTCATTTATTGTTGCTACTAGAGCTTGAGTTGCTTTGTGTTGGGTTCATTCCTTTTTTCCTGTTGGGGGTAATTTTTCTATCTGGACAATGATGTGGCGGCCTCCTCCCCCATTCTAGATGATCATTGCTATGTTTGGCAATGTTTGAGGCAATTTGGACCCTTTTAGGATCTGTTTTGCTGTTGGATGATTATAACTGGTCACTTATGCTCTTCATGTAATGTTCACTGTCACGGCTGTCTTGGTTGGTATATGTTGTGTTTGTATTAGGACCTCATATTTTATTTCCTTATATCGATGGTTTTGTCTCAAATAGATAGCCCTTAGCCTTGGCAACCAGGTGGGGTTTTTTTGTAAGAAATTTTATTTTGTAGGAAGACTTGCTTTCCCCGAGTCCTTTAGGTTTTTGCCTAATTTTTGGTTTTTTAGTTTTGCTGGTTTGGGTTTTTTTTGAGGTTGTTGTGCACTTCTTTTAGGTGTTTTAGCTATCTTTTTTTGTGGTTGCTACCTCCTTTAGAGGTTATTTAATGCTTTTCTCATTTAGGGGCTGTTTGGTTGCCTGAAAAGTAAATGCAGTGTAAAATAAATGCAATGTAAAGTAAATGTAGTGCATTTCGAATACTTTGAGACTGTTTGGTTGTCTGCAAAGTAAACGCAGGAGAACTGTTTCCCTTGCTTGGTTAGGTATATCCAGAGTAAAGTAAATGCGGTGCATTTTTAATTATTTTTTTGTCATTATAACTAGTGTATTTATAAAAATAATGTAACATATATAACACTAATGCATCACAATATCATCAGCTTTGAACAAAAAATCAATGAAAATGTTGCCATCAATGTTGAAAAAAACAAAGAACTGAATGAAATGAAAAAAAACGTGTCTGCCAAGATGGTGCTAATGAAGCTAGCAATCAAGCATACCCAACGTACTGCAAAGCTAACTAAAATTATCTGTTGCTTTTTGAGGAGATCCCTTCCGCTACTGGAGAAAATGTAAGCTCCTCTTCCGTTATTGTCAGCTTCTGCGGATCCTCCCAGTTAACCCAAATAATGATGGTCTTTCCAGTCTCCCACACCTCCAACCTCCGGCCAGGGCCAGGTTGCCAAATGATCTGTACTAATGAACTTCTGAGTATGAATTTGAAATGGATAATCTTTCCAATAGGTAGATCCTAGTTAGCAACTCCATCTTCAATACCCACTATCAAATTTGTGGATACTAAACTCTTTATCAAGATTGACTCCACCAAAGTGAAAGAAATCAAAGAGTTCTCAAGGCTGCGTAAAACTACACACATAGTAGCTTTCAGCCAACAAAAGATATCCAAAAAGAAGAAAAAGATACCTTCCAAAGAATAACAGAGCAAAATTACCAAAAGTGGAGAATCCTCCGTTACTACAGGACCTTGATGAGCAATCCTCTTGCCAATTCAAGCATGAAAACAAGTATAAGTCAATGTCTCATCAATTTTGGCAAGCATAAAAGCTAAACATTGCTATAGAACTAAGTCAAACCAGGCAGTACACCGAGGTGTGACTTTGAGCATTAGCATGAGCGAGTAAAAACAGCAAAGAGATGCATAATTAAGAGGCTCATAAAAATGATGAAAACTACCCAAGCTTCATGAAATATTAAGCTCTTAAAATTCAAATTTTCTGTTAAGTTTACAAAAACTTCCTAAATGAATTGTTGCAAAACACATCAACCTGGTAGCTATGTGCCTCGAAATTCAGACTTCCCCATCTTGAGCTTTAATTTCATAGAATTGAAATCTTCTAAAATGGGGAACCCATGATCTGTAGATCATATCGTTCAAAGAAGCTCATAGAAGAAGTTTTCCTCATAATCAAGGAAAGATATTTATATGTTATCTCATGTAATAGGATGCCAAAGGATCCTATGGCCGTAAGATTTTCAACCAATGGCCTTACAAATCCTCCATGGGCGTTACCATGGAGAGAGGGGTATAAATTTGACCACAAGAAAGGAAGAACCTTCCAGACCAGAACTGAACTGGTTAATTAAGTAGATTCTATAACGGCATTACGTAAGCTCCTATTCCAAGTTTATTTGGAACTAGTTATTCAGGCTAGTGTTCAGCTCTCATGTTTGGTTCCCTCAAACTGGCCCAAATACAGTTTCAAAAGTTAAGCTTTAAATCTATACTGGAATAATACAGAGGGAATGCACAAAAGTTACGTATGACATCTACCAAAGAAAGCATGCAATAATGTTTTATACCAAATAAATAGCAGTTACCAATAATTAGTATGATCATATAAAACTACAAAAAATGTAGAACAAAATTCATCTAACAAATTGGGCTTAAATACTGACCTATCCAAAAAGAAAAAATAAAGCCTGAACTGTTAAAAATATTTCTGGAATTGATTAATGTTGATAGCATTATCAGTTTGTCCAAGAACAGAACACTCAAACCTAAAAACAGTAAGCACTCCAAAAAAGTAAACACGCATGTAAGAGTGACAGAATAGATCTGCACGTAAAAAATGAATAAGCAGCGGCAAAAAAACCATCACATAGACATAGTAATAACAAATCTTCACATATTATAGGAATTCAAAGAAGGCATAAACAAATAAAATTCGCATTTAAGCAGCTATTTGGCAACAGGAATTAAGCAAGATTTGAGCAGGATTTAGGGCGGATTTGAGCTAAATCCAGCCAAACTACAAAAAATGCAAATTTATTCATGCTTGGTCTGAGTGACAGACGAATTCCATCATCCTTCCCTGGCCAAATAGCTACCACACCCTTACAGCCAGCATATCATATTTGATAGGCCGAAGGAGGATTGTCCATCAATGACAGTATTTCAGCAACTTCCATTCCAAGCTCTGGTGTGATCTTCCCAATCTCATCAGAGAAGACAAAGCCATTCCTCTCAATATCCTCAAGATCAGAATCAACTTCATTAGGCAGCACCTTCACAGTTGCATATATTGAGGAGAAGCACTGTCCCATTTGAGCAGCACACTTTGCCACATTCTTGTTGGAGAATCTACCCATCAATTTCCTGATGGACTCAGCAGTTATATTCTTATCATCAGCGAAGAACAAGGCTGACTGATCCCTTAATTGATTTGATGAGAATGCCAGAAAAGAGTACTTCCTGCCACACAAGTTAAAGCCATCATTCAAAATTGACTTAATCCTCCTAAACACAGTAGTTTTCTGCGGAAATCCATTTGAAGTGATGTCTCGCACAATTGGAGCAACATAATAGTTCAGCACATTGGAATTCAGTCGGTGCATTGCTTCATCAGTAAAACTAACCCTCAAAAATCTATCTTCCACATCCCTGTAATGCCTAAGAACACGATTAGACAACTCCACCTCTGGCGGCAGACAATGCGCTTTCGTTGGTGAAAAATTCCCTCTTTTCGTGGTAAATCTCGGTTAACGAATGACTTTTGTTCGACAGATTTACGGGATTTGGCCGAAGAAGCTCGCTAAAGGGAGAAAGTTACCTTAACAAAAAGCGAGCTCCGACTGTTGCTTTTTTCTTCCGAAGGAGAAGAAGGGGAAGAAGAGCATGGGGGAGAAGATATACCTGCACTCGAGAAGGAGAAGGGTCGTGTAGGGCGAACCGGCTACGTCAAGTTCGGGCTTGGTGTGCGAAATCGACAGTGAGAGAGGGCGGATGGGGACTTCGGTTCCCTTGGAGTCGTGCGAAACACCGAATCGCCAAGAGAGGGAGAGGCGGAGTAAATGGAGAAGGATCTGGCTTGTGTAGCTCGCGATCAAGAGAGGCTAGAGAGAAGCTGCGAGAGAACGCTTTGGCTTCGAGAGATTGAGAGAGCTTCGCGTGGGCAGAACGGAGAAGAAGGGCGCATTTGTAAGCTCTCGAAACCATGGCGCGAGCGTTTGTCATTTTTTTTTCCGCGCAAGCGTATTTCTAACCCGTTCAAATTGAGCGGGTTTCGAAGTCGCGCAAACAGAGGACTGTAATACACCGTTAATCCCTCCGAGGTCTTTTTTATGCTCCGCTCAAAATCAACCAAACGACTAAATTTAGTAAATACATATAATTACATTACTTTACACTCCTAATTCAGCATACCAAACAGCCCCTTAATGGAAGTAGGGAATCCCCTATAATTTTCCAAAAAAAAAGGGTTATATACTAAAACACATTCTTTTTCAGTGGGTTCCCGAGCAAACAGTTACATTCACCGGCTAATAAATATTTATGTTTAATTTGGGATAGCTTTTTTATTGCTTTTTAAAATGGCTTTTTAGTATAAAAATTTATAATTCAAAATAATTCTGCTCTAAAAAACTACTTTAAAGTAAAATTTTGATAATTTACTCAAAATCTCAAAACACTCGATCAAACAACGCAAATTGTTTCACTCGACCATAAATGATTCTTTTGTCTTTTAAGTACTATCAAGACCTTAGAATTAAGTGATTTTGGGCTTGTTTGATTTCCATTATGGAGAAGTTTCTTTTGATTATAAGCATGTAAAATCATAAATTAATTTGTTCTTCAATTAATACCATAAGTTTCAAATTACATTTCAAATGCTTACCATGGACTTATTTGGACTCAAAGCGAAATACTTTTGATGTCGTTGGATCCATCTCAACAGCATTGCATTAAGATTTGCACTTGCACGATGAATGTTCAGGTGATCAGATTAATCTTATGCCATTAAAAAAATCAAAATTTAATTATTATTATTATTATTATTTTCATTTTTCCTATTGGATCGGCACTCCGCGCCAGAAATGTCAATGAAAAAGGATTGCGGTAGTTGAAAACTTTTTTTAAGGATGTTGACAGAATTTAATTGCAACTATTAAAAATCAAACCAAGCCTCATTGTCGCACTCAATTTTTTTATAATTTAAATTAACTACGAGAGACTTAACGGCAGACTTAACACTAGAGCTGTAAGAGACTAAATTCACTCATGAATAATTCGAGATTTATTTATATAATATTAGTTATTATATAATTAAATAAATATGAATAAAATTTCAAAATATATTTAAATATTATCTTGCTTGTTCATTTGTCATCTACATATTCACTTGTTTAATAAATAACTTGATAAAAATATTCATCTAATGATTAATTATAATAATTTCTATGATTTCTATGCTTTAAAAATTATGTATTTTATATATATATTCAAAATATCAAATAAATAATTAGATAGATAAATTTAAATATTTTTATTAATATTTAGACTTCATTTAAGTAGGGCATGTTATGATTTGGGTACATTTGTTTGTTCAAGAAAATTCTAATTCAAGTTTTATTTTTGATGATTACAAAAGTTTATTGTTTGTTTTATTCTTCTCCTAATAATTATTTGAGTTTTGTTGTGTGTATTAAAGTATTTTTTAGGAAATTCACACTCTAGATTGCTGAAGACTTCAAGTTCACTTGTCCACTGTAAATAAAGTCTGGAAATTTTCTTTTTCTTGAGTCTGAGAGAGTGTGATTGTAAGTTGGATAACTGTGCACACACACACAATGGGGGAGTAAAAAGTTTAAATTTTTTAAATTGATTGTACAGTACGATTTGATATCGTACGGGACGATCTGTAGA
The DNA here is from genome assembly GCA_019925795.1 of Dendrobium chrysotoxum. NCBI lineage: Eukaryota > Viridiplantae > Streptophyta > Magnoliopsida > Asparagales > Orchidaceae > Dendrobium > Dendrobium chrysotoxum. Next base: position 31,419,736 of record CM034311.1, read on the forward strand.
ATTTGTCCTCCAGAAAGAACCCATATGCCAAGAAAATTTTTCTAAGGCATGTTCATACAGTACGAATACTATTCATACATGAGTTTTGCTGTACGAATTGCTCAAAATTGGGTTCGTCCAAGGGTTCGTACGGAACGAACTGTTCGTACGAAGCTCACTGACTTGTTCGTCCAAGGGTTCGTACGGGACAAATGGTTCGTACGAAGCTCACTGACTTGATCGTCCAAGGGTTCGTCTATGACGAAACAGTCGTACAAAGCGCTCTGACTTGATCGTCCAAGCGTTCGTACGGGACAAAATTTTCGTACGAACGGCTCTGACTTATTCGTCTGATGAGTCGTACGGGACGAATCGTTCGATGTTTTGAACTATTCGTACAGTACGATCGTCGATCGTACGGGACGATCAGCACGGATTAAACTTGAAATTTCAGTTTTTGGATGATTTTTTCAGTCCCAAGTATATAAATGACTTAAAACAAACTGAAGGAAAGATCCTTCTGCGAAAATTCTTTTAAGAAGTGAAATGAGAGTGATAGGGAGAGTGTTTGAGAGTGAGTATTGAGAGATCTTTCAAGAGAGAATTGTGAGAGAATTCACAAGGTTATCCAATTGAGAGGATTTCTTTTACTTGTTCTTCAAGCATCTTCCTAGTTCCTTGAAGACTTTTGTAAGAGCATTGTTCGAGAGGATTTCGGTTCTTTGCCGCACTTAGAGGGTGAAAAGGACGAAGGTTCTCTGTCGCACTTGGAGAGTGAAAAGGACGACGGTTCTCTGCCGCACTTGGAGGGTGAAAAAGACTACGATTCTCTGCCGTACTTGGAGGGTGAAAAGGACGACGGTTCTCTGCCGCACCAGGGTTGGTGGAAGAGAGTTTGTAAAGGCTTCTCCGCTTTGCTGTGGGGGCAAAAGGAGAGTCACTTGAGTTTAGTGCAATACCTAGAGAAGGAGTCTTTAGGGAGTGGATGTAGGTCGTGTTTGACCGAACCACTATAAATTCTGGTGTTTTCTGTTCACTGTTTATTTTCTGCATTTTTACTTTCTTTGTGGTTGAATTTCTGTGTTGAACGAAAGAACAAAAATTATCTCTGTTCGTACTGTACGAAGTTCTATCGTACTGTACGATTAGCTTTAAAATTTTCTAAAATATCAAGAGTAATTTTTAAAAAGACCAATTCACCCCCCCTCTTGGTTAGCCTAGGGATGTAAGCAATAGGTCTAACAACCTATTCACACTTTCAGAGCATATTGGCATAATAAAGTATATCAATTTATTAAAATAAATAAATTCAATTATGCCTAGTAACAAAATTAAATCTTTAAATTTTTAAAAAGAAAACATTTAAAAAATATTTATGGTAAAACTAATGTAAAAAAAGATAATTTTAAAGCGATGATAGTCGTTACCTTTGTTAACGACTAACTCGATGATGTGGCGAGTGGCGGGCGGGCGGGCGAGCTGGCAGTGAGCTAAGCTGGCATGGCAATCGAGATGAAACCGAATGACTGAGCCAGTCGTTAACATGCCGAATCACTACCCAGTCGTTTGCGTGCCAAATAAGTTCCACTCGGTAAAGGCAGTCGCGTGGGCGGGCGAGTCATGGCGGGCGATTCAAGTGTTAAGCTGTTCAAAGAATACATAGTTTCTTTCATTTTAAAAGTTTTTTCATCTTTATCTTCCAGCTTCTCTTCCCTATTCTCTTTGCTCGCCAGGCACTCCTGCCAGCATCCAGCCTCCCAACTTTCCTGTTTGAGGTTCGATGACGAGATCTTCCGTCATTCAACCTTTCTTACAGTTAATTTCCTGTCCAATTTTGTTTTAAATTTTTTTTAAGGTTTGTTTTGTGTAAGATTAGAAGCATCACAATTTAAAATAAATAAAATTTTCATAACATAAAAAAATAACTCAATTTTTAATTATAAAGTTATTTATGAATTCTTTTCATAAAATTTTCAATAATAATGAAATTAACATCCAAGTTATTCAACTAGATTAATTAATTTACATACCGACTAAATAACGAGTTAATTTCATCATGCTAAGTTGGAGGGATCACAACTAACTTAGCTGCCCTGCCCGCCCTCAACTCAGCCCTCCGCCAAATTAGCTCACCCGATATCAACTCAGGTCACTCGCCAGCTTAGCATAGGCAGTCGTTGCCTGAGGTAATGATGTACATCACTTTTAAATTTATTTATTTTTTATTTTTTATTTTTATGAAAACAATTTTTAATTGATATCATTTAAAATTTTGTCCTTAAATTTTTAATATCAAATATATAATTAATTTATTTTAATTAAAGCATAATTTCAATCCTAATTAAATAAAAAAGTAATAAAATTAAAAAAATTTTAAAATTCAGATCATACTTAAATTTGCATCGAATTTGCTGAGACAAATAGAAAATGATCATGAAAATACTCCCTTCTTAAGCTCCTAAGAGATTATTATGTGCGGAGTCCAAACTTTTGTCATGACCCGACCCGAAAGCTCGATCTAACGAGGTGAGAACAAAAAATCAGACAATATTAACAATTTAATCATATCGTAATAAAATTAACATACAACTTCTCAATAATATTGAAGAGCCACTAAATTGAAAATACTTTAATCAATCTATGTCAAAACTAAGCATTCACCTCAGTTATATTTTAACTATTGTCAATGTTGCGTCATCTTCTATAGACGTACTATTTCCTTCCGTCCATTTCTAATCTTTGGAGTCTTACCTGAAACATTAATTTAGTGGGTCAAGTTTACTAAGTAAACTCAGTGGATAATCATCGTCAATTATAAACAGTAAAATAGATATATTAGTATAATATATATAGCTTTCTCTCTTAATGTCATATCAATACACATACATCTTTCCTGCATTATAAACCTTAATCTCACATAAGACCTTTTCTTGACATTCAACCGATTTTAACATTTTCTTTAATAGATTTAACATTCAATTCCTTTCAATATACATTTCATCATTTCAATTTATACAGGAGTACCGTCTAAATGTACCAATTGAGATACAACTATTTTCATTTTCATTTCCTCTTCCTTTTTCCTTTTTAACGTGCACGGGTACGTTGCTTTCCTAGCCAGTATCATATGGGGGTGAACTCCTATAATTTACAATATATTTTCTTTATTATATTTACATCTATTTTATTTCTATACATATATATAACTTTAGCTTTCCTTTTTCTTTTATATTTTTTATTTTTAATTTCATCATTATTGATACATTTGCATATCGCATATCTTACATATACATATCTATAAATATTACATTTCACTTTCATAAAACTTTCAAACATTTATAACGGATGAAATTGCTTAGAAGACTATAAAATCATGAGATGTTTATACCTTCAACATTTGTAATACACAATTAATCAAATATTTAGAAGATTATAAGCATAAATAAAATCATGAAACAACATAATCTATCCACTTTGATCTTTCAAATCTTCGATCCTCGTCTCAACCTAAAGAGATACATAATAAAGAAATTTTACATATAGTTAACTTTCCTCAAATCTTTTCCTAAACATCTATCAAATGAATTCTTACCTCAGCCTCAATTTCCTTTTTGTTGAATTCTTAAAGAATTCAACTCTTACAGCTTGGTTTCTTTCCTTCTAAAATTTCTATTATATAACTTTCTTAGATTTATTATTGATACGTCATCAAAAATTGCTTTGATCAGCACAAATCTCGAGGCATATTCAAGTTAGAAATTTTTAAAATCAAATTCGGGATCATCTGAATTCCAATTTTAGCAAACTTATAGTCAAACTGAACATCTCAAAGAGACGATCCTAATAACGCCAAAATCGGTCCAACCCGAGCCCAAACGGGTTCAAATCGGGGGCCCGAACCACATTTGAAAGGATCAAAGCATTATTTGAATAACGAAATGATATCCAAATATAGCATGCTTATAGTCAAATTGAGCGGCTCAACGAGACGAATCCAACAAGCCTAAGATCATTGAATTCCGACATCATTAAGGCACTTAAACAATTGAAAAATTCTCTATGATCGGGGGTATCAATACGAGCCATCCTATGAAGCACTCCGAACCTGCCCTAGATCTTCTCTATATTTACGGGGTGTGCAACTCACAAAAATCTATAAATAGACCCCCACTCTCTACATAAAGAGGACCTTTTGCTTATGATTGGAAAGTGCTCTGAGGTTTCGAGAGCTCTTGCACCAACGCCAGTGAACTGACATCGGCTGTCGTCGGACCACTGTCAGACCGCCGATAGTCGCTGGACTTCCACCCGGCCACCGATTACCGCCAGACTTTAGCCCGACCGTCGTCGGACCACCGCCCAGCCGCCGACCTCCACCGGACATCCATCCGGCCACCGACCGCCGCCGAACTTTGACTAGGCCGTCAACTGCCGCCGGACTTTAGCCTGACCGTCTTCAGACCACCGCCCGGCCGCCGACAGCCGCCGGACTTCCACCCGGCCGCCGACCACTGATGGACTTCTGCCAGGCCGCCGACCACCAATGGACTTCCCCCTGGCCGCCGACCACCGATGGACTTCCACAGTGCCGTCGACCGCCGACCGCCGCCGGATTTTAGCCCGACCGTCGTAGGACCACCGACCTCAACCAGACTTCCACCAGGCCGTCGACAGCCACAAAACTACTACCCGGCTGCCGACCACCGCCGGACTTTTACTCGGCCACCGACCGCCGCCAGACATTTACACGGCAGCCGACCATCGTCGGACTTTGGTCCAACCGTCGTCGGACCACCGCCAGACTTCTACTGGGCCGCCGATCGCAGCCGGACTTTAGCCCGACCGTCGTCGGACCACCGCCCTGTGGACTTCCACCCAGCCGCTGACCGCCGTCGGACTTCCACCTGGCCGCCGCCAGACTTCTACCCGGCCGCCGACAACTGTCGGACTTCCCCCTGGCCACCGACCGCCGCCGGACTTCCACATGGTCATCGTCGGACCACCGCCCTGCCGCCTTCCGCCGCCGAACTTCCACCAGGCCGTCAACCGCCACCAGACTTATACCCGACCGTCGACCCCCGTCAGACTTCCATCTGGCCGCCGACCTCCGCCGGACTTTAACCAAACCGCCGACTACCACCGGACTTCCACTCAACAGCCGACCACCGCCAGACTTCCACCAGGCCGCCGACCACCGATCGCTGACCGCCGCCGAACTTTAGCCCGACCGTTGTCGGATTACCGTCCGACGGACTTCCACCCTGCCGCCAACCGCCACCGACCACCGTCGTACATCCACCCGACCGCCGCGAGGACTTCCACCAGGCCACCTTACCGCCGCCGAACTTTATCCCAATCGTCTTCCGACCACCGTCCGGTTGCCGACCGCTGCCGGATTTCCCACTAGCTGTCGTCGGACCGCCGCCCTACGGGACTTCCACCCGGCCGTCGACCGGCACCGGACTTCTACCGGGCCATCGATCCCCGTCGTACTTCCACTCGGCCGCCGACTGTCACCAGACTTTAGCCCGACAGTCGTCGGACCACGGCCCGGTCGTCGACCGCCGGCGGATTTCCACCCGGCCGCCGACGGCCGCCGGACTTCTACCCGGCCGCCGACCACCATCGGACTTCTACCCTGCCACCGATCGCTGCTTGACTTCCACCCGGCCGCCGACCGCCTCCCACTACAAGAAAATTTTCTATTTCCGGCGAATTTTCAGGCGAAAAATTTTCAAGCTTCCGGCGGATTTTAAACTTTTTCGGTTGATTTCCGGCGAATATTTTTTCGACGGTAAAGTGCGCGTCGGAAATTCTTTCCGTTGAAATAAATCCCCAGGAAAACTTTCCGGCGGAACAACGCCGCCGGAATTAAAAAAAAGTTTAAACAAAAAAAATAAACCGTCTGGCCGAGGCCTGCGTCAGCGCCCAAGCGGGAGTTCCCGCACCCGTGCCAGGGCCCGTGCTCCTGCACACCCATCCGCGCATGGATTCGAACAGTGGACCTCTTCATTTTCAGAGCGTCAACTACTCTGGTGTGATGTATAGTTTGTTAAATTTGTAACTATTTTATATTTAAATAAGCTCACAAAATAAATTTTCACAAAAAATGAATTTATTTAGGCAATAAATATTTAATTAATGTAATTAAAAACAAATAATCTTTTTAAGTTATTATTAAAATCCGGCGCGGAAACACCGGCGAACAAAAATCAGCCGGAAAATCATCCTAAAAAATTTGTCGGAAATATTTCATTTTATCCGTCGGAAGACCATCAGAAATTCCGCCAGAAAATAGTCCGTCGGAAATCTGCCGAAAATTAACAACTTTCCTGTATTGTCCGGATCTCTGCCCGGCTGCCGATTGCCACCGGACTTCCACCAGATCTTTGTCGGATCATTCCCCGTTAGCTGAACTTCTACGCAGACGCCGTTGGACTTTCGCTCGACCGTCGCCAGACCTTTGCATAACTCTCCAAACTGTTGTAATTTAACCGCCTCTAAGTCGAAGGACGGGTCAACCCTTGTAATTCACTCAAGTTTAGTGGAATATTTTCATCTAGGCCAGGGCCCGTGATTTTTCCTTCTTCGGCTTTCCATATAAAAAAGATAGTGTGTTTTACTTCTTTATTTCTGTTTGTGTGCTGGATATCCGTGCATCACTAAGATGAAAATTTTACTCATTCTATCGTCGCAAATCTTCTAACCTGCAACAATTATTAAAGCATATTTTTATAAAAATTTATATTATTTAATTTTAGGAGACCAGAAAATTGTCCAAATTTTGTGTGTGGGAGCAGTAAAAGTACAGTAAAAATATAATTAATGTGCATTCACCGATTCACTTCAGTATCCCTATCCAATGACGGAGATTAGCAAAGGCTGGGACCCGCATAGCACTAAACAAGTTGCCGGCAGAGAAAGGGAAAGAGAAAATCTTGGAAATAATCGTACGCTGTCCAACCGTTAATCACGGTGGAAGAAGACGATAGGTGGTCGTCAACTAAGCTCTCATTGATGGAAAGTGTTGGCTTCTCGTAGGATTAAAAGAGCTTGAGGAATAGTCGTCTAACTTATTCATCGAAGCTTAGGGTGGTTGGTGGGAGGGCCCGATTAGGAACCCCCTATCCCGGGTTCGAATCCACCCCACTACGGCCGCGCTTCTTAGGTGGGGACCAATAAAGTGTTGGTCCAGAAATTTTTGGTGTGGGTGCTATCGTTAGGTCGACCGAGGAGATTAGTGGATATCGTCATACGCCTCACAAGCTGAGGTGCCAACGGGCCGATACTTCCCGTTCCAAAAAAAAAAAAAATAGTCGTCTAACTTCACTGGAGAAATTAATACTTCTGTAGGCAATCAAAAGAACCGCCACGAGAAAAATATTGGATGGAAAGTTGATAAGTAGTCTGAACTCTCATTCAATGCTTGAATATTGTTTGTGGAGCCGTCAGCATTGTTTTCAATCACGATTATTTTCTGACAATTCGATCTTTGTATGCCACATATGATAGCAAAATTGAAAATTTAGAAAAATTTTGCCCGTTCAAATGAAAAATACTGATCTCCAATACGAGTGAATCAAAATACTTCGAATTAGAGAATAGTGTTCATAAGAAGTTTCAATTTTATGATTTGCATCCATGATATATATATATATATATATATATATATATATATATATATATATATATATATATGATGCCTACATTAAAAAAAAGGTGGTTTTGTGAATTGGCATGAAGAATGATTTAAAAAACATAGAAGAGATCAGGACTGCGGTCAGATGGTCGACGGAAGCAATTCGTCCCCTCTCACCCACCTGCCCTCGAATCCTCGAATTCCCTAAACGTCCCATAGAAAAGAATTAATCAATACTTGTTTTTAAGGAAAATAGTATTATAGCTCGATAAAAAAAAAACATAATTTAATAATTCTCTAACGATATAACATTATCTAGATGTCATGCACAAATTAATATTTGAGAATATACTCAATGCTATTATGGATATTAAAGGTCCAATTAATGATAAATTAAATCAATAATAGGTTTAAAAGAGTATTGCAAAAGTATATTTGATAAATTTTTTTTTGAACAAAATATTTTTATATTAAAAAATTGCTTTAGAAATAGTAAGAAAGTCGTACCAAATGAAATATAAATCTTCAAAAGTTAGCTGGCTGAAACATGCCCAAGCTGAACCAATCAATTTGTTCACATTAAAGCATCGGAAAGTTTTATGTGAATGCTTCAAAGAGTTGAAGAAGTTTGATGGATATATACTTACAATTCAAGCAAATTATTGACATGAGGAAAGCTAAGTTATTTGGAATAAAAATGTCGTTATTGTCATGCTGTTAAAGTGTTTTCTAAAGACTTGTGGCAAACATTTTTATAGGAATAAAACAAAGTATTCACGATTACGTGAGTAAAAAAGAATATTTTACTTGATTTTTTTAGTCAATGGATCTTTTACCTGTTCATTTTTAATTTGTAGGGTTTGTGGATATGTTCAAAATTAATGGATGTATCTTTGTGAGAGATGATTAACTATTATATTAAGAAATTCTCTAACATAAATTAATGTATTATTTCATTATTACTAGCTGTATCATAGAGACCTTAATAAATTAATATTTTTTTATGGATACTGTAGGATCTTAGAGAGGGAGAGAAACTTTGCTTCTTGAAGAGAGGGAGAAATAGATGGAAGAAAGTGAACAGAAATTTTATTGAAATGGCATACCTATAGTACAACCTATTACAAGTATTCATAGAAGAAAATGGATATACCAAAAGCAACACAGGCTAAAGAAACTAAAAGAAAGAACAAAAACACAGCCTAAAATCTGGACCAATATCCAACAATCACCCCCTTGGTCCATATTTTACAGAACATCTGAATCAATCCAACCATCTCCCAAGTCTGCTGCTACTGCTAAGATGACATCTGAATTGAGTCCAACTCCTTACAGTTTTACCAAATTAGGACAATATTTCTTAAAGTGATCTTCCTCTTGCGATCAGAATGCTGCCACTATTATCTTCTTTTTGTTCAAATTTTCTTTGAACATCCTTTGACATTAAGACAGACATTACCTCTGTCAATGTCAATATTTGCTTCCCATACAACATAGTGTCAACTATGTTCTCATATGTCTTCGACAGAGAGCTGAGGAGTATGATTCTTTGATCTTCTTCGTCTATTGTCACATCAATATTTTTGAGGTCAAAAATCAATTTATTAAAATCATCCAAATGCTTTCTAAGTTCCTTGGTTTCTTCCATTTGGAGCGTGTATAATTGCTTCTTCAAAAGTTATCGATTAGTAAGCAATCTTTTCATATAAATTGATTCAAGCTTCCTTCATACCTCTAATGCCGAGCCTTCTTTAGCAATCTCCCTTAACACTTCGTCACCAAGGGAGAGAAGGATGATACTGTGCGCCTTCAGTTGTGTTTCCCTAGCCCTGACCATGTCAGTGACTGCAACAAGATTTTCCTCAGAGATTGCATCGACAAGGCCTTGATGAACCAGTAGAGCCTTCATCTTAATTTGCCATAGGTTGAAATCATTCTCCCCCATGAACTTGTCGATCTCGAACCTTTGCATCGACATGATCAAGAGACCAAAAAAAACTTGATATGTGCCCCCAATGGCACCAATCTGCTCCTATCGGTAATAAGATTTCACCGAAGAATAATCAAGAAATTATTCTTACTAATCATGTCTGACTCGAGGAACTCAAGTGTATACGCAGAACTGCGCACTGCCTCTGTGCGATCTGCTCCAAACCCATGCACCGTGAGAATCCTTCGACTGCTCTCCCTTTGGCTTCTTGATGCTTCTTGCGCGCAGATTAGCAACTAAAACAGCCTACTTGCCTCGCCTGTCACAACTGAATCCAGCGAACTCCGCACAACCTCCACCCACACTGCCTCTACGCCCAGCTGCATGCCCACACACTGCTCTAGCGCTCAGCACTGCCTGCGGCCTACTTTTGTGTGTTGTTCTCATGTGCGAGCGCCCGCTGTCCCGCGAGCCCCTTAAGCCCACGCACACCTTCGAACGAATTCCTTCGGGCATGCCTCTGCCCATCAAGAACGTTCGCCTGCAGCTGTCCTGCTTCTGCGCGGCTCTCCTGAACTGCCTGCGACACCTCCGAACCGCTCCGATTCCGCCAATCAGGTCCTCAATCTAAGAACTTTGCCTCTTGATCACGCATACCCAGGTTAAGCAATGCTCCGCCTCATGCAAATAAAATCAGGCATGCTCTGATCTCGACCTATAATAGCCGCACCCCAAATGCTGTCGAGCTTCCCTCCTTTTTCTTGAATGCAGAACTTCCTCCACCTCTCAACTCTGATACCAGATTGTAGGATCTTAGAGAGGTAGAGAAGCTCTCCTTCTTGAAGAGAGGGAGAAATAGATGGAAGAAAGTGAACAAAATTTTTATTGAAATTGCATACCCCTAGTATAACCTATTACAAGTATTTATAGAAGAAAATGGCTATATCAAAAGCAACACATACTAAAGAAACTAAAAGAAAGAACAAAGACAACCTAAAATCTGGACCAATATCCAACAGATACCATAACAAATTAAAAAGAGCTGCTATATTACTAGGTTCATATTAAGGGCTCTATATGTGAATCACATATAGCATAAGCAGCATCTCATTTTTGTTCATTTTATTTTGAAACTCGTATGGTATCTAACTGATTTAGGAACAGCTTAGTTATAATAGAGCATAGGGACTAGCTTACCTTCTTGTTTTCTAGAAACTTCTTAGCTTATTATATATAGCCATTTTAAGGAGGCGAGTAAAGGAATGTATACCAAAATGCAAGAGAAGGCCGGCTAGGGCTAGAGATTGGCTTGGTCGGTGGCGGCCTAGGGCTGGCCAGCAGGCTTCCTTGTGCTTTGATCGACGGCAGCCTTGGACGTGCGAATCGAGAGAGGGACGGCTGGGGATTCGGCCTTGACGTCGCACGAAGCAGAGAGGGAGACGGGGGGGGGGGGTTCGTGCCAATGAGAGGGAGAGGAGACGCAGGGTACAGTTCTGGCCGGTCTAACTTCCTTCTCTAAACAGCCTTAATTAATTACTCTAATAATTTAATTTTAAACGATAGAGAATTCTCTATTTTAATGAAATTTACATATAAATTAAGTGAAATTAATTAAGAATTTTAATTTAGATTAGTTTGAATTAATCTGATTAATATCAATCAAGTTTCAAATGGCTCGCGATGAGTCAAATTAGGCCACTCGGATCTATTCAATGAATTGGAATCGGATCGAGTTAGTCGAACTAAATAGTATGCCGATTTGCATTGAATTAGGTTCGATTAATGTTAATTTTAATGAATTTAACTTTTATTAACTTTAAATGGCTTGATTTGATTTGGGTCGAATTACAAAGTCGAGTCAACGCTAAGTCATTAGGCATCCCCCTAAGAAAAGTCCTAAAAGCGATGTCTACACTAGGCTATGAGGACCTAGTCGCTAAGAATGAGTTCCGAGGAAAATTAACCTCCAATAATGAGGTCAACAAGATGTTCTAGCACTTCAATTCCATAACGGTGGCAATGATCAGCTGAGGCAACCATGTAAACACAGCTTATCATTCAGAGAATTCTTACTGTTCCTTCTGCTAATTCTTGGAGAAGTGGCTTCTGAATATATGGTGACAATCTTTTGTGCACATTAAATAACTCACGAATCCAGTAATGCAACTAGTAAAGCTGCTCAAAATGTTTTGCATTGGGTAATGAGCTTGTCTTTACAAAGCTATTCAAACGATAACATGTCAAGATGAGCCTTCAAAAGATGCGATTGTGACCTTGAATGCCTATAGGTCTATGCAGATTGTGTCATTAACCTGTTGTGGTTGTGCTCATCATCATAAGTAACAATAAGAATGGAAGGATTTTCCAAACTCTTCTCCACACGCTTCCTGGCGGATAAACATCTCATGCTGCAACATTTATAGTGTCCCTGAAAATATATATTGACTCGTTGTACATATGGAGTCATAACACGAAAATCTAGTGGGAAAATAAAACAGCGAAAATTCGGGGTGAGCTCCTATTCTTATGATGGAGTACTGCATTGGGATTAACGTACTATTTTAAGAGAGACACAATATTCAATTAATAGATTTAAAGACAAAAATAGAGTTTTGAAAATTTATCATTTTTATAATCAAATACACTAAAGAGAATAACATACTGTTTCTAAAAATAGGCACGTTATTCTATAAAAATATTTGAAAATGAAAATGGAGTTTTTTTTTAATTCGCCATTATGTAATCAAATACATTAGAGAGAATATCATATCATCTCGAAAGATGAAGATGATATTCTGCAAAGGAATTTAAAAGCAAAAAATGGATTTTGAAAATATGTCTGCGTTCTTAGAAAAATTTTTCTCTACTTTATGGGAATAAGATAGAATTTATTTTAATCTAAAGTTACAGGTTCACCATAAAGACAAGCCTGCATGATTAACTACATCTCAAGAGAGGTGAATCTCATGAAAATACTATCGATTAAAGTAATAACAAATATTTTTTTAGATTTCACATAAAACGGTTGCCTTTCGATGACCCGGTTAGAAAAATAGATGTATTAAATTTGACTTATGTTAATAAAGGTAGAGGTAGACCTTTTTTTTATTAGATTTAAATGAGAATTTACCTTTTAATAGGACACAATGGAGAAAAAGGATTCATGTAGCCGACCCCACATAATGGGATAAAGTCTTGATGTTGTTATCCTTGTTATAAAATTTAAGTCAAGGATAAGAAGCTTTAGAATTTTCAAACATAATTAGTTCAATGTTGAACTGTTTTTTCTGAAGGTCAAAAAATAAAAGGAAGAAACACTAGGATTCTAAGACAACCCAAAAGTGCTACAGTCTATCCTATGTTGGGCTTTAATGTTTTAGGAGAAAAATATTTTATATTTGATTATGTTCTCAGAGGATGAGGACTTACGATTTAGCGTTTGCCTCAAAACCTAAACCTAACTGACTCGAGCTTAGTCTAACGAAGTGCAAACTTTGTGGGTTGGGATTTATATCTTTGAAACTAGAAAAGAGTTTCAGAAAGCCTGACACTTCTGGACTTACATTCTCTCATGGAGTGGAAATGTAAGTTAAAACTACACCTAATCATTTTAAAACCATGATTCAGTCTTATGTAAATGCATGATGGGTGAGTTGTTATTTAAAATTTTGAAATATAGAGCTAAAATTTAGAGAAATTCTAAATGGCTCTGGAGTTATGAAGGGTAATTATGCACTAAAACTATTATAATTAAATTTTAATTTTTTAATTTGTTTCGGATACAATGTGTGTCAATTGACTTTATGTAATAATCAGTATGCGAAGTTTTTAAAAGGATTAAAAATGAATTTTATCCTAAAAGAGCAGAACTCTCCTGAGATAGAATTGCACCCTCATATGTTGGGTGGTTTGCTTTTATCCACAGACAGAGAGGTGCCTAAAGAAGAAAAAGAAAAGTTCAATATATTTTATGAGACCCCAAGAGAATCTCGCCTTACTTTTTAAATCATTTATCTTGCTATGTTATCCTAAAATTTTTTATTGGTTCTGAGTAAAAAAAATTATTTTCTAAGAGCCTGTTGAAAAATCCAGGCAAAAGCACATAAAAAAACAAAACTAAAAAAAGCCGTGGTGTCAAAAACTCAATCAATATAAACAAATTGTGCCTAAAGAAGGAAAAGAGGGGAATGAGACTCTCTTTCATGTGCACCCTCAATTCTATTTGCAAAATGAAGGTAATTTGGAGACTTTATCATTTCTCTAATCTTTTCTCAAGTTGGTGTTAAGGAAGTTATGGGTCGTTATGGGGAGGCAAACATCAATGGCTCTCCTCCCTCTAAGGAGGATAAACTCTTATAGCTATTAACATGAGGAGATGACCATTATTTCACATCGAAAATGGAACTAACATTTCTATATTTCATGATCACTGGGTTAGAAAAAAATTCCCTATTTTAAATTCTTTTCCCATATTATTTTGTGGTTTTCAACTTGGCACAAAATTTTCTCTTCTTCTCTTACTAATACTAACCCATCATGTTGTTGCACTATTTCTAGCATTCAATTAATGAGAGTCTTGCCAAAATATTTTGGACTTTGGATATGCATTTATTTATTGAAATTGTTTAAAAAGGCCATTCTCATAATTTGTTTCTCCTATTGCTCCGCCATCCTCTTTTTTAACTCGTCTGGAAAATGTTTCTGTGGTGGCTCCTATTTCTGCTGTGAATTTACCTGTTGATCCTTTGCCTTCCCCTTCCTTACTTGTTGCTAATGTTACAGGTAGTCTTAATGTTGCTAGGGTGGACCCGTCATTTGCTGCTGGTAACTTGGTTCCTATCTTGGTTGTTGAACAAAATTGTCAAGTGTTGGCTGACATAGAGTTAGGTGCTTGTGATGTTAATAATATTGGTAATGAATTTTCTAACGGTATTTCTTCTGAGGATGTCGAGGCTAATTCAGGTGTTAGGTCTGGGGATGGTTGCCCTTCTGGTGCGGATGTGGTTGTTGTTTTGCCAGGCTCTATTCATACTGTGAATTGTGTGGATATTCCTATTTCTGTTATGTCTAACATCGAATTAAAAGCTCATCTGGATTGGTCATCAAATAAATAAGGATTGGCTGGATATAGATGAGGAAATCTCCACTTCTTGTTAGGTTGTTGCAGATGATTTGGGTGACAACGTGGATGATGAGTTTATTCTCGTTGGTGGTGGAAAAAATTGTAAAAGTAAATATAAGAAGAAAAAGATTTTGGGTGCCTTCTTCGTTTCGTTTGCCGTGGGTTTTCTTGCGCTTTGGACGATGATGAGGGAGCTCTCTGCTTACCACCTTGTTGGCCATGCTTGTTGGCAACCTTGGTGGTAAGCTTTTGTTTGGTAGTTGTTTTGGTTGCTGATCTTCTGTGTTTGTCATCAATGGATGGCCCGTGCCTGGCTGCCTGGTCGTTGTAGGGAGCTGCTAACCTGAGTCCGCGATTGGATCTCCTTCTGTATCCTTAACTGTCTTTTCTTGTTTTGTTTTGATTTCTAAGCCTTTATCTGACGTACTTTTATTTTCAGTTCATCTTGTACTGCTTTCTGTCTTTTTTGGAATAAAAGTTTATTTGGTTAAAAAAAAAAAGGCCATTCTCATAATTTGAAAAATGTGGATTGGCGTTGATTGATATGATTTGAATGCTTCTTTTGAAATATTTATTATACTATTGGCTTGCATATTCTGAAGCCTTAAATACTATGGACCGGATAAACTATTAGCTTAATGATTAAATGTACATAGTGGCTGTAGATTATGTTACTCTTCTTATAAATCTAACAATCACCTTTTCTTTGAATGACTCTATTCTTTTAGCTACGAAGGAATTTGCTTCTAAGAGGTTCTTGTTCTTGATTGAATGCAGCATGGACTTGGCTTTGTATGCTTCCAAGTTGCTCATATGTCTGAGAAAATACCTCACTTGCTAATTTGCTTTGTGCTTGTGTATGTCATTTGGAGAGCAAGAAATGAGAATCTGTTTTCATAAATTAATGCTTGCAAGAAATTTTTGACTGCATAGCTTATATCTTTTGTAGCTCATAAATTGAGGTGGTAGAAATTTAAAGCCTATTGATTTGAGGATATGAATGGGATTTACATGGATTGAAACAATGATCACAAGAATGCTATAACTCTTTCGTTGTAATATGTTGTGTCATGTTTTAATGAAAATTGCTTCTTTTTATTTATGTGTTTTTTTCGTTATACTCGCTCAGCTTTTTTGTTCAATCTTTCTGCTTATTGGACTTCACTCTCAGAGATGGCCTTCAATCAACTTCAATCATTTTATTCGGGCTATGCGCATCGGGAGTTTGACAATGGTACATTTATAACCCAGCAACTTATGCCTCTCCAATTTCAAAGTTTTATTACTCTCACTCCTAATGTTATACAATGTCAGCTACCCTTCTTGAAGGTCTCTTTTTTATTTTGAGCTTACAAATATCAATTTTGTTCTCCTTTTAACTAATGCCGAGCTTACATTATATAAATCTTTCCTAGCCCTTTCTTACGTAAACTGATCATTCAAAAAAACCAAGTCCTCAATGTCAAGGAATGGATGTTCCCTGCCCATTTCTCTGAGCTCGGCTTAATTACAAAGTTTTACTCTTATACATAGTTGTACTTCTATTTTTAATCTGCCAGGTTGGAGTCGGGGTGCGCCTAAGTCGGACGCTTCACGCTGACTGATTCCATCACTACGTTTGAAATCTCGTATTCTGGAGCTAATTTCCTTCTCGCTATTATAGTTGCTTGAACGCATTATGCATTTATTGCCCCGATTCTGCGGCTCATGCACAGATTTTGATGCCCAAATTTGACATTATTAAGAATTGCATTAGCTAATGGCTGCTGCTTTATCATTAAAATATGTATCATGAAGCTATAATATTTTATTGAAGCTATTTTAAGGATAGTTATCTATGAACTACATAAAAAATACTTTCTTGTTAATTAATCCGCAGTTAAATCATAGCATATAATTGTCATATCTACTTCCACTGATATCAAGAAAATTTTCTAATTGATTAAAGTTTTCTTTGCGATGGCTTTGTTATTATTTTATACAGTGACTTTTTATATGAAATTTTAAAAAATAATAAAAGAATAATAATCAAAAGCTGCCTCCAACAAAACCTTAAAAAAAGAAAAAAATTTTATTAATTTAGCATAACTTTTGATAAAAAATGCATTGACATAACTCAAAATAATTACAAGTATAGCACATTCGATTGGGATTCAATTGAATGGATGATTTCAAGATCAGAAAACTTATTTGCGAGTGTTTGGGCTTTAACCGATGAAAAAAGGTTTTTATGCGGGCATCAAACTGAAAGAGCTAAGTGCGAAATTAATATTCCGTCGACCACTCGGCCGGAGCCCAATCCCATTAATGTGCTGTTGAATCATAAAAAAAAAATTCTCAAAAAGGAAAAAAATATTCAGTTCGTATAGTAGTATAGTACGATATTTGATCAGCTTCTCTAATTAATTCTGGTGTGATTAGCAAACTAAATAAAATATCAAAAAATGGCTTGTCCAAGCTGGGGAATAATGCAGCGTGTGGGACTGCTAGCTGGTACAGCGTCGCTAGACGACCAACCCAACTAGTCAAATCACCAGCCACATGCCAACACAATAACCTGATAATAATGAAGTAAACTAACGCTTAAATAAATATTATAAAGCTAATGAAGTGGCCCTCAGGTTATCGCAACTACTATTCCCCAAATAATGATCCAAACGAGCAATGAAAAAGAAAAAGAAAAAAACACCCCCATTCATCACAAGAAAACAGAAGTAAATCCACGATATTTCTTCACAGACTAAGAACCCCCAATTATTAATACAATATCTTCTTAATCGCTGTTAATTAAAAGTTTTAACCTTTTTGGGATTTAGTCAGCACCTGAAGCACAAAAAAAGGTGTAATGTAGAGTGTGAAATAAACTGAAAACTGATAAAGATGGAGATTTGCTTGATGCTCTTTTTTCTTTTTGTTCAGAATAAGATTGATGCACTTCGATTCACTAATTTACAAGAATACTTCATAAAATTTCATAAAAGAAAGAGGGTGCCAACTAGAGAGAGAAAAAGAGAGAGAGTGAGAGAGAGATGGAGCAGTTTTTCTGTATGATTATTCATCTCTGATCCTGAAATCCTCCTTTTCTGCCAAGAAGCCCTGCGAGTATAGAGACAAACAGTTCTTTGTCTTAGAAATGGAACAAGGAATTAGATAGAAAGCTAGCTTGCATCAAGCTGAATTGATTCATTTTTATCGGTTAAAAAAAATTAAATGATAAACAGAAAAAACTAAATAGTACGAGACACACAAAAAAAAAATCTCAAACGAGGACAAACGACAGCTAGCTATGATCACTTGGAAGACAGCCATACATAGTAACCTAATCATACTTACAAAACTATGCATCCTAATAAGAAAAAAAATCTCAAAGGACCGGTAGCGGCCGTACTCATACATGACAAGGTCCAGCTTTAGATCGACTGGAAGAGGGACAAATTCAATACTTTGAAGTTTGTTGAATAAATATGTGAAGTACTTAACCCCAAAGAAAATTTTAAAAAGAAGCAAAATCGGAATCATGCGGCCTTCTGTAAATTGCCAGATAGAAAATATAGAAAGACAAATAAATCTTGGAAGCTAATTAATCGCCAAAATACATCAATGAAAGGAAAGAGAAGGGAGTTAAGATTCTGGAGTGATAAAGCCAAGGTTATAAAGATTCTGGAGTGATAAATTTAAGATTTTAAGATCGAATCCAATTTACATTTCGATACTAAACATTCAAAAACAAAGTAAGATTCTGCAGTGACAAAGCTTGTGACTTTAAATATAAATGCCCTACCATAGAAGGAAATGTTGAAAAAAAGATTTTAGTAGAGAACGATTGAGTAATATATACCTTAAATAAACAGGAATAAATAAACCAGAACTAGCAAAGGAAAAACGAAATGAGAGGTCATAAATTCGGGCGGATAAGATCCAAACCTGAAAGCAGATGTTTTTAATGAATTGAACAAAAAAGAAAACTGACTCAATGAGTGCAATAAATGCTCTATTCCAAAGAAAACGGAAGAAACGAATCGAAAGAAAGACTCATGAGAAAACCATGGCCAAGATGGTAACTTTTTAGTTTCCTCACCTTTAGGGATCTCCCGGATGCCACCAGCCGCCACCTCGGGGCCCTCCGCCGGCCTGCAATCCGGCGGAACCTCGAATAGAGAGAGCGAAAGCTGCTTATGTGCGACGCCAATATCGAAGAGGATAACGCCGGAAGAGGGGTTCGTAAGAAGGATTCCACGCACGGGAAGCCATAGGAAGAGCTCTTCCTGCTTTAATCCACTGACGCTTCCTAGCGCACCGTAGCTGAGGTTTCCACGCACTACTTGGTCGAAGTAGGCCAGGCCGTCGTACTTGGCGTAGCAGGGGCGGTCGAGCCGCACCTCAAGGAGGCCAGTGGTTCGATCCAGGGTGTACGATTCGACGGCCTTCGGAAGGAGTCCAGCAGGTAGGCCGTGCTCGCGAAGAAGGTCGTGGATAGACCCTCCGTCAGCACCAGAGCTTGCGGCGGCGGCGTTAGAGAGAATTAGAGCGGTAACGGAGAGGAGAAACAAGGGAAGAGGGATGTTTGCCATTGGACTGAAGGTGGAGTTTTGAGAAATAGATCGGGGAGAGAGAGAGATGATGATGATGATGGAGAAGGGAGTAGCCTGGAGAGAGGAAAAGTGGGGTTTTTCTTTAAAGAAAGAGGCTGAAGGAAGAAGAAGGTTGGCAATTGGCAGCTAGCGGAAGCGGTGGGTAATTTACGTGAATGACCTCATGGGTGGTCAGCCTGCTATGGCGTTTTCATAGGAGGAACATGGGTTGCGAGGCAGCATGTTGCTTAATTATTTTGAAATGACAAAAATACCCCTACCAATTCGATCCGCCTGCTTATTTCTTTTTTCACCTGAAAATCGGCCATACATTATGTGTCAGAAGTAGCGAGTTAAGAGATCTTAATTAGTTAGTAATTAGTATAAATAGTTTTCTTAAAAACGGCAGAGCTATATGAAGCGTTAAAAAAGTATATATGTTCTTTTTCAATGGCAGAAGCATCGGCTTCACTTCGAATTCTTGTTAACCGCATTCTAAAGGTAACTAAAAGGATTAGAATCGTCAATTCTTGTAAACATCTTGAATTTGAGTTAAATTTGAAGTTTATTGGATCCAATTTAATATAATTTATATATGATAAATATTAAAGCTCCTTTTGGGATAATTTATTTGCTATTTTCTACATAAACTTATTAGCATAAATTTTGTCAAAAGTTATACCAAACAAAACCTACATCTCGAATTCAAATTTTGATTGGTGAAATTTGAATTTGATCAAACTTGATATGAAAAATATTTATATAGTAATTAAATTTTTTACATTAATTAATTGGGTTAAATAACGATGAATTATCATATTAACTTACCCCTAATTTTACAAAGCATTTTAGGGCATCTCCAACCGAACGTCACTCGCCCGTTTGTAGCTCCTGCAAGTATTCACCCAAATGCAGGGGCGGAACCCCTTTGATCCCGAGGGAGGCAATTGCCCCCCTAAAAAAATTTTTTTATTATACGATTCTTTAGGTAATTTGTCCCCCTTAATCTATTTTTTAGCCTTTATTAGAAGGGTTTTTAGGCAGTTGCCCCCCCCCCCCTAAAAGTTTTAAAATACTATAATATTTGTCATGTTTTCAATTATGAGATTTCCACGCACTACAGGGCGAACCCTGCCAGAAGGTGCTACCCCCTTGGACCCCCGACATATCTGCCAACAGTTACTTATAAGTTTGTCCCCCCTTAAAATTATGGCTTGTTCCGCCCTGCCCAAATGACAAATAGAAATACATTTTTGTGTTTTATCTAGGTTGTGAACAACAATGTGACACCAATATTGACATTAGAAGGTTCACATAAACTCATTTATGTGTTAGAAATAAAGTTTTTGGTTGGAGATAGAGAAAGAATATATACAATATTTTTTTTTTGATGTTAGAAATAGAATTTTGTTGGAAATGAATTATTGAATGATATGATTATTATTATATTTTAAAATGAAAACTAAAATTTTCGATTGGAGATGCCATTAAGACATTTCAAAATAACTGAAAATATCTCCTCATTGCATTCATAATTCCAAAACAAGTCTTTATCAATTTGTATTATTTAATTTGCTGATAAGGACGTGATGTTTCATATCGCTTGCATAAATAAGTTCACTATTCTCTGATTCATACAATTTTTAAAGGAGTAGTTTCATCAATTATTTGTATTGACAATCATATAATTGAGTGGATGAACTTTAGAAAATTAATCATAGTACGTTAACAATGCATCCGTGTTTTAAAAAACTAATTATTGTTCTTCTCCGATTACGGCTTATTTGACTGCTTATAAAAAATGCATATGTTTTTTTTTTAATTTTTATTCATTTTAATTATGAAAATAAAATCATCTCGTTTAAGCCATTTCAATGATATTTTTAGAGCATAAAATTTATTTTACCAACTAAGTAATAAAATTCAGTAAAAATTAAATGTGTCCTTAATAATATTAAGATAAGCAAATCTTTGGACGACTTTTAATTTTTGTATTAAAATTTTGTTTTAAGAAAAAAAAAATCGTCTTAAATGAAAAAATAATTATTAATATTTTATCATCTACATGTAAAGGCTGAATTATTAATTATAAATTAAAAATGTTTTAAAAAACTAAAAAAAAATAATTTCACGCTGAGTTTTGAATACTTGTAAATTTTAAAATCAATATTAATAACTAATTTATTCAATTAAATATTAAAATTTTCATTATTCAAAATATGAATCAAATTAAATGAATCCTTGAATAAAATTAAAATACTAAATTGGTCCAGCAAGGTTAGCCTAGAGGCCCTAGACAAATAGCTAGACCTCACTGACTCTGCTAATTTCAGCTTTGACGAATAGAAAGGGTAACAGTGTAAATCTCTTATTTGGGGATTTACAAATCGACCAGCTGTTTTTTATTTTATAATTTGAAAAAGGAATCCTGGGTTTAGAGGCTGTCATTTGGCGGCCATGAGGCAGCCAAGGGAACAACGAAGGTTAAGAGTAAGAACAAAAGCTCTCTGAACCCCAAAAGCAGCCACAAACTCCTTTCAAGAAAAAGAACCGCAGAATAAGAGCAAATCACAGAAAAATTCCCAAATCCAATTTTCATTCTTGCTTGAGGACACGATTTACACCTGAAGAGGAAGTGAAGAGAACCTGAACGAACGATCAAAATTTGAGTTTCGTGATTTTTTTTCTTAAATGACAATGACGAGGGGCCAGAAACCAATTTCATTAAGTGAAGAAACGGTTATAAGTGTGGTTCAAACGAGAGAGCTATAATAACAAATTTACGTTCAAATTGGAGCTTCTAAGAAATTTGTGGAGAGAAATTAGGCCTGTCAAAACCGGGTCATGGGTCGGGTTCGGGTCGAACCCGACCTGACCCGAATTTATTCGGGTCAACCCTAACCCGACCCGGTAAGGTATCCGGGTCACTTTTTAGGACCCGAACCCGACCCGGGCCGGGTTCGGGTCAACCCGTTTTAACCCGCAGACCCGGTTAACAGCAGTTAATAGGAAACCGACCCAATTAGCAGCCAGCAAAGGAAAAATTTTAAAAATCAGAAGCTGCAGGTAAATACTAAATACCAAAGATAGCAACACAAATAAACCAGCAAACCAAGACAGCAATTAATGCAAACCAAGACATCAATACTATATTACAATTATAAATTACAAATTACAAAAATTCAATTTATACATCATAATTAATGACAAAAACATAATTTAACAAATTACAAACACATAATTTAACAATTTACAAAGACATAATTTAACAAATTACAAACATATAAATTAACAAATTACAAATCATAAAATTACAAATTACAAATTACAAATTACAAATTACAAATTACAAATTACAAATCCGAACTTTGAAGCGCAAAAGTTATTTGGTAGCCCTCATGGAGATTTACGCTAACTGCAAAAAATAGAAATAGTTAAAAATCCATAAATTAGTTGAAAGATTGAGTCATTAGCTCAGATTAACCCTCCAAATAATTCATCAAATAATGAAATGTGAGTCAACCCGTTTTAATTTTTTACAGTTGAGGTATTGCCATCCAAGGCGGCAATTTGTATTTGAGTTATACGTAGTATCTGTTTGATTAGACGATAACACAAATGCCACCTGGTTGCAATACTTTTTTCCCCCAATGACCTCACAATCAGTTTAGAAGGGTACTCATCATCGCTACTCAACTTTCAATCCTTTTGAAACCAACCCAACAACATTTGAAAAGATACATCAAGTAACAGGAAAAGAGAGAATTTTTCTAAATAACTGAAGTTAACATGTTGTAAAACCAGCAACCAAGATAGCTGCCAGGGGAAACCAACCCAGCAACCCAGGAAACAAAGACATCAACCCAGCAACCCAGGTTTCAAAGCCACAAACCCGGGGAAACAAATACAGCAACCAAGACAGCTGCCAAGGGAAACCAACCCAGCAACCCAGGAAACAAAGACACCAACCCATCAACCCAGGTTTCAAAGCCACCAACCCGGGGAAACAAATACAGCAACCAAGACAGCTGCCAAGGGAAACCAACCCAGCAACCCAGGAAACAAAGCCACCAACCCAGCAACCCAGGTTTCAAAGCCACCAACCCGGGGAAACAAATACAGCAACCAAGACAGCTGCCAAGGGAAACCAACCCAGCAACCCGGGGAAACTAAGACAGCAACCATGACAGCAACACAATTAAACCAGCAACCAACATTGTTATAATTTGAAATGATAAGCCATATAGATGATATATGAAGCATTATAAATAACAAAAAGTTTACATGTTGTAAAACCAGCAACAAAGATAGCAACCAAAGGAAACCAACCCAGCAACCCAGGAAACAAAGACACCAACCCAGCAACCCAGGGAAACCAAGACAGCAACCAAAGGCAACCAACCCAGCTTCCCAGTCAACCAACCCAGTCAACCAACCCAGCTTCCCAGGCAACCAAGACAGCAACCAAAGGCAACCAACCCAGGGAAACCATGACAGCAACACAATTAAACCAGCAACCAACATTGTTATAATTTGAAATGACAAGTCATATAGATGATATATGAAGCATTATAAATAACAAAAGTTTACATGTTGTAAAACCAGCAACCAAGATAGCAACCAAGGGAAACCAACCCAGCAACCCAGGAAACAAAGACACCAACCCAGCAACCCAGGGAAACCAAGACAGCAACCAAAGGCAACCAACCCAGCTTCCCAGTCAACCAACCCAGTCAACCAACCCAGCTTCCCAGGCAACCAAGACAGCAACCAAAGGCAACCAACCCAGGGAAACCATGACAGCAACACAATTAAACCAGCAACCAACATTGTTATAATTTGAAATGACAAGTCATATAGATGATATATGAAGCATTATAAATAACAAAAGTTTACATGTTGTAAAACCAGCAACCAAGATAGCAACCAAGGGAAACCAACCCAGCAACCCAGGAAACAAAGACACCAACCCAGCAACCCAGGGAAACCAAGACAGCAACCAAAGGCAACCAACCCAGCTTCCCAGTCAACCAACCCAGTCAACCAACCCAGCTTCCCAGGCAACCAAGACAGCAACCAAAGGCAACCAACCCAGGGAAACCATGACAGCAACACAATTAAACCAGCAACCAACATATTATACCAGATCAACTAAGATAATTAATAGGAAACCAGACCCAGTTAACAGCAATTAATAGGAAACCAACCCAATTAGCAGCCAACAAAGGAAAAATTTTAAAAATCAGAAGCTGCAGGTAAATACCAAAGACAGCAACACAAATAAACCAGCAAACCAAGATAGCAATTAATGCAAACCAAGACATCAAATTAATCAACTAATAAATAAAACCAAGACAGTTGCACACCAAGTCATCAACCCAGGCAAATCCAAGATAAAAAACCATAGAAACCAAGATAACTACCAATTCTGTTTAAACAACCCTTGAGCTTTCACCAAGCTCTACATCATTTCTGTTCACATCTAAATCAAGGATATCATTGGTTACTGCATCCAATTCGGGATCATTTCCTGCTGCAACAAAATAGCTTTTTAGATCTTAAATGAATGCTAGAAACATAAAATAGCTTTAAGTTGAATGAATAATCACCATGTTCTCCGTATAACCAGTCCTTAGAACAAATTAGTGCCTTGACGATATCATGTTTCAATGAACTTCGGTATTGATCTAAAATTCTACCGCTATTGCTGAAGGCACTTTCAGATGCTACAGTTGTTATTGAAATGCATAGTACATCACGAGCCATTGCTGAAACACGAGAAAATCGATACTGATTCCCTTGCCAAAACTTCAAAATGTCTAACCCACTCAAAACATTGAAAAGGCAAATCGTGCATAATGATACAACCAGTAAACAAGTCACAAAATTCAGCTTGATCAAACTTATCATCAGACATAGACAAGGAAGAAGATTCATTGTTGCTTTGTAAGATCAACTGTCCTATATCACGCATACTTCTTTTCTTACAATTTTGGAGGTGGCGTTTAAGATTACCAGTTCCATTTTTGCTATCACATAAATAAGTAGTTCCACATTTCTTACATTTACATTTTTGTTTTCCATCTTTCGTAGTGGGTAACATCTCATAATGGCCCCAAACAAGTGAGGTCATCCTACGCCGTTTCTTAGCAATAGTCCCCTCATTACATAGCTCTTTAGATGGCTCTACAGCATTTTCACAAGTCCGTTCTTCTTCATTTTCATCAAAAGAAAAATTCTCAAGCATGGTATTGGAATCCTCCATCTAACCAAAACAATATAATATATTACAATGCTAGGGGTGTCAACTGTCAATATTTTACACTATAGAATCTCTAATAACATCATTCGGTGGAACTTGGAAGTCAAAGCATAATATAAAAATATTATGGATTATAATAGAAAGGAGACTATAAAGGGTGATACTATACAAGCAAAAAATGAATGATACTATAAAACCTGCACACTTAATTATTGGCAACCACCTCTTAAAGTCATAATCCAAAATAAGGAAAACAACAAATCAGACAAACCATAATCAATTTCCATTTATAAAATAACATGCTCTGACTTAAACATGCTCTGACTTAGCCATTTCACCACCAGTCCACCATCATGTTATGCCCAATCACAAGGGCAGATATGAAAAAAACTGTAACAGAACAACAAGGAACAACAAATCAACAATATAAATAAAACTGTAACAGAGCAACTGAGCAACTAAACTACCCAGAAAAAGCAGCACACAATGAACATAAAAAATACTCTCAAACCATAAGCATAGTTCGAACAGCACCTCATCGGCTCATGCATTTTTCGGACAAAAATAACCCCAAATCAGAGAGCATGCCAAACTCTGCCAGAATTTCAAAATACCCGAGAAAAAAATCGAAGGCGACAACAAATCAGACAAACCCTAAACCCAAATATTTTCTTGCAGCAATCATAATAATTTAATCAAACAGCAAGCCAGTAAGACAGCAACACAACCGTATACTCTGTTCATAGATCAATCTTCTAAAAGGAGAAAATAGAAAAAAGATAAGAGATACAAACAGCGAGCAATGTTAGTGTTCGTCTTGGGCCGAACGAGATGTACACGATGAACACCATGGACGAAGAATGTGCCAGAGAAGGAGAAGAGAAGAAACCGTTGAAAGATCTGAGGAGATCCGAAGAGGAAACGGAAACCCTAGCCGAAGCAGCGAAGGAGATGAGGGAATGAAGCGGACGCGAGGCGAAATGAATGCATTGCGGACGCGAGCCTTCGATCCCTAATTAAGTCCCGCGAAATGAAATCCGCGGGTCGTATCGGGTCACCCGTCGGGTTGACGGGTTAACCCGGACCCGACCCGAAATTTAATTCGGGTCATTTTGCTAGACCCGAACCCGACCCGTTTAGAAAACGGGTCGTGTCAAACCCGAAATTTTCGGGTCGGGTTCGAGTCGGGTTTTCGTGTCGTGTCATTTTTTGACAGCCCTAAGAGAAATAATCGGAGGATTATGAATTATTGGAAAAAAAAAGAATACATAGAGCTATCAACAAATACTCCAACAAAAAGGAATGGGGTGGACTCAGATAAGAATTAGCTACCACTAATACTATGTCCAATAGCAATAAGAGAAGAGTGGATAAAATGAAGTTATTTAGGAACTAATATGTAACATCCTTGTTCAGAGATTACTCTTGATACATCATCAAAAAATCATCTTGGTTGGGCACGAATCTCGATGCAAATCTAATTTGAGAGTTCTTAAATTAGATTCAAGATCATCCAAACTTTGATTTCAACAAGCTTATAGTCAAATTGAGCATCTCGAGTAGATGAACCCAATGACACAAAATTCAGTTCAATCCGAGCTCAAATGAGCCCAATTCAAAGGGCCAAAACACTCTTGGAAGCTTCAAAATACTAATTGGATGATCAAACAATATCCAAATTTGACATGCGTATAGTCGAATCGAGTGGCTCAATGAGATGAATCCAACGAGCCCAAGATCGTCGAATTCTGACATCATTAAGGTACTTAAATATTCAATAAACGCTCCAAAATCAAGAGAATTAATATAGATTATCTAAAGAAACACTCCAAATCTACCCTGAATCTTCTATATATTTAATGAGTTTGACACTCTAAAAAAACTATAAATAGACCCTCATTCTTCACATGAGGGGGAAAGAGGAGGAAGAGAAGAGCTATGGGGCTTAAAGAATCTTGGAGCTCCACCCCGACACCACCGTCACCGAATTTGTGCCACCAGGCTGTCGCTGATAAACCTTTGCTCGGCCATTATCGTCGGACCTCCATCCGGTAGCAAATGAAGAGCCTTCATGTATTGTCACCCATCAAATATAGTTCCTCTGACCATAATCATCTATCGACTACAATATCTCCCACCATCATCACCTGCTGGCTTCGATCCTTCTGAACACCTATGCTCGCTAAATATAATCCCTCCGACCTCCATCACTTGCCGACTATAGTTTTTTCGACCACCACTATGTGACTATAGTCCTTCCAACCTCCATCACTTGCCGACTACAATCCTTCCAATTAACCTCTGTCAATTACTAACTATGGTTCCTTCGACCTCTGTCGCCAAATACAATCCTACCAAACAAATGAACAGATCAACACTCTCTTAAGGTTAGTTTTTATGTCATTGGATTCTTTCAGCCATGTAAATTGATCTATATGATGTATATTTGCTACATTGAGCCGACTAGTTTCCCTGAGAAAGGGTATCATTTGTAATTAATTATAAATACTAGTGGATTAATTTAAACTGGGCAAGGCCCCTACGTCTTTCCCCTTTTCTGGGGTTTTCACATAAAAATTCTAGTATCTCTTATGAAAGATGCACCCCTACTTTTTTATCTGTTCGTATGTTGGATCTTTGTACAAAGCAAGAACGCTAAACTTTATATTTCTCTACCACCGCGAATATTCTAGGACATGAGTATAGTATAAAGAACAAATATAAAGATAATATAAGTTTTTAATAACATTTCTTGCATGAAACATATCATGAATGTGTTGAATTAAGCTAGGCCCGAGTAAGAAATTACTAGCCAAAAGCATAAGTTAAGTAAGAACATTAAAGGAGTAATCACATTTAAAGAAGAGGTGGGAAGTACTTTCATCAAGATTATTGCAAAGAGAATAGTTAGCTTGAATAGCGATGCTATGTTTAATCAAGTTATCTACAGTTTTTAGCCCACTGATAAGAGCGAGCCACGTGTTGTAGGAAAATCGAAGAGGATGGTTTTTGCACCAAATGTATTTATGCCCAGTAACAGGATGCAGATTAGCATTATAATCTTGAAGAAAATTTTTAAAGGTTGGGCAATCAGATTTGAGACAGCTGATCCTATTTCCAAGAGCTTACATAATATTGATGAGAAAGAATATTCCAGACATCATATGGGAAGGATAAAGATGGGTTCCATCTATTGTAATTGGTAATGAAGGTGCAAACATTAGAGGAAATGGGAAGGGAAGGTGGGAGGAACGAGGAACCAAAGACATTGAAGAGAGAATTATCATTAAACCATGGTTCAAAAAAAAGATCAAATTATTAGCAATTTGGAATGTGAATTTAGTCTTAACCTTATGAACTACCATAGTTAGGTTCTTCCAAAAATAGGAAGCATTAGGAGAGATAGGTTTCCAAAGAGATATGCATTTATATTTGCACCAATCCAAAAGAAGCCCATCAATTGTGAGGAGATGTCAAGTGAGAGAAAAAAATGATTGATAGCCTAGATATTAGGGATACAAGGCCACCAAGGTTCTTTAGCAGATAAGTTTTTTTTTCCAGGAAATGAGATGAAGCTTTTGATTATTAGTGTTGCGATGAAATAAGAATTTAACAAAAAGTTTATGCAACATTTTTGCATCAAGCTTTATGAATCATAGATCCTCTTATCCAGTAGATAATGTAGTTCTAAATGTTGTGCATTGGAAATTAAAGCCTATCTATAGGCAAAAGAAAATAGGTTATCCTTCCAACCTTCTAACATAGAAATGAGCTTTTTGATTAGAGGTTGAAAGTCAAAGACAAGAAGTCTACTAGGTGAAATTGAGAGACCCAAATATTTGAGGAAGGAACCTACAATGGAGAGGTTTAAGATAGTACAAATCTCAATAGAGTCAAGAATATTAGGGGAAAAAGGATAGTGCTTTTGCTGTAGTAACTTGGATGATAGAATGCAGATGAAATTTCTTTAGAATATTCTTGAGAGAGATAGCATTATGAGTAATATTCTAGCCAAACACAAGCAGATCATCTGCATACAAAAGGTGGGTGTATTGATTGTTGCCCATGGAAATATCATTATAAGTGTAATTCTTCTTATGATTGTCAAAAATGCTGGAAAGCATATTCATAATGATGTAGAAGAGATAGAGTGATAGGGGGTAACCTTAGCTTAAGCTGGAAGAGATGCTAAAGTAACTCTCAAGAGATCCATTGAAATATACCGAGTAATATACATCATCTAGGATATGAAGAGAGAAGGAAAACCTTCTTTGTCAATCCTTTGCAAAAGAAAACTTTTTGAAGCAGTGTCAAATGCCTTAAAGATATCCAGCTTAGCATAAAAAAAAAACTAGGCTTGCTTTGATTTTTAAATTCCCCCAATAGCTCCAAAGCAAGAAAAATGTAATATGTAGAAATTATTTTGTTAACAAAGCCAACTTAAGTTGGATTTATAATATAAGAGACATAAGAACTTTAAGCTTGCTAGCTAAGATATTAGTTAAAACAAAAGCCAAAAGGAAAGGAACGCTTTTACTGAGAACATTTCTGTGAGTGATATAGAGAGAATAGAGAAGAAAGGAAGATACAAGAGTGGAACTTCTTATGTAAAGAACTGTAACAAGCTTTCATATGTGTGTATACAGTCAAGTATTACAAAGATAT
This sequence comes from Dendrobium chrysotoxum, assembly GCA_019925795.1. NCBI lineage: Eukaryota > Viridiplantae > Streptophyta > Magnoliopsida > Asparagales > Orchidaceae > Dendrobium > Dendrobium chrysotoxum. Next base: position 31,449,904 of record CM034311.1, read on the forward strand.
ATAGAAGAGTAAAAATGCAAGTTGTTAGAGATGACAGTCTGTTGGAGACAGATTGTGTATACAAAGAATATGGAGTGATAGTGGTAGTGTCGTTTTCTTGAGTGGTCCACTGTGTACTAACAGCCCCCCTCAAATTGACAATCATGATGGTCGGATTGTTAATTTGTTGCGTGAAAGTGAGTAATAGAAAGAGGCTTCATCAGGATGTATACCAGCTGATCAACCGAATTAATGTGAAGAAGCTCGATTGCATTGGCCTTAATGTGGTGACTGATAAAATGGTAATCAATCTTTATATGCTTCATTCTTGCGTGAAAGATCAGGTTGTGTGCCAGTGCCATTACTGAGGTGTTATCGCAGAAGATTTGAGTGGCTGCCAATTGTGCCACATGGAAGTTAGCTAGAAGACGGCGAAGCTAGATGACATCAGAAGTTGCTAACGAGAAGGCATGATACTCAGCCTCTGTGGACGATTTGGCAACAGCAAGTTTCTTTTTGATGCACCAAGAGACTAAGTTCTGTACGAGGGAAGTGCAGTAGCTAGTTATAGATTTTATATCTAAGGAGTCAGTTGGCCAATCAGCATCAATGTATGTATGTAGGGAGAGATCGCTGTGAATCAGAGGAGGGCCATAATGTTATGTACCACTGATGTAACAGAGCAGTCGCTTGATCGTCTGAAAATCTCAGTTGGTTTGATTGTGTATGTGTTGATAAAGACTATTAGTTGCGAAGGCAATGTCTGGCCTGGTTATGGTCAGATATTGTATTGAGCCTATGAGTTTGCAAAAATGGTGGATGTTGCTGAAGGGTTGATCCGAAGTTGCCTCCTGAGATGCTTTGAGAGACATTGGCATTGGAGCTGGTTTGCAGTTGGTGAAGCTAGATTATTGGAGTAGATCCCGAGCGTAGTGACTCTGATGGAGGAAAAAGCCTGTAGGTGTCTGACAGACTTGAATGCCGAGAAACATGGATATTGTTCGTAGCTATTTGAGGGAGAATTGTGATTATTGTTGAAGCATGAGATGCTGTAAGTATTGATGATTATTGCCGGTAAGGAGAAAATCATCTACATAGATAAGGTGAATGTGATTGGTGGAGTAAACCAACAAGGAAGGGTTATATTTACTGAAGTTGAAGCCAAAATCTAGGAGAAAAATGGTGAGCTTGTTGAACCATTATCGAGGAGCTTACTTGAGTCCGTAGAGCGCTTTGTGAAGTTTACAAACATAGTTTGGAAATTGAGAGTCAAGAAAACCTTGTGGTTGGCGCATATAGACGTCTTCATTGAGATCACCGTGTAGGAAGGCATTAGAAATGTCAAGTTAAAATATTGGCCAATATCGTTGTTAGGCAATGGTGAGTCAAATGTAGATTATGGGCATCTTAGCGACCGTACTGAATGTTTCTTTATAATTGATGCCATATTCCCGCCTGAAGCCTTAAGCAATAAGACAAGCTTTTTACCTGTCAATTTTTCCATTAGGTTTTAGTTTTAACTTATAGGTCCAACGACAACCAAGTATATGTTCATTTGGAGGGGCAGGAATGAGAGACCAGGTTCTCTATTTTTGAAGAGCAAGAAATTCTTTTGGCATAGACTCATGCCAGCTTTGGTGTTTGATTGCTTGTGTATAGCTGGATGGAGTGGGGGGGTGGTTGTAGAATAACTGAAAGATCAAATATTTGCTTAGGTTTGAGGTGTTCGGTTCACAGCCTTGTTTGCATTGGATGGTGAGATAGATGGGGGTAGGTGGGGTTAAATTTGTGTGTTTGTTTCATTTGTAGGTTGCTGGGCAGATATGATAAAAGTGGGTTGAGGTTGTGGTGAGTTGATTGTGGTGGGAGCACTGAGATTTAGATTGGATGTAGAAGAGGCTTGTGAAAGAGTGGGAACGATATATGTGGGAATGAACATGAGTGGGGACGTTGCGGTGGGTGTTTGAGGGAGAGTGTGTGAATTTGTAGAGGTGATGTAAGGAAAGACTTGCTTGTGAAAGACAATGTGGCGTGATATATAGATTTTCTTGGACTGAAGGTTGAAGGATCGATAACCTTTGTGGGATGTAGAGTAGCTTAGAAAGAGGAATTCTTGGGAGCGTGGGTGAAGTTTGCTAGGAGCTAGTGGTTTGAGCCATGGGAAACAGAGACAGCCAAATGTTTTAAGGTGAGTGTAGGTTTGGGGTTGGCCGTGGAACTTACATAAGGGGATATGGAGATTGAGGGCTTTTGTTGGTAAGATGTTGATGAGATAATTTAAGGTCAATAGAGCCTAGGCCCAAAAGTTTATAGGGAGATTGGCTACATGTAGGAGAGTGCGGGCGGTGTCGAGTAAATGACAATGCTTACATTCAGCTACTCTATTTTGTTCAAGAGTATAAGGACATCTGAATTGGTGGGAGATACCTTGAGTAAGAATGAAATGCTTGAAGCTGTGACTTGTGAATTTTCCACCGTCATATGAGTGGAGGGTTTTAATGGTTGTATTGAATTGAGTTTTAATGAGTTGAGTTAGTTCTTTGAATTTAGTCAGAGTTTCATCCTTTGAGTTCATGAGAAATAGCTAACCATATCACGAGTAGTCATCGATGAATAGCACATAGTATTTGAATCCATAAAGATAGGGGATGGGGGCAGGTCCCCAAACGTCCGAGTGGATGAGGTCAAAAGGTTGAGCAGAGGAATGAGAACTATGATTAAACAATAACTTGTGGCTTTTTGCCACGCTACAAGAGATGCAGAAGAAAGAAGACGAAGGAGTACATATAGACGGAATACTGTGACCTAATCGAGCATACCAGAGAGCTTAGGGCTCGAGTATTGTGTGAAGAGCAGCTGCGGGTTGTGACTGAGAAAATGAGATTGGTTAGATTCCATCACGACTATGACCACGTTGGAGGATCTAATAGTCCATGAGGTCCTTTATCACAAAACTGCGAGCATCAAATGAGATAGTGCAATGATTGTCAGATGTAAGCTTATGAATAGATAGTAGGTTGTGAGAGAGTGAAGGAAAGTGAAAAAGGTTACGTCAGAAAAGCTTACGAGAGGAGTTCTGTAAGGGTAGAATATAGTGATGCTGTGACGAATTGGAAGGGAGTTACCGTTGGCAATAGAAACAGAGTCGGTGCCTTGATAGAGAACTGGTTGTTGCAAATTGGTAGCGTCAGCTATCAAGTGGGAGGAAGCTCCTGAGTCGAGGATCCATTTTGTGGATAAAGGAGATTGATGGGTGAGGAAGGCTCAAGGAGTCCATGTAGGAGATGGGGTGTATTGGTGGTTGCATCAGTGCTAGCAGGAGATGGTCGAGTGTCCAGCTTTGCCGCAGATTTGAAAAAAGGGGTGTGAATTTGGCAAAGTGGGAGGTGAAAGCTATCTGATATTGGGTGGAGGTTGGCGAAATGGAACTGTGCGACCTCTGATAGAGCGTGTCTGAGAGGCTGAGCTGAAGCGACCGCGAAAAGTCCAACGAGGGGGATAGAGTGCTACATTGTCAGGTAGAGGAATGGTATCCTTCTGTAATTCATTTTTGGATGTTAACTTCCTCGCTGTAGAGAAGGGAGTACAGGGTATCGAGATTGATTGGCTCGAGTGAAGTGCGGATTGTGGTCTTGAATGAATTGTATGAGGGGGGAAGTTCGTTCATAATGTAGAGAATGATGTCTTCGACATCAATGTGAGAGCTGGCCGCAACAATGGTGTCGACCAAGGTTTTAATTTGGGCCAGGTATTGTGTCATAGTGTTGTCACACATCTGAGCTCGGTGCAGCTCATTTTTTAGTTGGATGACATGAGATTTGTTCGTCGGTTGCAAGCGGTGTTCCAAGGTGGTCCAAATTTCATGAGACGTGGAGAGATTGATGATGTAGGGAAGAATGGTAGGGAAGATGGTGGAAAGGAGGGCGGAAATAAGATTCTGGTCGATTAGACACCAGAGATGGTAGTCTGAGGCAGCCGAATTACAGGATGTCTTGGAAGGGCAGGGTTTTTGTCTTGTGAGGTATTTATCAAACCCGTTGGACGCAAAAATTTTGTATACCTGAAGTCTCCATATGGCGTAGTTGTCGGCAGTGAGTTGTGTGTGAATGATGAGCTTGAGGTTAGTCATCAGAAACTTCAGAAGAGAAAGAATAACGATTTCTGCCATGGCGACAGAGAGAGAAGAGGCCGTCTAATTTGGAGAGGAAGAGTCTTGGTCATCCATTAGAGACGATAGGAAGGTTACAGGCTATATAAGTCAAGGCTCTGATACCATGAGAACATTCCTATGAGTGATACAGAGATAACGGAGAAGAAAGGAAGATACATGAGAGGAACTTCTTATGTAAAGAACTATAGCATGCTTTCATATGTGTATATACAGTCAAGTATTACAAATATATATATATATATATATATATATATATATATATATATATATATATATATATATATATATATATATATATATATATATATATATATATATAAGTAAAAAGGCAAGTTGTTAGAGATGACAGAGTCCGTTGGTGACAGACTGTGGATACTGAGAATGTGGAGTGACAGTGGTAGTGCCGTTTGCTTGAGTGGTCCACTGTGTGCTAACATTTACGTTGTACTACCATGAGATAGCAGTAGCAAAGAACATTAGCACAAATAACATAGGCCTACTAAAGCTCTCAAGTTTGAAATGATGATTAAGTTTGAAATTGCAAGGGTTGTCTATTTGTATTTTATACTATAGAAATTAAGTTGCAGGTTATGTAAATCACAAGAACGGTAAAAAAACTAGTTGTCTAGTAATGTTTGCGGTTGATATTGATTGAAAAATAAAAACTGGGAGCTCCAATTTTCGAGCAGTTTATGACCATTTTTTTAAGTACTGTCATGACATAAATACGATCAAATATAGTCGGTCATAAAATTTTACAATAAGGGCTTTAGAGATCTATTTTGAGATAATGATTATGATTTCAAAATGCTTGTTTTGACGTATTTACCATAGTTGTGCCTGCCACAAAAGGGCTTTTCTTCTATATTGAGGTACCATGGCAAGTACCTCCTTTGTTTTTTGTAATTTGATTATTTAAAGCCATTCTCACCTATTTAGTGTTCTATTTTCTCATTGGAACTAATAAAAAATTGTGTTGGGATTCATTTCTTTCTTCTTGCAACAACTCTTCCCCAAGTCTTGGCAACTAGCATGACGCATGGGCATACTAAGAGTAGCAGGCTTCACCAAATAATTGTGAATGTTCTAGTATATAACATTTGGATTGAAAGGAATTATAGCTTACACATATGTAATACATTGTCATTTTATTGTCTCATAAGATCAAATTGGAGGTTCCTCGCAAAATTTAAAGTGGAGAATGAAAAAAGGATTGTCCTAATTATTGAGGTGCATCAAGTGCTTTTAAAACGTAATCTTGGAAGATAATGTTTTTGGGTCCTTAATTCTATGGATTGCATTTTTTGCTTCTATTTGACATAACTTCTATATTTTGGAAACTTTTGCGCATTTTTTATTTTTTTTGTTGGAGTTGGCATGTTTTTAGGTTTCATTTGTAAATTCCTTATATGCTTTTTATTTCTTATCTTTTAGGGAATGCTTTTGGTTGTGGTTGAACTTTTGGATTTATGATGTTTAGTAGATACTGCAAGCTCTTAGTTGACATCCCCCTCCAACCCTCTCTTCCGCTTTTATTTTTTTTAAGAGTTTGGACAAATAAACTCATAAACTCACACACACCGCACATACAAGCATCGAACTAAAACCCCCTTAATTGACAGTTTAAGCTCTCAACCAACAAGCTAAGGTGGGGTTGCATCTAAGTCCCCTTTATCAATTTTCTCTTTTTTCTCATCTCTTTAACTCATATGTCTATAATATTATCTCGGTAGCTTTTTGGTGATATTAATGAATGTTTTGTAACTTTTATTTATTCAATGTTTGCTCTCAAATTTTTCTGCTGAAAAAATATTAAGAATAAATAAAGAATCAAATAAACCCTAAATTATAAGTAAATCACAATTTTTATGAAGCATTGAAACTTTTGAATGGTTACTTGCAGTTTCAAATATTTTGTTTCATATTTTCATGCTCATATACTTAAAGATAAATGTTAGACATAAATGATTTGTTCCAATCTTTTTCAAATTATCTAAAAATTTTGTGATACTTTACACTTTAAAGCACTTCTGATGGATTTTTTTTTTTTTTTTTTGAATGATGAATGCAAGTCATAAATTAATATACGTATTTTGACAACAGTTTTAAAAAAAAATTATCAACTGAATTAGTCTGCACATAATTAAAGAGAAGTTGCTAAGATATCATTCATAAATTATATCATTCTAATTAGCTTAATTGTATAACTACTCAAAATTTAGTTGAATTCCCTCCTCTTTCCTTCAATCTATCACTCTATATTGGTTTTAACTGTTATTGCATCTTATATTTTATTATTTAATAAAAAAATATACTCGTCTACTTCTATTTTTTGTCATATCTAATTTAGAATCTATCATAATTATAAGGGATGTAAAATTTAAAGTATATAATATCAGGCTTTGTCTTTTTAAACGTCGTCTTTAACTTCCATTCATCTCCCATAATTTCAAATTTTATTGTTTCTAATCTTGTCCATATCATGGTTAACATCATAGATAAACATTCAAGTAAGTTGGCTTAGTTTAAATGGCATTCATTTTTATGAATATCTAATTAGTTGTTTGTGTGGAATCTGATTGCGGAGATCAATCGTGTTGTATTATTGAGTTAAAACTCAATTATATTGGTCGAGCTTGATGAGAAGCTTGTTGGGGGGATTGCAGAGGGCGGCACACCTCCTGCTCAGGGGCGAAGGCTTCAAAAAAAAAAATTTGTGTATGTACAACACCACAATGTGATAAATTCAGCATCAATGCATTATGGAACCCTTTTGGGCATAGAGCTCAACGTCGAGATGTTGTAAGCATAGGGTTGCAGTGTTGTGGGCTCATTTTGAGATAGAGAAGTCTATGTCGAAGCATTGCGAGTACAACGCCCTAATACTATAAGTCTGTTGTGCTTATTTTCTCTTCATTTTTAAGAGATGTATCCAATTGAAAGGTTCTGAATTCTTGTATTCGCATCTAGAGATAGTGAATGTGAGTGAAATGAAGAAGAGAGTGTTATAGTGAGGATCAATATAATTTCTCTCATTTTCCCTAATGAATTTCTTGGTGTTGTGTGGCATTGTCATTATTTTTGTTAAATCCTGATATTCTTCTCCGTTGTTTTCTTTTTTCTTATTTGCTTTGCCCTTGTATTACTTCCCAACATATCTATCAATATATATATATATATATATAAAACTAAACGAAACCCCACCAAGCGCGGCTTAAGACATTCGATTTTTTTTATTAGAAAATATATTTCACAAAATAATTGTATTTGTATGATTTCACAATTTACACTTCATTTATGATAGCTTTCTTACTGCTTCTTGAAGCAGCTTTGCAGTACAAAAATTTTAAAATTCTCATAATTTTGAAATTTTTATACTAGAAAGTTGTTTTAAGAAACAGTAAGAAAATCATCTCAAACGAAATCTTAATAGCAAGCAATAAGCAGTTAACATGTATTATTAAATTATAAGTATTTAAATAAGAGAATTTTATTTATCACCCAAAAAAAAATATTTGTACAATCATAATAAACCTACCAGCCAGTGGTCACTAAGTCATATATAAAATCTGCGATGGGAGCTCTAGAAGTTTCTCCTAATTGACTACTAATGATGGTGGATTTTAATATTATAGAGCCAATACCGATGGAGAATTTCATAAATCTTATAAAATTATTTGATCCAAGTAAACTTTTCTTCTGTCTCTTTTTACCATTTTGCATATTGTTGGATCTTCTTGAAGAACTTCATGCTCTGATGTCCACTGCAACCTGCAACCCTGTAACATCACAGACGCAGCAAACAGAGAACATAGAGAAAGGAAAAGGAGAATGAACAGTAGAACGTATATTTTCTTGACTGGCAACATCTTCCTTTACATCTATATATAATCAAGTGTGCTTGTTTACTTGAGTGGTAGAGATGAGTTGGTTAGGAACCAACGATGAGGATACAATGTTAGATAAAGTTATATGCTGTGCCAGAGTAGTGGAAGCAGAATTTGGTGATATATGGGCTTGCTTATCACCTCCCCTCAACCCAGCATTGGGTTCCAAAATGGTGAGCTTGTTGCGCAAGAGCTGAAAACGTTGGAGAGACAACGCTTTGGTGAATAAATCAGCCAATTGATCGGTCGTGTGGACATGAGTAACTTGAAGACAATTTTTCTTAATGCACTCACGAACAAAATGAAAGTCTATTTCAATGTGTTTAGTTCGCGCATGAAAGATAGGATTGTTGGCTAGAGTAATTGAAGAGATATTGTCGTAAAACAAAGGAGTAGGAGATGTGGCAGCAATTTGAAATTCTTCTAAAAGCCGCTAAAGCCAAATAATATCAGTGGCCGCTGTTGCAAGCGCACGATATTCAGCTTCGGTAGAGGATCTTGCAACGGTTTTCTGCTTTTTAACTTGCCATGAAATAAGATTACCTCCTAAGAAAGCACAATATCCGGTTTTGGACTTTCTATCAATCAGATCACCCGCCCAATCCGAGTCAGAATAAGCATAGAGACAAAGAGTAGCAGCTGAAAGTGGCAAACCAAATGAGATTGTACCTTTGAGATATCGTAAAAGCCTTTTAAGAAGTTTGAAATGATCTTCTTGAGGTTGATGCATATATTGGCACAATCTATTCACAGTATAAGCAATGTCAGGTCTAGTCAATGTTAAATATTGAAGAGATCCTACAAGATGCTTGAAGGATTCGGCATGAGCAGCTGGAAGCAGAGGGGAGTTGGTAGAAGCAGACTTGGTGGCAATGGGAATAGAGAGCAGTTTACAATCAGCCATACCTGCCTTGTGAAGTAAATCTGTAGCATATTTAGACTGAGATAGGTGAAAACCGGTAGGAGTATGTAATACTTGCATGCCAAGAAAGTAAGATATTCTCCCAAGATTTTTCATGTGAAATCTGAGATGAAGAGCAGAAAGGAGATGCTGAATTGTGGAATCATCATTGCCAGTTAGTAATATGTCATCGACATATACTAAAATATACAAAACAACTGAATCCTTTTGATAATGTAATAAAGATGGATCGGCTGTACTATGAAGAAAACCATATGTAAGCAGGTATGTAGAAAACGTCTCAAACCACTTTCTCGGAGATTGTTTTAAACCATATAAAGATTTCTTTAGGAGACAAACATAATCTGGATGTAAGGAATCTTTAAATCCAGGCGGTTGAGACATATATATTGTGTCAGTAAGAGCACCATGCAAAAAAGCATTTGAAATATCAAGTTGAAGAACTTGCCATTTGAAAGTGGCTGTCACGACAAGTAAAATACGAATAGTTGGAAGTTTAGCGACAGGACTAAATGTTTGAAGATAATCCAAACCGTATTGTTGATTGCATCCCAATGCAACTAGCCGAGCCTTATGCCGTGCAACCGAGCCATTGGAGTGAAACTTAGTCTTAAAGATCCACTTACAACCTAAAACATTCTGATTTGAATTAGGAGGAACCAGTGTCCACGTCCCCTGTTGTAGAAGAGCAGCAAATTCAGTGGACATTGCTTGTCGCCACACTAAATGTTTAACAGCCTCAGTGTAACAAGTTGGATCCGAAGCAGTCACAGAAGCAGGCATACTGATAATGTGTTTCGGTTTAAGATTGCCAGTCTGTAGCCATGTAAGCATTGGGTGAGTGGAACGGGGTGAAGGTGGAGTTGGGAGCGGTAGGGCCGATGAGGAAGCCGAGAGAGTTTTGCTTGTGGAGGAGGACGTGGCTGTGGCTGAAAGAGGAGAATTATCAGATGGAGACTGTATGAGAGGTGTGGCAATGGGTGGACTATGTGGGGATGTTTGGGAAGAAGTATATTGAGAAAGGCTACTAGGTGATGAGTCTCTCTGTGAATTGATGGAAGATGATTTTGAAGTGGAAGGTTGAACAAATGTTGGAACAAGAAGAGCTGGTGGAATATAAGTGTTTGGTGATGAAGCAGGTAGAGAGGAAATGTTGGATAGTTGAGAATAGGGAAAGATAGTTTCAAGGAACTTCACATGATGGGATGTGAATATCTTGCCAGAATCAATGTGGAAGCAGAGCTATCCTTTGGAGTTAGGAGCGTAGCCAATAAATACACATGGTAAAGACCGTGGATGAAATTTTGTTTTAGTAATTAAAGGAAGAAACGGATAGCAAAGACAACCGAATACCTTAAAACAAGAATAATCAGGTTGTCTGTGAAAGAGAAGTTGGAATGGAGATTGTTGTTTCTTAGATAGAGGTGGAAGTCTATTGATTAAATAGACGACAGTAACTACAGCATGTACCCAAAAATGATTAGGTAATTTTGCATCTAATAGAAGTGCACGAGTTGTTTCGAGAATGTGACGATTTTTACGCTCCGCAACACCGTTTTGCTCTGGAGTATATGGACATGTTACTTGGTGAGCGATGCCACATTGAGATAAAAATGATTGAAATGAGGTAGAGGAATATTCCCCACCGCCATCAGAGCGGAAACATTTGATACGTTTATTGAATTGATTCTCAACTAAACATTTAAATTGAAGAAAAATAGTAGGCACATCAGATTTTGCTTGTAATGGATATACCCAAGTGAAACGAGAGAAATCATCAATAAAAGATATATAATATTTAAAACCATGTAAAGATAGAAATGGGGAAGGTCCCCATACATCACTATGGATCAAGTCTAACACCTGACTCGATCTCGAAGAAGAAACAGAAAAGGAAAGCTTGTGGCTCTTGGAAAGAGCACAAGAATTACAATGATGACTAGAAGACAAAGCTAATGACAAAGAACGACACTGTTTGGGTAGCTGAAGAAGAGTAGAATGGGACGGATGACCGAGACGTCTATGCCAGAGCTGCGTAGCAGTAGTGATAGCTGAAAAAGCGGAAGGAAGCCGAGAATGAGCTGGATTAGGTTGAAGTGGGTAGAGTCCGTGAACAGAAGGACCGTGAAGGAGAATTTGGCTGTTCATCGAATCCTTAATGCAGTATCCAGAAGAATCAAACGTAACCACACATGGATTATCAGTAGTTAGACGTTGAATAGATAGAAGATTTTTGTTTAATTGGGGCACAAGATGAAGAGAAGAGAGATGAAGCTTATGGCTAGGAGTGGGTAATAAACATTTACCAGTATGAGTGATCGGAAGGAGATCGCCATTACCAACCATGACTTGCTGAGATCCTTTGTATGGTTTGGCATTGTAGAGTTGGGTAGAATCGGACTTGAGATGTGCTGTGGCGCAAATGTCAAGAAACCAGTCAGACGAAGATGAAGGAAGATCAGCAGAATATGCTGAAGCAGGAGACTGATAATTAAAATCACCATTGTACCAACACTTGACCGCAGAATGACCGAATTTACCATAGATTTGACATTCAACAGAAGTTGCAGAGACTGGGGAGCTGTGGGAAGAGTTTGTTCGGCCACGGGAAGACCGAGAGAAAGGACGACCACGGTAACCACGTCCGTGAGCTTGACCGTGTTGAGCTGTGCGCGATGAGGTTCAGAGGAGATTGAAAGTTCTCGAACAGATTCAGCGGCGATGTTGAGCTCTTCGCTACACAAAAGAGCATAGAAATCATCTAAACTGATCGGATTCAAATTGGTTCGAATCACAATTTTGAATCCTTGATAGGAGCTCGGCAATCCATTAAGAGTATATAATATAATATCATCGGTCGACAATGGGGAGCCGGAGGATCCAATAGCATCTACCTTCCCTTTAATTTCAGATAAGTACTGCATCATAGTTTTGTCTTTCATTGAAAGATGATTCAGCTCATTCTTTGATAGAGGAAGAAGCTCTTTCTCTTGAGTTTCTTGAGAGGTGAGAAGGGTAATGGAGAAGAGAGAAGATAGTAGTGAAAATCAGAGAGAGATTATTTTACTATTTCTTTTTGTTACCTTGTTACATACTAATGGTGTCTATATATAAACATAAATGATAACACAAAGGGCTACACAAGAAACTAAGCAAGGTAGTAGAAGGGGCTACATAAGAACCTAACTAAAGAAAGTACAACAACAAATCTTGGACCAATTACAACAAACTCCATCTTGGTCCAGATTTACAAAACATTTGAGTCACTCCATATGACTCCATCTGACGTCTCAACTACGTTGGCGTCGTCTTCGGTCTAGCTCCTTTCCGCTTTAACAAATCTTAGCAATTCCTCTTGAAATGCTCTTCTTTATGGCAGTAGAAATATTTTTTACAATACTCATGTCTTCCTCTTGCTATCAAGATGTCACCTACACATTCTTCTTTATCCTCATTTCTACGTTAAAGTTGTTTGGACACTAAAACCAACTTTACCTCAGTCATGGTCAACGTTTGCTTTCCATATAATAATGTATCCATTATATTCTCATATGACTTTGGCAAAGAACTTAGGAGAATGATACCTTGATTTTCCTCTTCGATCTTGACATCTACATTTTTAAGATCAAGGATAATTTTGTTAAATTCATCAATGTGCTTTTTCAGGTCTTTACCTTCATTCATCTGTAGTGTGTATAAAGCTTTCTTTAGATACAACTGGTTGGCCAACTATCTCTTTAAGTACAACGACTCTAGTTTCTCCCAAACTTTTATAGCAGAATCGTCTTCGGCTACTTCCTTCAATACTTCATTACTGAGCGATAAAATAATCGCACTATGAGCTTTCAATTGGGTTTGTCTAGCCCTTACCCTATCAGTTACTGTTGACCTCATTTTTGTATGAGCTCAGTAGGACCAATCCAGACCTTAGGATCTTTCCAATCCTTAGGATCAATCTTAACCCTAGGATCAATCTGATCTTAGATCAATCCAAACTTTAAGATCAATCCAAATTCAAATCAATCCTGACCTCAGATCAATGCAATTTAAGACAAATCTAGATTCTAGGATTCTCCTAGACTTCAGACTCTAGGATCTATTCTAGACCCTAGGATTCTACCTGATTCTACATCATATGATCCTCTTAGACCTTAGGATTCTTCTAGATCTATCTAGAGCTTAGGATTCTTTTAGATCCTAAGACTATTCTAGATCCCAGGCCCTAGGACTTCCAAACCCTAAGACCTTCCTAGAAATCAAACTTTAGGATCTACTCTAGATCCTAAGATCCTTCTAGATCTTGAATCTTAGGATTCCTAGATCTTAGGATACTTCCAGATCCTAGGATTTTCCTAGGACTTCTAGATTCTAGGATCTTCCCAGACTCCAGTCCCTAGGATCTATTCTAGACCCTAGGATTCCCTTAAGCTGATTTGGACCCTAGGACCTATTATAAACCCTAGGATTCTTCTAGATCAATCCAAGCTTCAATTCAATCTAGACTTAATTCAAACCATATCATTCAAGCTCAAAATCCAATTCAAAACCAGATTTCCAAATTCAAATCCAAGGCTAAAGGTCTAAGTCCTGAAAGCCTTTTCCAGTTAATCTTTGAACATTTCAAAACCCTATCAAATGACCTCTGATTCAAGATCTGTCAGTTCCACACTGATGTGACATGTCTCTAGAGGTAACCCTCCAAATTTGAGCTCATTCTGAGATCTCTAACCCCAGAAACTGAATTGAAATCCAAAGGCTGTAAAACCTTCAAATATTTACAGTCTATGCCACTGGACCTACCAACCAGTGGGTTTTGACCCTGGAGCTTTCTCCAAAGCCTCCAATTACCTCCAGACCCTTGATTATGACCCATTGAGCATTAAACTGCATTTTGTTGGACTCAATTTGACCCCCAGTTGGCCAGGGGTCAAAATGACCAAAATACCCCTATGGGGTGTGAATAGTCACTTTGGTCAAATGAGCTCCAAATCAAATGCAACTACCTCCAGCAAGTTTCAAATATCAAACCAAACCTGTTGAACCCAGAACTAGCCCCTGGGTCAACCTGGTTGACCAAGTCAACCTAGTTGACCTAGAAGGCCCCTTTAGGGTCAAAACAGGTCATTTTGACCAAATGACCTCCCCAGACCTTGGGACCACCTCCGTTGGTCTCCAAATATCATTTCAAATCTGTTGAACCCATTTCCAGACCCTGGACCCACCTGGTTGACCAAGTCAACCAGGGTTGACCTAAAAGGCCCATTAAGGGCCCAAATAGGTCATTTTGACCAAATGACCTCTCCAAACCTTGAGACCACCACCAGCAGACTCAGAAAGTCATTCTGAACTGGTTGGACCCAATCCCTGACCCTGGGTCAACCTGGTTGACAAAGTCAACACAGTTGACCCATTAAGCCCATTAAGGGTCTAAATAGGTCATTTGACCCAAATGACCTATTTGATCCCTGAAAACACTCCTGCCAGACTTTATATATCACTTCAGATTGATCCAGCCCAGACCTTGGCCCTTGGTCAACTTGGTTGACAAAGTCAACTCAGGTTGACCACTTCAAACCCTTAAGCTTCCCTACTTCAAATCACACCCCAAATGTATTCAAAACCCTGTCAAACTCCCCTGGCCATATCCTTTAATGATTTAGACCTGATTGGACCCTTGACCTAGTCAATAGTTGACTTGGTCAACTGAGTCCAAGTTCAATCAAATGTGACCCATTTGGGTCAAATTCCTTCAAATATTCATTTGAAACCTTTCAAATCTTCAAACCTACATCAATCAATGCCTTGAATTTTTTTTTAAACCCACCTCAAGTCAAATCACATTGAGTTTGACTTGGTCAACTCAATAAAACTTGGTCAAACCCATTCAAAACTTTTTATATCACTTCAAACTTCAATCTCATGGCCCAACTTTGATTTTATATTCCCTTCAAACCATTCCATGGTGCCACCTTGCTGGCCATGTCACTTAGTTTGACCAATTGACTGGTCAAACCAGTCAAGCATTCAAACCAAAGGTTTATGATAGTCAAAGTTGGTCAAATGACCTACTAAGGCTAACATACCTTTACTTAAACCATTCCAGCAGCTTAAATGCACTCTAGAACCTTCCTTGAGCAATTCTAAGCCCTTGGATCTTGATCAAATAGCTCTCTTCACTCCCACATGCCAAGGTGGGGACCATGAGGCCTTTCCACCTCATGTGTCCTTTGGTCCTTTATTCCCCTGCTCTCTAACTGTTTGGGGGACATGTGGCAGCCATCCAGGAGTTCTTCTAATTAATCCCAGCCATTAATTTGGCCTGGAGAGGTTAGAATAGGGCAAAACCCCAAATAGAGCTCTCATTCTCATCCTAACACTCTCTCACCTAAATTTTCTCTTCCAGAACTCCTCAAGCTTTCCAAGCTTCTCTGAGAGCTTCTCCAATAATCCCTATAGCTCCCCCATGCTTCTCCCCATCAAAATCTAGCCTCCAAAGCCCTCATTGGTGAAGAGAGAGGATCTAGAGAGAGAATCAGGAGATATACAAATAACTTCCAATACAGCACGAACCAGGTCTCGAGGTCTTCTACAAAGTTGAAGAGGATATTAGCAGCTTTCCAACGAGCCCAAGATCGTCAAAATCCGACGGCTGGATTGTAAGTTATCGTCATTTTAAGTTCTATGATCAAACATTGATTTCTCCCAAATCCCAATGCATGGAGCTTTGAAACTCCATGGATTGAAAGAGGAGGGTATCTAGATCGTATGTTTCAAATTTCATGAAATTTGAACGGTCGGATCGAAAGTTATGAGCATTTAAAATTCTAGTTTATTTTGAACTAAGATTTCGGGAGCGATCTGGACCGTCCGATCGCGTGTGTATTGCGATCGGACGGTGCAGATCAAGCCGGACCGTATGCTGTAGCCGGCGGGATTCGAACCTGCGCCGTTTGGCCATACAGCCCGATGACGTGGCAAAATCTGGTTCGTCCATCCGATCGGGCGCGGATCGGACGGCCCGATATCCTTGCTGACGTGGCAAGTGGCTCAATCAGAGTGTGCCACGTGTCAAGTACGAGGAAAGCCGCCGCCGCCGTCATTCCAATGATTGGCCGGCAGTTAAATTAATTAAAAATGAATTTAAAATTCATTTTAAATGCTCAAAACTTTGAAAATTCATAGAAAATTCATTTTTAATCCAAATTGGGTGTTCTTGGGCTTGTTGGAAAGCTCTTGACGTCTACTTTATTTTAAAAATAATTTGAAACAATTTTGATCATTGAGTTTAGAGAAAAATAGAGATGATGAGTTTTTATTTTTCTCACATTTCTCAAGATCCAATGGTCAAATTGACCTCAAATTTGGATGGCTTAGATTAGGGGGAATCCTTAACCCACCCTAATTTTCTTGGGTCAAGTTCTGACCAGAATTTCTATGAAATGAATTTTCAAATGTATGGGTTCATTTTGGACCCATAAATTTAAAAATTCATAAATTTCTTTTATGCTTAGCATTAGGACATATGATTGCTGTGATGTGTTTACATATGTGTCCAAGGGTCTAGAAACCTTGATTCAAACCCAATTAAACTTAGTGACATCATTTAAGGATAATAATTAAGGATCTTAATTAGAAAACTTAAAAAATTCCAATAATTAGGATACATTTCCAATTGACTTGAAACTTTGAACATTCAAACTTAGTGACACATACAGCCTCAAGAAAAATTCTCACTGAATTTTGAATTCATTAAGTCCATTAATTAACCTAATCAAACTTAAACCTTAATTAAGCCTTTAAAACTTCCAGAAATTCAAATAAATCAAATTTAAATCCAAAAATTACAATTAACCCCTCAAACTGACCAGAATTGAACCCTTAATCAATGAAAAATAAAAGCCCCTTGACTGGACTTCAAAACTAAGTTTAATTTAAGTTTAATTGAAATTCAATATTTAATTAAATTAATTAATTAAAAATAATTAAAAATTCCAGAAAATTTCCAAACACTTGGAAATCACTCCTTAGGTCATTCCTGACCTTTGGAGTTGATTTCAAGGAGTTTGGAGATCATTTGGATTCAAACCACAAAAATGGCTTTAATTAAACAATTTAAATAATTCAATAAATAGTCAAAACTTCAAAAATTCATAACTAATTCAAATGAACTCCAAATTGAGCAAACTCAAAGGCATATGACTCATCTTAAGGTCTAATATTTATAAAAAATGTTAAGTTTCCAGAAATCAATCAAATTTGAAAAAGTCAACTTTTGGTCAAACTTAGTTCAAATTCAAGTCAAAACTTCTAACCTTCATAATAAAATGTAGAAAAATCCAATTTCAATGTATTTACTGTCTAACTGATCGTATTAAGGTCTAGTATTTTAATAAAATATTAACTTTCCAGAAAACCCTTTAAATCAAAAAGTCAATTTTTAACCCCTTAATTAAATCATTAAAATAATCAAAAATTTCCAAAATTCAATAAATTGTCAAATATTCCAGAAAACATCAATTTGAACTTAAAACCAGCAACCAACCAATCTTAATTAAAATTAACCAATCTTTAAACCTTAATCAAACTCAAATCACTTAATTATATCGGGTACCATTGGATAACCCAGGCCTACGAGGCTATTAAATTAGCCCCAAGGAAGGTGAAATAAACTTCACGGCCTCGGTGTGCAACAAAGGTGATATCCAACAAACAATTAAAATTAAATTTAAAATCAATCTCAAGTCATTAATATTTAAATTCAAATTAAATATTCCCTTAAGCCTTCAACCAACTTGAACCTCAAACAACTTCAATCAAATCATCCTATTTAGGACATATCAAAGCCACACAGCCTACCTCACACACTTTAGATGGTTTGCTAGGACAACCAACTCTAGTCTTAGACTAGGCCGGTGTTTACTTTTCTGCTGTGTGCCGGATTTTCGAGCTTTCACTGCATGCTGTTTGCTAGACATAGAATTGATATTGATGTGGTTGTTTATTTATTTACTGCACTCTGAGTTGATTGATTGTACGTTAGATCTACCCTTAGGTTAGGAACGATTTATACTAATTCAATCTTATGCAGGTGGCCATGCTCATACAGGGCATAAACTAAAGGGGGCAAAATTATAATTAGCAAATTGCACAGGTGCTCCAGAAAACTGCTAAGACCCCCTTTAAAATTAAAAGAGCATGGCCAAGCGTGGCTGTGATTGAGCATTTTCAAATTTCAAATATATTAACTGCTTGGGATGTCAAATATAAACTGCTGATTATTAGGATAACCTTGCAGGTTGTTGAGTCTAGATTTTTAATTTTAATTTGATGTAATTTGACTTAAATTGAGTTGTAATGTTTAAAGTGATTTGAAATTGAGATACTTAAACATCTAATTTGGAATCCAAAGAGGAAGGAACATCCCTTAGGGGAGAGTTCCTATCCATTTGGAGATCCAAATTAGGATGAAGTTCAAGTATCCAAAGAGAAAAGATAACACCCATATTCAGGGGGAGTTTCTTTTCATTTGGATATCCAGACCTGACGATCCAAGGAGTTCTAAGCAGACGAAGAAGTGAAGAACGAGAAGAATCTCAAATCTCAAAGTCACTTGAATCTTAGGAGTAGAATCCGGGTTGTAGTCAGTGGTACCCGGCCACTTTATTTTATTGCAGACCCTGGGTTGTATTATTAAGGGCACTTGCCCATGGACTTTCATTTTGAATATTTATTTAATTGATTTAATTATTTAATTGATTTGATTGATATGTTGATTGCGATTAAGGACCTGCATGCTTTTAGTAGTTTATTTGGCGCTATTGCATGTCGATTTTGATTTAGCCTGGAACCCGATCGGAGGCTCGTGAGGGTACGGTCATTAACCTTTTCTACTTAAACAAAATTAAAATATTTAAGCTCAGATAGAAACTCTAACGCTCTTAAGAAGTAAGCCCGGACTCGCCGGGAGTTTTTCATGCATTCATATTAACTTTTCTCTACCTTGTTAGGCACCTCCCCGCCTGCGGGTTTTGGCAGACCACCTGACCTATTAGGGTGCAGTTCTGTCCAAGGGGATGTTGAGCAATCTCTAGGATAAAACCCATTTTTAAGCCTATTTTAAAACTGCTTCATTTTGATTTAAGCATTTCATCGAGTCAACTAGCATGCATTGCATTAGATACAAATTAAAAAATCGAGTCTAAATCTTAATTGCATTTTATTTAGACATTTAACCCAACATATGTTAAGGGGTCAATTAGGATCTACTCTAGATGTCGACCCCAATTCTTTAAACCAATCTTAATCAATGTCCTTAACCACTCTACATTTAAAGACTTTGACTCATGGTTTTAAAAGCGTTTAGGTGGTTTAGCTGGCTCCCCAATCCAGGCCGGGGTAAGTCCAGATTGCATTGCATTAGCTAGGATTCGGGTCACTGATTTTCAGTACCCAATTTTAGACTTAGGTTCTGAAGCATGTCTTTAATCTTAAGACCTCAATCTTCCGGGAATCTAATTCCCACTTTCTAATAAAATAGATCATTCAAACTAAATATCTCTTTCAATCAAATTCAAGCCCAACACTTAGGATAGGTTGGGGTGTTTCTGAAGTAATTCAGAATCTCAAGACACCTCCTACTCTTCTTCCTTTGACTCCAGAAATAAGTGTTCAATTTTGAACCAATCCCATTTGAAAGTTCAAGTTCTTAACCTTCCTTGATATCGATCTTTGAAATCTTAAGTAAAATTCGTATCGCTATTTTAATCGAGAGTATTCGTAGGAAATTTTTCTGGTTTTCCACGATGTAATTAACTACGAGGGCTTGCGCTCGTAGGAGATTTAGAAACCCAGACCAGATTTCAAAATCAAGTTTTCAAAACCCTCAATTAACTTTGTTTGGGAAAATCAAACTCGACGATCATTATTGTCATTTTCAAACTATCAATAGTGATTGATAACTTCTTTCTACGGAAGGATATATCAATTACTATCGTAGACTTGATTGTGAGATCAATGATCTTCTTATCCAAATTATTGTAGTTAAATATCTGATTGAATACTCATTTTGACCCTTTGGGGTCATATGTAGTTCTTTCTCAAATTCAACCACGATAATCAGGATAAACCAAGATTTATAATCTGAACATATTAGGGAACGATATGTTCACTTTTCGAGGTGATATATCATTCATAATAAGTGTTCGATTATAAAATTAAAATTTTAGGAATTCAACTTTCCCAAAGAAAATTAAACCTCTTTTCAAATATATATTTTTTCAATCAAACAGTTACACCAACCATATCTTCCTTGGAGATTGCCTTAGAGGTTCCTTGATGAATAAGGAGAGCCTTCATTTTGATTATCTATAAGCCGAAATCATTTTCAATTATAAATTTGTCGATTTCAATTTTTTGCATCGACATGGTCAAGAATTGCACCCAAGCCACAAAATCATAGCCCCGCACTTGCTTGCACTCAACGACCCTCCCCGTGTGTTCCCTCTCACATGTGCTCTGCTCCACCTTAAGACTTGTAGCTTCCCCTCGCCGCATTGCATCCCACACAATCAACTCGGTGCACTACTCCTATCGCACCTAATGAGTCCTCGCACTGTGCACCCCCTGCACCCTGCTCCTGCCAACCGCACTCTACATGCCTGCGCCCCTCTCGTGCACCGCATGGGTGCCCGTGATCCTCGTGCCTTGCCGCATGACGATGTACCCCACGCTACAGCTTGAAATCATGAGGCCTTGCCTAGGCCCGACTGCACTCAAGCAACCCACTTCCACTCCCAGACCACGCCTGTGCCCTGAGTGACCATCCCGCGCTCTGCAAGTTCAACCCGCGAGTAGGTCCGCCTCCAACGGCCTAGTCCACTTGTGAAACCCACTGCCTCCAATCCTGTAGCCTCTCTTGTGCTTGCATTAGACCTCCTATGCAATAATGGGACCTCACGAGCCCACAGTTTCTCCTATGTCCGAGCCCAACACCGCTTGTTCCGCCAATCCAAGACCTGCGCAGGCTTGCCTCCTCCTTCTTTCTTTCTTTGGACACGAAATCTTCCTCCACCTCCACCTAGCGTTGATACCATTTGTTGGATCTTCTTTGAGAGAGGAAGAAGCTCTTCCTATTGAGCTTCTTGAGAAGGGGAGAGAAGGGTAAGGGAGAAGAGAGAAGACAACAGGGAAAATTAGAGAGATTATTTTGTTACTTCTTTTTTTACCTTTTTACATACTAATGATGTCTATATATAGGCACAAATGATAACACAAAGGGCTAAACAATAAACTAAACAAGTTAGTATATAGGGCTATATAAGAACCTAACTAAAGAAAGTACAACAATAAATCTTGGACCAATCACAACACCTGTAGTAATTTGAGTAATCATCCTATTCTAATTTATAAAGAGATGGAGAGGGAATTCTGAGGTAGGAATGATGGTGGGTAACTAAATGCTATAAATATGCTCAGCAAATTAAATTTTCGACAATAGATAATATGGGTCAATGGAGATGCATATTACATATATAACATGATATCATATGAATTTAAAAAATTTCTCCCAAAGAAATATAGATAATAGTGTAAATTATCTTAAGAATTAACTCATGAGGTTATGCATTTACATTTGTGCTTCGAAGAATGTCTCAAATTAAGCAGCTAAATATATTATCGCCACTCAAAAAGGAGGTTTAAAATTTTAAGGAATGCACTGAAAAGAGTAAAGTCTTAGTTTAAGTAGCCCAATTGATATGTCAGTGCACGTCAATCAAATAGTTCGATTAAGAGATAAATAAATGATAAGTTGTCGAAGTTAGTTGAAGAGAAGTATAAAATAATCTTTGTTAAATTAAGGTGAAGAATAAAGCTAAAATTATTTCGAAGAAGATTCAGATAAATACATTGCTATGCAAAACCAAAAATATAGATTTGCAAACTGAAATTCAATATAATTAGGAGAAAATAATATTTTATAAAGAACATATGAAATAATTCTAAAAGTCTTTCAAGATAACATAAATTCTCTAGATATAGCTTGCATGAAAAAATAAGCTAATAGAAGTATTCCACTTGAGTCTTGCAAGTCATAAAAATATATCATTGAATAAAGGAATTAAAAAATATTTAATTTGTTTGATCAAATTGTTTTTTTTTTATTATTATTATTATATGAGAGAAGGTTTCTTCAAGAAAGAGAGTGATTGACAGACATATATATATGTTCTGATGTAATTATTCATTTCTAAACTTATTTTAATGAATGAAATATTTGTTCTCATATACCTGATCATTTTTTTATGTGCTATATATTATTTTGTGTATTTATTTACACCCTTGATTCTTTTATTCTTTAGTCAATTGTCTGTTTAATCGCATCTTAGCTTTAAGTAACTATGTTGTAGATAGAGATATGTTAAGCTTTAGCTAATTAGTGTTGATTTTACAAGTCATAATTTAAATGTCTCCTTTGTTAGTAATAATTATAAGAGTTGTGCCTTGACTTATAGTGACAATTTTATAATATACTTTGCTTTGGCATGCTAGCTATACACGAGAAATTATTATGTGTATGGACCGGACATAGAGAACCATCCGGTTTGTCTATGTGAGCAATAAAAGCACAGTTACTATGAACTGCGCTTTTACTGTTCACAAAGATAAACCGAACGGTCCTATGTGTCCGATCTCTATATGTAATAATCTCTCGTTGTATCCATTGAACAGAGAGATTTATCGAGTGAAAATATTAGAAGGAATGAATAACCCTTATTTTTGATAATAATTAAAAATAAAATCATTGTTTAGCTATACCATTCACAGGCAATCAAATGAGTAAAAAAAAATATTTTAAATCTGTCTGAATTAAACTCAGTAGAGCCCACCATGTGGAACAAGCAAAGAATAATTCCTCCAGTAATCAGAATCACACTGGAATTGAATTTCCATCTCTCTACCGTACACAGACAGACCACAGATGTTGCCCGCCAGTAATGCAAGAAATGATTGTAGATCGAGTGGCGATCATTGTGTTTTATGAACTTAGAGAAAGAACAGCTGAAAGATAATCGCAGGTCGAGCCTTGTCTTATAATAATATGAAGTTATGAACTACTTTAATCGTTCTGATGCCAAGATTTTCTAACTGATTACAAATATCTTCGCGCAATATTAGCCTTCTTTCATGTTAGTTTGAGATGATTCTTTTAAATACAATAAGTAAACAACTAATTCAATGTCATAGATTAGCTGGTGACGACGATCCAAAATATTTGATAAACTGATTATAAAAAGTACTTCGAGCAAAAGATTAAGACCTCATTTAAGATAATTTTTTACTATTTTTTAAAGTAGTTTTTAAGTAAAAAAAATTTAATTTTTGAATTAAAAAGTTACTTTAAGAAGCAGTAAAAAAGCTATCCCAAACGAAACCTAACGATGATATGGTCCAAGATGATTTCATTTAGAGGTCTAAGGTTTCGTTTATGACAGCTTTCTTACTACTTTTTGAAGTAGCTTTTTAATACAAAACTTAAACATTTTTTGTACTAGAAAGCTGTTTTAAGAAGCATATCTTGATCTGTTGGTTAAGAGCCTATGACTTCGTTTGGAACGGCTTTTTAATTGCTTCTTGAAACGGAGTTTTAATACAAAAATTTTTTGTACTAAAACTCTATTTTAAGAAGCAATAAAAAAGCCGTCCCGAACGAAGCCTAAATTTAGTTTAAGAACCTAACATGCTTTGCTTTCCGTTTGAAATAAAAGAGAGAGAAAACAAATTATTTTAGAATTCTATGCAACTTATCTTGATTTATTTGTTAAGAGCTTTTGGCTATCAATCGAGAGATTCTGGATTCAAAATTTATGTATATGATGTGTGCATATGTGAGTTTATCTTAATTGATCTAAATGTTTCAAAAAAAATTACAAAAATAACATAAACTTTTCCCCTCTCTTCTGTCCTCTTCAACACTCCACATGAGATAGAGCTAAACAAGTTGACTCATCTCATAAATTAAAACCATCTAGTACGTAACATAAAATAACATTAGGAGTCTAAGCAAACTAATTTTTAAAATACAGTTCGGTATTAATTTAATATTTACAAAGGTATAAGTTTCATTCCTCTTGGAAACCACGGATTCCCAATTATTTTTTAGTCCCGATTTTTTTTTTTAATCTGTAATTAAATTAATCTATATGAACGTGTAGAATGATGATTCTCTAAACAAGTTAGCTATATATTTTATTTAAATTTTACTAAAATTGATTCATTAAATGATAATTATACTCCAAAAGCCTTTATAAATCATTCTACAAAGAAATTAGGCTAACTCTCTAAAATTCAAATTAGTTTTATATCAAACAAACATCATAGGTAAAAATTTATATAATAAAGAAAAATCTCTCCATAAAAACTTTCTCAACTTCAATCAAGTGAGAGAGTACATATATAAATTATTACGAATCAAATTGTTTTATTATTAAATTTTAAAAAATAATATGCTATAGTGAAAATTAATCATAAACCAACACATTACCTAACAATTTAAAATAGTATTAACAAAAAAATTCACATGATTTAATAAAGCTTAATTGACACCATGCATTTTTTTTTTTTTTTTGAACTGGGGTATCTACCAGTTGCCACTCCCAAAGGAGGTGCATGGCAACGTAACTAATCCCTCAGTAGGCATACCAGCAACCAACCCCACAGGTGTAGAGTCACACAGTTATTTTCTCTCTATTTAAGGAGTCACGTCGCATGAGAGAGGAATCGAACATAAATTGGAGGGTTCCCAACCACACTTGCCCACCAACTCAGCTAAGCCCGATGGAGTACACCATGCATAACGTGGACCAATATATGCAATAAACTATACATTAATTATAGCGACCGAACCCCATAATTGAGAGAAATAGAGACAAGGACTTGGTATTATTTGATACATATCTGACCCTGATATTACAAACTTATCTACCTTGCAAATTGCAATTAGGGGCCCAGCAAAAAAATTTTAGGTAGAAGGTCCAAATCTCTCGAGCAACTAGCTAATTTCCTCCGTTTGGTTTTTATTGATGATCATTGTTTTAAAAACAGTGTACTTCGGATTACAATAATTTTTAGTTATCGATTATTTTTATGAAATTGGGTCTAGTTTTCATTGGGATTTAGTCTGCAGTTTTTTTAGTTTTGATCAATTTTGACAATTTCAATTTGGAAGAGATGAAATATTCGAAGTCATTTTGAAACTCCAAAAATTATTGAAATAATTGAAACTCTTGACAGAATTTATTAAAGTTCAATCAAAGGCATCAATTTGCGGAAAACTACAACTCATCTTGATCTTTTGGTTAGAAGTTTTAGCTTCCAATTAATAAATTTTGGGTTCGAAGCTTGCATATGTGATACGTGTATGAATTTATATTAATTGACCTAATGTCCTAAAAATATGTATATATTTGCGTAAAATCAAATATATGATATTTGTGGTTTTAAAATGACTAAAAAAAGGTATACATAAGAAAAAATTAAAAAAATTGTGTAAAGTTTTTTTAAAGAATAAAAAAAGGTTAAAACTAAATTTTAAAGCTAAAGATATTATTAAAATCATCCAAACCAAACTTTTAAGACTAATTGAAAAAGAAATGACCATAAAATTTAACATTTCTATATATAGAATAAAAGCTAGAGAAATATGACATCCTAAGATGAAAAATATAGTATTTTTAGTTAATAAAGGCAACAAAATAAATTGCTAGTGTTAAAAAAATTATAGAAGATAGATTATATTTTACATCCATTGCCCGCATGGCTTGATTATTTTTACATGTCAGAGGAAAAAGAATGGGGCTAATCAATATCTACAAAAAAAGGTTATCACAGCATAATTTTTGAGCTGCCGTTACTAATTTCTTTGCAGCGGTTCTAAAACCGTTACACCCCGGCTGTAATTACTATGCGTTGTAATAGCATCTTGCAGCGGTTTAATGATCGGCGGGGTAGATTGGACGAGGTGCCAGATTTAAGCTAGCGGGGCTTTACTAGCAGTTATAAACGGTTCTAATGCACCGGTGTAAATTGTAGCGATCAAAGCCGGTACTAAATATGGGTTTCGACAGCGGTTTTAAAACCGCTCCTAAAAACTGTTGCAAAAAATCCTATTTTTTAGTAGTGAATATTCGAGAGGGATATTATTTTTTGCCACAAATTTGCTTCATTCATTCACACAACAATGGAAAAGTGTGTTCTGATGAATAATTTTCTATGAAGATACAATTATGTGAGCTTGAAAATAAAAGAGAGCTAAAACTAATTTAAACATATTATTCTTCATGGTGAAAAGATTTTTCTTATCTTGCTCCTAGAATGGTATAGGTCATAAATGAATGGTATTTTGATTTTTTTACAGATGATACGGTGCATAGCATTCATATCTTTTTGTGATTAGTGTCAAATAAAGGCACCCTCTAGTTAATTAAAAAAATTTGTCCTCCGATCAATCTAACACTTCGTTTGGGATAGTTTTTATACTGTTTTTTAAAACGGTTTTCTTGTACAAGAATTTCAAATTTAAGAAAATCTTGTACTAAAAAGTTGTTTTAGAAAGCAAGAAAAAAAGCCGTCCCAAACAAAGCTTAAGAGACACAAACAAGCCACTTTATTTTTGAAATTTGAGCTAGATCATATTATCCCATATGATGATTGACGGTTAAATTAAGACTCAAAGCATCGAGATTTATGTTGATGAAGTATAAATTTTGAGGTTTGATTTATGAGCCAATGTCAATTTTATTACAATCGAGTAACATAAGAGCTAGGAAGACCTTTATCATATTTTGACCCTAATTGAATGAGATCACCTTGCTCAGTGAAGCTACATTAAGACAAGGGGTGAACATTTTAAACTTCTTTCAAAATTTAATCCATTGAAATCCTCACTTTAAAGCATTAATATAAGATAATTTATGAAACACTTAAATCACAAATCATATACATAATATATATATATATAAGTATATGTAAAAAACTTTACCCATGAATTGCAAACATAATTTTTAAGCTATTACACTCAACTATATTCGATCACATAATAGATAGCCAATAAAATCAATACCAAAAAAGGCACCACATATGCTCGGCTTATGGTGCAAAATAAATAAGCAAGCTAGTGAGTTATGACTAATGAGCATAAGCAAAAATAAAGCCATTAAGCATGAGAAATTATTTTATGCGGAGTCCGAACGGGAAGAACCATCCGGAATGTGAGTGTACATATTGTGTACAGACAATATGTACACTCACATATTCGGATGATTCTTCCCGTTCATACTCCGAGCAAAATAATTTCTCCTGAAACATACTTAACTAAAGAAATTAATTAACCAGGACCTTAGGTTGTACTAAGTATACGAAAATATCCAAAGGCGAGTAATGTAATGGTATATGTAAAGATTATGCTAGTAAGTGAGAACATATAATTTTAAGCAAAATATTAAATTTTAATTTATTATTTATTTATTTTAATTAACTATTTATATATTACACTCCTTTTAAAATAAATAAATAAAAATTTAAATTATTATTATTTTAATTGAAAGACTCTTAACTCAATTTTTCTTTACGGCACATCCAAATCTGAAAGCTCCAAGCAATAAAGAAAACAGAGACACTTATAGCCCATCTGGCAATTGTCCTATCTCGTTTGCCAAGCAATTTTTTTCTTTTTTTCTGAATTTGGCTTAGTCTGAACTCGTAATGTGCCTTGGACATCAACAAATGGGCATTTGGACTCTTTAATCACGTTTAAGGAGTTTCAGGCTTTGTTTGGAACGTCTTTTTTGCTGTTTTCAAAAACAATTTTTTAATAAAAAATTTCTAGTTAAAAAATATTTTATATTAAAAAATTATTTTTGATAACAATAAGAAAGTTGTCCCTCACGAAGCCTTTGTTATAATCAATCTCTATGAAAGTTGTAAAACAATTCCCAATGGAATAGTCTTGTTGATTGCCAACCAAGAAGCTAATTAATGGCAATATCTGTATTGCAGGAAAATGGTCAAACAACTAAGACCCACATAAACCTACCAAGGACCACTGTATCAAATGTGGTCCATCGTGTGCAACATTTTTGAATTCATATATATCCGGGGGGCAATATCAAATTTTTACTACCAAGATTCATAATATAAAACAGAACAACAGGTAGAGAGAGACTTTAGAGAAATAAGAACTAGGAATCTATTGTGTTTACAGAAATATAAGAAATGAGTGCCAATGATTTCATGCGTCAATTTTTTCTTGACCTCCCAATTATACATTCAGGCTAGAGTTTGAGCGCTATACCCAAAATAAATAAATTATCAGCTATTTGAAAATAAAAGAAATATTTTAAAATAAGGAGGCGTTCAGACTACAATATATATAAATAATCGTGAACACTTATCTTTAGTTATCAACTTAATAGCTAAAGTTGCTGACTTAATAGCCAGAGTAAGCTGATTTATTGGATGAAATTGTTTACTTATTAGATGAAATTATTGTTGATATATCATCAAAAAAGTTATCCTTTAAAATTTTCAAAAATTAAATTTGGGATCATTTGAACTCTAATTTCAGCAAACTTATAGTTGAACTGAATGTCTCGGAAATACGAACCCAACGACACCAAATTAGACTCAATCTGAGCCCAAATGAGTCCAAATGAAAGACCTGAAGCACATTTGGAAGGTTCAAACCATAATTTGGATTACCAAATGGTTTCCAAGTGTGACATGCTTATATTTGAATCTAGTAGCTCGACAAGACGAATCCAATGAGTCCAAGTTCGCCAAATTCTGATATCATTAAGACATTCAAATGCCCAGTAAACGGTTCACGATCAAGGGGATCAACATCGGCCGTCCATTCAAACCACTCATAATTTACCCTTGATCTTCCTACTATTTACTGGTCATGCCACTCTCAAAAAACTATAAATAGACCCCTCATTCCTCATGAAAAGGGGGACCCAAAAAAGGAAGAGAAAGAAGAGAAGGAAGAAGAGAAAATTGAGTTCTTTTGCCACCAGACACCTCCTCGACCACCGCCTGGCCACTGACCGACTTCGAACTTCCGTCGGGCTGCCGACTGATGTCGAACTTCCGCTCAACCGCCGACTGACGTCGGACTTCTGCCCAACCATCAATTGAAGTCGGATTTCCTCCCGACTAACAAACGTCGTCGAATTTCCAATCTCCGTTTGTAACTAAATTTCAACCCGATTGTTGATTATTATAATCTGATTGTCCTCAATTTTTGAGACGTGTCAGTCACTTGTAATCTAATCAAACACTAGTTGAATCATTTCAACTCGGTGTGGCCCAGTGGTTTTTTCCTTTTCTAGGATTTTTCACATAAAAATTCTGGTGTTCCTTTTTTCTTCTATTTGTGTGATGGATATCCGTACAACGATGAGATGAAAATTTCTAACTCTATCGCAGCGTATATTCTAGCTCGCAATAGTTTGGCGCCGTTTGTGAGAAACTTAATCCCACTATCCTAAGTACTGCTTTAATGGCCAGCAGGCGTAGCAATCTCATTTTGGGAGCCTCCTGCTTCAACACCCATCAATCCAGGAATCAGTCTATGAATCATGGACGCTAAGTATCTGCCTCTTTCTATCTTGGGGGGTAAAACGATGCTGGAGAAGGAACTTCATGACCTTCCCTAGAAGAATGTATTTGAAAGATGGAAGAATCTCAAAATGAGTTCCTTCAACTTTTGTGAGAGACTCGGCAACCGGCACTAGCACAACAAGATAAGGTTCTTCTCCCTCGAGATCCACCACTGGTCGAAGGTGTTCAACTCGAACATCTTCATGTAAAGATTCCTCTTCCTCCACCAAGGAGGCATCTACAATCACATCAAGACAACGAACTTACTGTCATAGTAAGTTCTACCCATCCTTTGCATAGAGGTCGGCAACCTTGCATTCCTCCGGACATCCCCAAAGACTTAGTCCGACTGCATATTGCTGAGCTTCCTTGCAATGCCCTACATCATGAACTACGACGATTGGTTCGAGAAGAATTCTCTGTTGGAGGTAGAAGACAATCTATTAATCAATGGGACTTCCAGGAGTCACCACTCTTAATAGAAGTCATCCTTCAACACTCAATTCCAGCAGGATTCAAACTACTCAGCATCGATTCATACAACAGGACATCAGACCCCTACGAGCATATCGATCATTATAGAACCATAATGCATATCCAGCGAGCCTCAAACGTACTCCTCTGCTAAGTTTTTCTTGCCACCCTCAAAGAGCAAGCTCGAACGTGATTTTATTCACTTTCAGCCAGAGTTATCCCCACATTCGTCAAATTGGCCAAAATATTAGTAGAATAATTTGTTACCAATCCAAAAATTACTAAGTATTCTTCTCACCTCTCTGGGATTTGCCAGAATAAAGGAGAATCATTGAAAGGGTATTCTTAATGATTTTTCACATAGGCTCGACAAATTTCAGGAGGGATCATGAATTGTTAAGAGGAGTTTTCCTTAAAGGCCTCCACCCAGGTCCCTTTTGCTCGGCACTTATATGAGACATAGTTTCCTCGTATGTTGATCTGATCCATTGTGTAGAGGCATAAATATCAGCAAATGAATGCATCAATGCTCATAGGAAGCAATTTGAGCAACCTTCAGGAAAATGCAAAAAAGCTTCTATAATGAATAACTCATTCTCGCAGCAAAAGAAATAAGGGAACAATAACCTGCCTCCTAGACCCTTATTATCACAATGTGAGCTTCGACAAGAGGAGTATACACCACTTAATACATCTTGAACAAATGTACTAATGGTCATTCAAGATCAAGAAAATATTAAGTGGCATAATCTTTTAAAGTCGAATACGAGAAATCATAATCAATACTATCATTTCCACCGTAGTCGGGGGCATACCATTAAAGCCTGTAAGCCGCTCAAAAATGAAATTGAGAGACTTATCCAACAAGGCTACCTTCGACAGTTTATTTAAAATTTACTTGCTTGAGATGAGGCTCGTCCCATTAGGGATAAAATCAACAACAACAAAGGCAATCATTGAATAATCATAAAATGGTTAGTGAGATTAAAACCATCGCAGGGGGGACCTTATTGCTTAATCAAGTCTTATTTGTTGTAGATGAAAAGCCAACACCAAAGAAGTCCTGTTTCAATCATTCTATTACTTTTAATGATTCTGATTTGGAGGGAGTAACAACCCCTCATCAAGATCCACTTATAATTAATGTGGGGATATGTGACCCATGTTACAACGTCAAAAAAATTTTGGTAGATAATGAAAGTTTTGTGGATGTCTTATTCTACTTTACTTTTCTCAATATGGGTCTCGCTAGAGAAAACCTTTAATCATGTATATATGTGTGTGAGAAAGGAAAAAATAAATATCAATAACTTCTTAATATATCATTGAACATATCATATACATCATATAAAAACATCAACACCAAATACATTTAATAATAATCACTAAAACATATAAAAGGGTACAACCAACAATAGAGAAACACTTCAAAATCTCAATATTGGCAAAGGCCTTCTGCAACTCACTCTCTATCTCATCACCATCAGAATTTGAAGAAGAGTCACCAGAAGCATGGCTAGATGTCAACCCCTCGATCTCAGCTCCAATCTTGCGCTGCACTAGATGGACGCCTTTTAGAAAACCTCTAATGAAGCCTTCTTCCATACACTCCAACTCCAAGGCCTTCACCTCCACATCATATATGTGATCACGAGCTTCCTCAGCCTGATCCTGGACAATCATCTTGAAGGCATCAGACTTCTTGAATTGTTCTATGACTCTGAAAGATGACTGTTCTGATTTTGACTTAGCTTCTTTCTCAGATAATAAACTCTAGAGCCTCTTGTTCTCATTTTTAATGCTTCAATCTTCTCCTTGAGGATCTACTGATCTTTCATATGTTGATTGATCACTAATTGTGCATCCATCAACTCAATATGAAGGTAATCCATCTATTGATTCTGTAAAGAGGCTGAAGTTGTCATAGTAGCCAATTCTATTCTGCACTCTGCTAACTGCTCCTCCACTACCTTCATCTCCATGATCTTTCCATTATATTTCTTCTTGAACTCTTCTTGAAGACACTTGACCTTCATGAACTCATTATTCCAATTATTTAAGGTCTTGGTTAATTCAATTTCAAGATCCATTCGTTGGAGCAACTGAAATAATAAGAGAAGATTTATAAGGGATATGGCCTTATAAAAATGTAAAAAAGAAAAACAAAAAAGAGTGGAAACTAACCAGTTGTCAGCTCGTCGACCGCCAACACATTGATGTTTCAAAATTTCTTCTGGAATGTGTGATTTGGATGGAGAAGAATGGTGATCTTTGCTAGTAACTGTCAAAATCTCCTCCACTCTTTTCTTCTTGGAAGACGGTGGATTGCGCCCATTGCTTGATCTTTTAGGAGGAACATTTGAAGTTTGGATAACTACCTCTGAGACTTTGGCTGACTTCTTTAGCATATGTGCATATGATCTCCCTGCTTGAGTAGATAATCCCACCTTGAATAAATACTCTTCATTTACATAACTGCTCAAATAACGCACCTGATAATGAAGGATATCTATATCAAGAAAGTTGAGCATTTTAAATAGATCCTATGCTCAAATATGAAGGTGAATAGATAAATCCTTTAGCTTTTCCCATTTTTTCATTAGATTTCAGTCATTCTGTATAAAGAAGAATCAACTAACCCAGCTCTTTAACGGGTCTCGACAACGAATATCCAGCCACTTAGATCTGAAAGAGATACGACCCTGCATATCACAAGTAAGACGACCCATCTGAGAAAAACACTCTAGAGATAACACCGCCCCACGATCTTTAAAAAATATGATCAATCCCATTATGATCGACATGGCTCTATAAGAAAGCTAGGACAAACTCACTCCATATGTCGCTGAAATGTTAATTAACTCCGAGGGAGGTGGAAATCGTAGCATTGCTCGCAAACTAAACTTATACATCGTCAAAAAACCTAGAGGAGGAGAATAGGCACGATCAGATTTTTCAGACACTTTCATTATAAGATTATTGGGGAAGTAAAACTTCTTCCTAAAAATGATCAAGGAGTCGCTGGTTATGGTGGATACGACATCATCGGCCTTGGCCACCTTCTTAGTTTTCTTCAAACCCTCAGGTTGGGAAGCAGGACGATCTCCTTTGACTAAGAGAATTTTGGTGAAAGTGTGGTCACCTATTTTAACTTCTACACTAAAAAGGGGCACTGAATTTGAGTAGGGGATGCACCTACCAAAAATAATAGAAAGTCTTTAGAGTAAGAAGAAAAATAAGGGAAAAAGAAATGGGAAGGCCAAAAATTCTAACTTACATACAAGAGAGGGATACTGAATTTGAGTAGGGGATGCCACCTACTAAAATTAATGGAAAGCCTCAACTGTAAGAAAGTTAGAGGGAGAAAGGGAAAGAAGATGAGGTGCAAATTTTCCCCTGCCCCCGGGGGTATTTATAGGACGAAAAAGGGGAGAAAGTACTCGAAAAAGGGGGGAAATATTTTTAAAATGAGAGGGAAAGAGGCTTCTGGAAGCTTTTGAATTTTTTTTTTAATTTTCAGAATTTTCTAGGCCCAATTATGCCAGTTTTGAATTTCTTAATATATATATAATCAAAATTCAAAATTATATAAAAAACCCCCTCTAAAAAAACTGTGGGCCCCACCTTCAAAAAAAATTAAACCTTATAACTACAGCCAGCAACCACCGATTGCTAAGAAGCAAATCGTGCCCCATTGGGGGTACGTCTTTCCAGGCTAGTGGCACAAATCGCCTCTGGCGGCGGTGGCCAGTAGCCTTCCTGTTCGGACGCCAAATGGCATTCAGGCTAGATTTTTGGGCCCTAACAGTCCAAATCAGACGTTTTTGAAGTCCCCGAAACCATTTTTTGATGTTTTGGATCCAATTTTGACACTTTTGGAGCTCAATGGTGCTTCTATGGTCAAATTTGAGCAATTTTAAAATTTTGGAAATTAATTTTTTAGCATTTTTTGTGATTTGATCAATTTAAAATGATGTGATACGTATTTTCAGACTTTTGGAGCTTCGATGTCCGAAAATAGGTGGACAACTGATCTATCATCAAAAAATTATCTTGATCGAGCACGAATCTCGAAGCAAAATTAAGTTCGAAACTTCAAAAATTAAATCTGGGACCATCTGAACTCCGATTTCAACAAACTTATAGTCAAACTGAATGTCTCAGAAATACGAACCCAACGACACTAAATTCGACTCATTTCGAGCCCAAATGGGTCCAAATCAAAGACCCGAAGCACATTTAGAAGGTTCAAACCATAATTTTGACTACCAAACGGTTTCCAAATGTGACATGCTTATATTCGAATCGAGCGGCTCAACAAGACAAATCCAACAAGCCTAAGATCGCCAAATTTCGCTATTATTAAGACATTAGAATGCCCAGTAAGAGGTTCACGATCAAGGGGATCAACATCGGTCATCCATTCAAACCACTCTCAATTTACCCTTTGATCTTTCTCATATTTATTAGGCATGTCATTCTCAGAAAACTATAAGTAGACCCCTTATTCCTTATGGAAAGAGGAACCCAAGAAAGGAAGAGAAATAAGAGAACGAAGACGAGAAACTTGAGTTCTCTTGTCACCAGACTCCTCCTCGACCATCGCCGAACTTCCGCCCGACCACCGACAGACTCCAGACTTTCGTCGGGCTGTCGGCTGACGCCAGACTTTTACCCGATCGTCGACTGACACCGGACTTCTGCCCGACCGTCAATTGAAGCCGGATTTCCTCCCGACCACCAAACGTCGCCGGATTTCCGATCTCTGTTTGTAACTGAATTTCAACACGACAGTTGATTATTGTAATATGATCGTCCTCAATTTCAAAGACGAGTCAGTCACTTGTAATTTAATCAAATACTAGTGAAATCATTTCAACTGGGCGTAGCCCCGTGGTTTTTCCCTTCTTTAGGGTTTTCCACGTAAAAAGTCTGGTGTTTCTTTTTTCTTTTGTTTGTGTGCTGGATATCCATACAATACTGAGACAAAAATTTCTAACTCTATCGACGCGTATATTCTAGCCCGCAACAATTGTATTGCTAGATGAAGTCGCCAACTTAACAAGAATAATAAGGCTTCATTTGGAACTGCTTCCTTACTATTTCTTATAGTAGTAAACAAGTTGTCTCAAACAAAACTTAGTCGCCAATGTGAACGAGTAGCTTTTGAGCTTGCACAAATATACTTGATTCAGCCTTAGACCGAATATGCTTTCATGAGTACATTAAGAGCCTGATGAATTTATTATGATTCTGACGATTTCATCATCTTTATCGTCTTATCATTTCAAGTTTGCCTTCAGCTGGGCGGCCGTACGCGATGAAATTTGCCTTCAGCTGGGCGGTCGTACGCGAACTAGACTTTCGGGGTTGTTGGATGTAAACCCATCGTGTACAGTCTTACTGATTACCAGCCAAGAAGCTAATGGATTGTAGGAAAATATACAAAGAATTACGGACCACAAAAAAGCTACCAAGGACCAATGTGGTCCAATGCTTTAGAACGACTTGATTTTGTTTGAGCACCAAACACTGGCAGGTACCCCAAAATCATTGTTTGGTTAATGATTTTATGCGTAAAAAAGGACTGACGTCCTCGAGGAATTAAGGACTTATAATCAGATGGCATTATAATAAGGTTTAAAAAATGATTCATCATATATAACCCAATTTATTTATGATTATATTTTTGAGATTTTTACATACATAATATTTAAAAGATTCTTATTTACTCATATAATATCTAAAATTATCCATTTACACACTTACCACTTAAAATTTATTTGGCTTTCTAAAATATCATTCTGTCTTCCTCCGTCAAAGCCCCGCCCGATACAATTACAACACTTTGATATGAAATTCAAGGCAACTACAACAAGCAAAATTAGGATCACCAATAAAATTTTAATTTGAAAAAACTCAGTTGTAACTGAGACATCATGGTTGCAACAGACTTCAGCTGCATTTGTGCTTGTAAACTGATTCATTTCTTCCAATAAATCATTTCGTTCATCGAAGCACCTAAAAAATCCACAATCACCCACTGATCTGTTTCGAGGACATCGATAGAATGTTCTGCCTTGATGATTAGATTTATAGCAAGTATGAACTGAACATTGCAGATTACAACGACAATATATTGGGATATCCAAGTTTCGTATTGATGTCGTCGAGCGGCTCAAACTCATTTCACAAATCGACAATAACTGCAATTACAAATCAAAGATGAGTTTTTTACTACAACGAAAAATAAGTTAACAAATATTCATTGAAATGAGTTTTAAACTACAATGAATTTGTGACTGTTTTAAAGCCTGTTATTGAAGAGCAGAAGGAAGTATCTGACAAGACTTCAAAACGTGTTAGTGAGAGCTGAAGGAAGTATCTCAAAACAGGAAAAAAAATATATAGCTGAAACAGAGAAATAGAAAAATCGAGATTTTAAACTGAGATTCAAATGGAGAAATCGATATTTCAAATTGATCTTCTTACATATTTCTCAAAAAAAAAAAATTGAGAAGCCGCCAATGTCGAAGAACGAACCCTAGACGGAGAAATGGGGATAACGTTTTTCAAACATAGATAGAGAAATGGAGAATACGAACACCATACCTAAGCAAAGAAATGTAGAAGACAAAGCAAAGATGTCAAGCGAAGAGAGAACCCTATACGACGAAATGGGAAGACGAAATGGGGAGTTGTCGAGCAAAGAAGCCAGCGTCGTGCGGAATCAGGTGGGTTTTGACGGAGAGGAAGACAAAATGGTATTTTAGAAAGCTAAGTAGGTTATAAGTGGTAGGTGTATAAATAGACAACTTTAGGTGTTAGTTGAGAAAATAAGAAACTTTTAAGTGTTATGTATGTAAAAATTTCTATATTTTTTTATATTTAAATAGCATGAAATATATGGATTTAATTTGTGGATAAATTTTTTAAAAAATAAAATAATTTATTTTGAAAATATTAAAAATAATAAAATATTAAAAAATATTTATAATCAATTAAATAAATGTCATAAATAATTGATATATGTCAATTTCTTAAAATCTTCTTTGCGGTGAAAGTCAAGACCCCAACTATGAACCTACAAAGCCTTAGGGTTTATTTCGGACGATTGCAATTTTCTGTAAAAGTGATTATAAATTTATTGTGAGAAAAATAATTTTTTTAAAAGCTACTGTAAAAAAAATAACGAGAAAGCAATGAAAAAAATTTATCCCAAATAGACCTTTAATCATGTCAACATACATGATCCTCATTGAAGATCTAGGTAGATAAATTCATTAAAAAAAAAAAAAGAATACTACATGACATAATTATTTAGATTATATAATTAATTAATTAATTAAAATTTTGAAAATAAAAAATAAATTTGTATATTTATATGAAATAGACATGATATAAACTACAATAATCTCATATATTTTTTTACTTTAAAATATTAACTTTTTAAAGAAGTGAAGATGTTTATAGTAATTTCAAGATAAAGTAAAGTTTTTGCAAATATTTCTATAAAATCTATATATGACGCAATAAAGGATGAGGGAAATGATTAAAAATGTCTTAAATTATTATTCGAGTAATTAATTTTAATTTTTTTTACCTAATAAGATATTGAAACTCGCATATTAATTGTTAAAAATTAATATAATTTTTGTTCATCAAAGGCATGTCCTTCCGATACCTGTGAAAAATTGTATTTTTTGAACAGTATGGGCCCTTTTTAGTCCAAGCCCAGCCCATTCAAATGACCGAATGAACCATACTAAAAACCTAGGGTTTTACATACATAGCATTTAAATAATAAATTTAATATTTTTAGTATTTAAATTTTATTATTTAGATTATCTCACATTATGTTAATGGAGTAAGTAGAGTTCGTCGGGCACTCACCGAATCTTGCGGTGTTAGCTCATCGATCCCTTCTCTTAAAAGGCTCATAGATGACTCTCTCTTCTTCGCCTCACATTACACTATCTAGAATCATTGATGCCTTCAACTATGAGCTTCTATGTGATTTCTTCGCTTCTCTATTGTCAAGGTTTTCAGAAAATTCTGTAGGAGTGGAAGAGGGGGAGAGCATGATGAGAGACATGAGCTGAGGTAGATCGAGATGAGAAGGAGTGCAAGCGCAAAGCGATCGCATGACGTGTAAAAGGAGGTGAAACAAATGACGAAGGACAATGTAATGATGGGGTGATGAGATTCTAATGGGAAGTGTTTTTTTTTTTAATTTTGATTTTTTGAGTGTTAAGCATGTAAATAATGAAGCTTATGTGTCAAATGTAAATCCTAAAATTTTAAATGCTTTGCATATAAATGCCCAAACAATTATTAAATGATTTTATTTAGCCAGTGTTTAGGAGACCTTAATTATGGTATTAAGCGATTATAAGATGTTTAATTAAAATTTAAAAAATGACAAATCTAAATAAATATATGATTTTTTTGGGTAAATTTTTATGCTTGATTTATTAGCTTGCGAGATGGCTCATTTAAAAAATACAACAACAACAACAATAACAAGCCTTTGTCCCACTACGTGGGGTCGGCAACATGAATCCTTTTTCTCCATTGTGTCCGGTTCAAAGTCAAATTCTCGTTTAAATCTAATAGAGAAAGATCATTTCTAATATTTTCTAACCAAGTCTTTTTAGGTCTACCTCTACCTTTCTTAACATAAGTCAAATCTAATACCTCTACTTTCCTAACTGGGTCATCGGAAGGCCGCCGTTTTATGTGACCAAACCATCTAAGGCGACTCTCTCTAATCTTATCCTCCACTGGAGCTACTCCAACCTTTTCACGTATATGCTCATTTCGTATCCTGTCTCTAAGAGTAAATCCACTCATCCACCTAAGCATCCTCATCTCCGCAACACATAACTTAGTATTATGCTTCTCTTTTAATGGCCAACATTCTGCACCATAAAGCATTGCAGGTCTCACCACCATCTTATAGAATTTTCCCTTAAGTTTAAGGGGGACTTTTCTATCACACAACAAGCCCGATGCATTCCTCCACTTCAACCATCCAACTTGAATTCTACTGATAACATCCCCATCTATTTCACCATCACTCTGAACAATAGATCCAAGATATCTAAAACGTGTACTCTTATTAATGACTTGATCGCCCAAAGTCACAATCCCCTCACTAGGTCTATTACTGCTAAAATTACACTCCATATATTCAGTTTTAGATCTACTCAAGCGAAAACCTTTAGACTCTAAGGTTGATCTCCAGACTTCAAGTTTACCTTCAACTCCCTCTTTAGTCTTGTCAACAAGAAGAATATCATCAGCAAAAAGCATACACCAGGGTACATCCTCTTGTAAATTTCTAGTGAGAACATCCATGACTAACGTGAAAAGATATGGGCTTAAAGCTGATCCTTGATGTAATCCAACCGAAATAGGGAAATACTTGGTCAAACCACCTTGTGTTTGAACACAAGTAGTAGCTCCTTCATACATATCTTTAATGATTTGAATATAAGCATTATTAACTCCTTTCTTTTCAAGAACTCTCCATAGCACTTCTCTGGGAACTTTATCATATGCTTTCTCTAAATCAATAAATATCATATGTAGATCCTCCTTATTCTCCCTATATTTCTCCATCAAACCTCTCAATAAATGTATGGCTTCCATAGTAGACCTACCAGGCATGAATCCAAATTGATTTTGAGAAACATTAGTATCACGCCGCAGCCTACGCTCCATAACTCACTCCCATAGTTTTAAAGTGTGACACATTAACTTAATTCCTCTATAATTCGCACAATCTTGTGCATCACCTTTATTCTTATAAATAGGAATCAATACACTCATTCTCCACGCATCTGGCATCTTTTTAGTCTTCAAAATATTATTAAAAAGTTTAGTTAGCCAAGAAATTCCTTCATCTCCTAAGCATTTCCACATCTCTATTGGGATATCATCAGGTCCAACAGCTTTTCCACACTTCATTTTCTTTAAAGCCTCTCTAACTTCGGTTTTACTAATACGCCGATAAAAACAGAAATCTTTATTTTCATTTAGGATGCTAAGGTCACTAAAGTCAATTGTATTCCTACAATCTTCATTAAAAAGTTTATCAAAATATTTCATCCACCTTTGTTGAATATCATCTTCTAAGAAAAGTACTTTTTGATCTTCATCCTTAATACACTTCACTTGAATACAATTGACTTTAGTATTGGCTCATTTAAAAAATATTGATATAAAATGCACTTCAAATAAATTAGCATTCAGGATTTTAAATATAAAATTATTAAAAATGTTAAAAAATTATATCTTAATTTCTTATATTAGGTGTTTCTTTATTAATTTTCTTTTAATTTCTCTTTTTTTATCATTTTATTATACTAATTCCTTGGATTATTATCATTTTCTCAATTTCATAATAAGCAAGCCACCTCAAATTTGTAAAACAAAACTCGAACTTGAGCTCAAACTCGATTAATTAATTAAGCTAAATTTAAGGGCGACTCAAGCTCAGCTCGGCTCTTTTACACCCATAATTATAAAAAATCCATTTGATCAAATATGAATCTTGAGGCTATATGAAAGTACAAATTTTTTGAATTAAATTCAAGATCATACAATCTTTAATTTAAGAAAACTTATAAATGTACTAATGATCTCAACATGATGAACCCAACAACACTAAATGTGGCCCAATTTACATCCAAAAGAGTTCAACATTGAAGTGCCTTATTGATCTCAAAATTAAATAATGTTAGACATATTAGATTCGTCTTATCAAGATGCTATATTTAATCATAAACATAGAAGTTTCATAGATTATTTAATCATTCAATTAATGGTTAAAAGTTTTAAATATTTGTCAATTACTTGATTTGGGTTCATTTGTACTCATATGACTTTTTTGAGTTCATCTTGTCGAGACCTAGTTCAGCTATAAATTTGCAAAACCAGAGTTCAAATAGTTCTGAATTTAATTACTAAAATTTTAATACAAAATAATGCATTGACATTTATGCAGATCAAGCATATTTTAATATGATGTATCAATCATCTCCTTTGATTCAATTAAGGGTGTCAATAAATGTTCTGACCTTATAACTCAACTCAAAATATTCGTTTTTAGGTTACTCAATTAGTATTGGTATTCCATTATCAGTAGATTCCTTGACTGCCAAATGCACAAGATTAACTTTTGTCAGGGTGTGTATTCAGATTTCTAGAACCTCTACCCTCCTTGAGAAAATTGCCTTACTAATTGATGGTGATCAGGAGTTGGTTTTGAAGGTTGTCTATGACTGGAAGCCTTCTCCTTGTGAGTCCTGTGGATCCATCGTGCATCCTTCTAACCTTTGTCCTTCAAATCCTAATCCAATTCCCATTATGCAAGCCACGGTTAATACGAGAGGCAGGAGCAAAAGTAGAAGTCCTCGAAATCACTCCAAGTTGGTTGTCACCATCCCTCTCATAACTAAAAACAACACCACATCCCAACCTACCAATCTTCCTGGGAAAGAACCATTAAACCCCCTTCCTCCATGACTGAGACTTCTGTTCCCCCTATCGACACATCTTTACCTCTGAATAAAGATCTCATCATTTCAAATCTCAAATTCCCTACTGAAGAAATTTCATCTTCAGAACAAACTTCTCAATCTTCTGCTCATCAACCTGCTAAAATTCCCCTATCTAATAAGTTTTCTTCTGTGCAAATTGAAGACTCTATATCGCAAAACTCCCAAACCTCCCAACAATTTGAAACAAATCAAATTGATGAAAACTTTAATCCTGACAACTATTTGGATGGGTTCTCTCCATGCACATCCAATCTCACAACCAAACAACCTCCCCCAAAACAACCTTTTTCTCCTCCTCCTAAACACACAAGAGCTAAATCTGCAAAAAAAAAGGCAAAACAATCCACTTCCAAATCCAAATGACCTTTTTCTCCTTTTGCTTGTTGGAATGTTAGAGAGTTTAATAACCCTAACAAAGTTAATGCTTGCAAAGATTTAATCAGCTTTCATAAGATAAAAATGTTTTGTGTTTTAGAAGCTGAAATTCTCCCTTTTAGTATTTTTTATCCCTATTTTGTGAACTCTCACAAGCTTTTCGAAGAGGATAGTTGACACAATTGTGGTTCTTCTTATCCTGTGAGGATCTGGCTTAAATGGGACTCTTCTTCCATCTCCTTCTCCCATTCCCTCCTTACCACTCAAATTATTCATGGGACTCTGATCTCGGGTTACTCTCCACCCATTATGCTTTCATTATTTATGTAATTCTCCTACTAAGAGGAGAATTATTTGATCTCAACTCAAAGATTTGGTTGTCTCCATTTGTCACAACCCAACTCGACTAGGACAGGTCCTATCGTGTTGAGCTGTGACAAACAAACCCCAAGATCTAGTTTTGGAATCATTTCAAATTTTTTTTCCAATATTCATTGAAATAAATGACGAACTACATAGCTACTAAAATATTCAAATACTAAAAAACTTATCCATAAAGTTTTTTTTCATTCATCAAAATAAATATCTACACTACAGTACATGGCTACAGAAAAGAGCTACATAACTAAAAGTTTAACTAGCCATGATTGTACAAAAATTAAAATAACAAAATACTTATGATAGATCTGATCCTGAACTGCTAGTCCACAACCTCTTTCCCTTTCCTAGATCCTAAAAATTAGAAGTAAAACCATAGTAAGCTACAACAGCTCAGCAAGCCACACAAACAAATCTAAATTTTTAAATACTCTTTATTTCATATATTTGGTCGAATATTTAAAAGCAGTTAAATGCAATTTAAATAAATCACTGAACTAAGAAGCATAAAACTAGGAAATGTAACAAATGCATAGCAGATATTCTATGATTTAAATAACAATACAAAACAAATATATAAATTGAAATTTATATCACAGAGTAGTTCAGATCACATTTCTCGGACCCAGATAGAATCTCAGAGGATTCTGGCCCCTTATAACTTCCTTTTTATTTGTGCTAATAGCACCAGAATATATCAGATATCCCTGTCTCAGACAGAATCTCAAAGGATTCTGGTCCCTTATAACTCTCAGTAATTCCCTAACACAAACAGAATCTCAAGGGATTCTGGCCCTTTATGGCTCCCAGCATATATCATTTACTCACATATGTACATATATAATCATATTAAAATAATTAAAGAGTAATTGAGTATGTATCAACATTTCACCGTGTTATATAACGTTAGACAAAAGAAAATTCAACTAGACAAAAATGTACATTTTCAAAAAATTATCAAATTACTAGAGATTGTATAAAATGATATTTTAAGACTTTTATTATACTACAACACTAATTTTCAACATCCCGATAATTTTCTATTCGGTAAAAATCCCACAAATTTCAAAACTTTCAATGAAAAATTTCCAGAAAATATTCAAAATGTGCATAATTATAATCTCTACAACATAAAAAAAGTTACGCCATAAAAGTTTTACCGGTGCAAAGTTATCACCGTTT
This sequence comes from Dendrobium chrysotoxum, assembly GCA_019925795.1. NCBI lineage: Eukaryota > Viridiplantae > Streptophyta > Magnoliopsida > Asparagales > Orchidaceae > Dendrobium > Dendrobium chrysotoxum. Next base: position 31,493,497 of record CM034311.1, read on the forward strand.
TTCGCTAACAGATACAAAATTTTAATCGAAATATTCTCCAAAAATTACACATTTTTGAAAATTGATGTGGGCATTATGTGCCTTACCTTGAGACGAATAAATTTCCCAACTGAGCCGACGGACGAAAATGGCCCGAAGTGTCCAAAAATGAGATTTTTGTTTCTCTCACCTCTATTATTCTCTCTTAAATTCGTTTTGCTTTTCTCTGTTAGCCGCGAATCACTTAGGGAAAGAAGGATATATAAGTCCTTTAATGCTTTTAGATATTTGTTTTTTTAATAATAAAATATTATTATTCTAATTATTTAATAGTAATATTAATATAAAATTTATTTAAATTCGTATATCTTTAAATTTGGGAATTTAAAAAATTACATAAAAATATTCATAAATTGGCTCATTTTATTTAGAAAATTATGATGAAATCAGTTTGGAAAATGGACACCTGATGGTCCCAAAAATCCCACTTGTACGGACATGTGCCGATTTCTTAAAAAATTTTGACAGTGCCAAAAAATTATGAAAATTTTAGGGAAGCTAAAACACGACATTATAAATGTTCTAATGAAGACAATTTGTGATTTGGACTTCTCTGGATCAACAAAAAAAATCTTAAAAATTTAAAGGGTTTCACACCATTAATCAACCTTGGATTATCGTGGGTGACTTTAATTGTTGTAGGTTTGATACTGAAAAAGTGGGGGGAAACTGGTTGCATGATAATAGGTTGGGAGAGTTTAATACTACTATTTTTGAGTGCGGTGTGCATGATCTTTCATTGGTGAGATTATTTTACACCTAGTTTAATCAAAGGGCTGACAATCCAATTGATATTAAATTGGATAGAGCTCTTGTGAACTCTGAATGACTGAATTATTTTCCGGTAGCTTACTATAAGGTGGAGCTTCCCAATTATTTTGATCACTCTCCCTTGATCATTTTTTCCTCATATAAACCCACTAAATCTAGTAAATTCCTCTTTAAAAATTATTGGGCTCGGATGAATGGTTATCGTGAAGCTGTATTAGAGGCTCTGTTCAAATGCATGGATCTCCAATTGCATCTTTATACTCTAGTCTGCAATCTTTGAAAACTATCCTAAAGAGGAAAAATTGGTCTACAACTAACTTCCTATATATCTACATTGGGGATCTAAAATGTAAATAACATCAATGTCTTTCAGAGTTGCAAACAAATACTTTAGACTCCTCCCTAAATAAGAATCTAAAAGAATTAATGACTTTCTTTCCTCTTATCAAGATGCTTAGACTTCTTAGGTTTCTCAAAGGGCTAAAACTAAATGGCTAACTAATAGTGAAGATGATCTTGGTTTTCTTTATGCCAAGATCAGATCCCGTAAAAATTGTAATATGCTAAAGGAAATTTCCAGTCCCCTTTGGGCATTTCACTAAACCTAATGAAATTGTTGATGCTATTGTTAACCATTTCATTGGGCTTTTTAATTACCCTAAACCTCCCAATGCTAATAGCTTTAACCTTCCTCCTGAGAAGTTGGTATCTTCTCCCCATGCCGACTACCTTGTTAATCATATCTCTAATGAGGAAATCAAAGTAGTGGTTTTTGCTTTACCTACTTCTTCCACCCCTGAACCCAATAGTTACACTGCATATTTTATAAGTCATCTTGGGATATTGTAGGCCTCAAAGTTTGCAATGCTATAAAAATATTTTCAAATTAGGTAATTTTCCTAAAGCTGTCAAACCACAGCTATCACCTTAATATCCAAGAGCCCTCATGCTTCTAACATATCAAATTTTAGGCCAATCTCTCTTTGCAATATTTTTCTACAAGATTATGGCTAAATTACTTGTTAACAGACTAAAAAAGGTTCTTCCATCTATTATTCATGAAAGCCAAGCTGGTTTTATTAACAAGAGATGCTCATCTGACAATATTATTTTTTTCTTCAAAGGTCCTAAGGGAGTTTAAAACTAAGAGAAATCAATTTTGTGCTAACCTAGACATTCTAAAAGCTTTTAACATTGTCTTTAGAGATTTCTTAATCCATCGGATGAGGCAAAAATGTTTTCCTAAAATTTTTTAAATTGGATTAAGAGTTGTATTGAAGATGTTTATTTCTTCATTTGCATTAACGGATCTCTTAAGGGCTTTTTCAGATCTTCCTCAGGCCTCAGGCAAGGCTGCCCTCTTTCCCTTTTGCTATTTAGCATAGTAATAAATGCTTTTTCTTGTTGTCTTGATTCTTACCAAGACCACACCTTCTACGGCATTACTTCAAATGGACATAATCTCAATCACCTGCTCTATACGAATGATTTATTAGTTTTTGGGGCTGCTTCCACCCATAATGTTTTAAACCTTAAACATATTCTTAAAGTGTTTGCTGATACTTCTGCTCTTAAGGTTAATCCTAATAAAAGCTCCATCATCTTCTCCACTAACTCTACCTTTCAAGATGCAATTCCTTTACTCTTGGCATCCACAAGATTGATCCATTTTTCGCATGCCCGCCGGGGCTTCCTATATATATGGATAAGCTAAATTTTTCTCTCTTCCAACCACTACTGAGTAGGATTACTACTCTACTTAATGGTTGGAAAGTCAAATTCTTGTCTTTTGCAGGTAGGGTGCAATTTTTAAAATTCAGCATTTCTAATACATTGGCATACTGGATTAGAGGAGCTATTATCCCCAAAAGCTGTTGCAAAATTATTGATAGGCTATGCTCCCAGTTTTTACTTCATAGAAATACAACTGATAGAAGGATGCACATTATTGCTTGGAAAACTATTTGTAAACCTAAGATTTATGACAGATTAGGCATTCCAGCTATTGATGCTCTCTATCATAGCCTTACTTGTTCTTTTATTTAGAGGTTCCTCATGTAGGATTCTGCAATTGTTGATTGGTATAGAGAGAAGTTTATATCACCCTTAAAGCCTCCCCATCTCTAGGCTTTTAAAATGTGGAAACACATTTGCTCCACAACACTCTTAATTAAGGATAAGTTATCTTTCTCTATATCTCCAAACTATAATTTCTCCTTTTTTTTGGACCCGTGGTGTAAAGGCAAAGCTCTCTTTGAGATTTTTACTCCACCTAGATTATCTAATCTTGCTTTGAATAATTATATTCATACCAACTGTCACAACCTAACCTGACCAGGATAGGTCCTATCATTTTGAGGTGTGACAGGTAAACCCCAAGATCTAGTTTTGGAATTATTTCAGATTTTTTGCCAATATTCATTGAAATAAATGATGAACTACATAGCTATTAAACTATCAAAATACTGAAAAACTCATCCATAAAGTTTCTTTCATTCATCAAAATAAATATCTACACTACAGTACATGGCTACAGGCAAGAGCTACAAAATTGAAAATTTAACTAGCCATGACTGTACAAAAATCAAAAAGTGTAAAATACCTATGACCTCAGATCTGATCCTGAACTACTAGTCCACAACCTCTTTTCCCTTCCCAGATCTTGAAAACTAGAAGTAAAATCACAGTGAGCTACAACAGCTCAGCAAGCCACACAAACCAATATATATATTTAAATATTATTTTATCATATATTTTGTTGAATATTTAAAAGCAATAAATTGCAGTTTAAATAAATCACTGACCTGTGAATCACAAAACGGGAAAATGTAATAAATGCATAATTGTTATTCTATAATTTAAATAATAGTACAGAATGAATATTTAAAAGCAGTAAATTACAGTTTAAATAAATTATTGACCTGAGAATCACATAATGGGGAAATGTAATAAATGCATAGCAATTAATCTATAATTTAAATAATAGTATAGAATAAATACATAAATTAAAATTCATATCACAGAGTAGTTCAGATCACATTTATCGGACCCAGACAGAATCTCCAAGGATTCTGGCCCCTTATAACTCTCAGCAATTCCCTAACACAGATATTCTGTTCCCTTATGACTCCCCTTTTTATTTGTGCTTATAGCACCAGAATATGTCAGATATCGCTACCTCAGACAAAATCTCAAAGAATTCTGGCCCCTTATGGCTCCCAACAAATATTATTTACTCACATATAAACATATATCATTTACTCACATATGCACATATATAATCACATTATTACAATTAAAGAGTAATTGAGCATGTATCAAAATTTCATAGTATTATATAACGGTAAACATCAGAAAGTTCAACTAGGCAAAAATGCACATTTTTAAAAAATTATCAAATTATCAGAGATTGTGTAAAATGATGTTTAAAACTTGTATTATACTACATCACTATTTTTCAACATCCCGATAATTTTTTATTCAATAAAAATCCCACAAATTTCAAAACCCCCGATGAAAAATTTCTAGAAAATATTCAAAATGTGCATAATTATAATCTCTACAACATACAAAAAGTTACGAGGTGAAAGTTTTACCGGTGCAAAGTTATCCCCATTTTTCTCTAATGGATAAAAAATTTTAATCGAAATATTTGCTAAAACTTACACATTTTTGAAAATTGAGATGGGCATTATGTGCCTTATCTCGAGACGAACAATTTTTCCAACTAGACCGACAGACAAAAACGGCCCGAAGTCGCCCAAAAAATTGAATTTCACTTTCTCTCACCTATCTTTCTCCTCTCTTTTTCCTGAAGTGATCTCTGTTAGCCATGGAAAGCCGTGGAAAGGAAATTAAATAGAGCTTAGGATTAGTGATTTAAGATATTTTGATTTTATGTAATATAATAATATTATTATAATTAATTTTCAATTAAAAATTCATAGAAATTATTTTAAAGATTTTAAAAATTACAGAAAAATATTCATAAATTATCTAATTTTATTTAAAATATTATGGTGAAATCGATTTGCAAAACGGACACCTGACGGTCCCAAAAAACCCACTCGTACAGACATCCCGATTTCTTAAGAAATTTTGACAGTGCCCAAAAATTATGAAAAAATTAGGTAAGCTAAAATACGACATTATAAATATTATGGTGGAGACAGTTTGTGATTTGGACTTCTCTAGGTCAACCAAACAAAATCTTAAAAATTTAAAGGGTTTCACACCAACTCCTGGGTTCTGCTTGATTTTATTCCTTTTTCTATTCAGAATATCATTAGGGTTATACCCATTTTGGAGAATATAGAGGTTTTATGGGAGGGAGTTTCAAATCCTATACATAGGAATTTTAATTTCCAATTTTATTCATAGTCGGATATTGTGTTATGGCATAAATATATATATAACAAATAATGTTCCCTTAGATTCTCCACTTATGCCTGGATGGCTAGCATTGAATGACTAAAAATAGCGGATTTGCTATTTAAGAAGGCTATTGACGTTCCCTCTTCTTGCCCTTTCTATCAAAATGCTTTGGAGACCCATAAGCACCTCTTTTTTGAGTGTGACTACTCAATCTTAGTGGTTACCAGTTTACTTCCACATCTTGGTTCGTTTTTAATGAGACCGACTCTATTTTAATTATTTGATCATTTTGACAATACCCAACAGCTCAATAAAGGGGAAAAAGCTTTGTTTATTATCAATTTGCTGCATAATTTACCATTTATAGAGAGAAAGGAATAATCGTCAGTTTTCTGGGAATTGGGTTAGCCCTTCTACTGTGATAACTTCTGTTAAGAATGCTATTCGACTAAAGATTTCTAAATGGAAAAGCTATGGTTCGCTCAAAGATGCATTTCCAGCAGCTCTTTCATGAATTTTAGTTCTTCTATTCAAGTTTTGCTACTCTCATCTTCTGGACAATGATGAATGAAGCCAATTAATTACCTTCAATTCCTTGAAGGGCCATTATGATAACTATAGATTTTTGGGCTGAAGGTCTTATTCTGACAATTACTTTCACCTCAAATGCGGTCTCCGTGCCAAACGAATTTAATCTAAATGGCCCTACGACAACCTGGGCTCTCGATTACATGCCTCTGCATTTCGGTGTTATGAAAATTTTGGTGGTTGACTTTTTGATCATCTGAGTCCAACATTTCCCCTTATTCACCTTTTTTATGTCTCCCTAGATTTTGGGTATATGCTTTTAATTTTGTTTTCCTTTTTTTACTTGTATGTGTTTTTACCATTGATTTTTATTATTTTCTTATAACCACTTTTGTCATTAATAAAACGGGCTAAGTCCCAAAATTTTTCCAAAAAAAAAAATGTTAACTCAATTAATTTTCTGGTCAAAAATATTAACTCGATTAAATTTATGGTTGTTGCATCATGGAGCATTCATGGTGGTAGAGAAATATATAGTTTAATGTCTTAGCGTTGTACGAAGATCCATCACACAATCAGATGAAAGAGAGAGTGTGTAATACTCATAAGAGATACTAGGGTTTTTACGTGGAAACCCCTAAAATAAAGAAAAACCATGGGGCCTTGCCCAGTTTGAATGAATCCACTAATATTTGTAGTCGATTACAAATGAGGCCTTTTCTTGGGAGAAAGCCTTGGTTTGATGTCATAAATATACATCACATAGAGCATATTATATAGTGAGAATTATAATAATCAACATATACATGTTTGTTTGGTCGGCATGACCATAGTCGATAGACGATGTAGGTCAAGAAGATCGTAGTCGACAGGCGTTGGAGGTCAGAAGGACCATAGTATGATGACTGAGGTATGGAGGACCTTAGTTGGTTGGGCGACGGAGGTCAAAAAAATTGTAATTAACTGGCGTTAGAGGTTAGAAAGACCGTAGTCTGATGACAGAGGTCGGGAGAACCTTAGTTGGTCAAGCAACGGAGGTCAGAAAGACCGTAGTCGACAGGAGACAGTGGTCAGAAAGACAATTGTTTTGTGAGGGAGGTCAAAAGGGTCGTAGTTGGCTATGGGGTTTGAAAGGACCGTAGTCGGCAAGAGATAAGGGTCAGAAAGATAGTTGCCTGGCGATAAGGGTCAGAATGCTCATAGTAGGCGACAGAGGTCGAAAGAATCGTAGTTGGCAGAAGACAGGGATCATAAAGACCGTTGCATGGTGATGGAGGTCGGAAGGATCGTAGTTGACAATGGAGGTCGGGAGGATCGTAATTGACAATGGAGGTCGGGAGGACTGTAGTCGGCAGGAGTCCGACGTCAGGGGGTTGTGCGGTAGAAGTCTAAGCATCAGGTGGTGGTCTGGTGGAACTTTAGCGTCGGTCGGTGGTCTGGCAGAACTCTAGGCGTCCGGTGGTGGTCTGGCGGAACTCGGAGCCTCAAGTGGTAGTCTGGCGAAACTCAGGGCGTCAGGCGGTGGTCCAATGGAACTCAGGGCCTCAGGTGGTGGTACGGTGAAACTCTGGGCCTCAGGTGGTGGTCCGACGGAACTCAGGGAGTCAGGCGGTGGTCCAGAACAACTCAGGGCCTGAGGTGGTGGTCCGGTGGAACTCCGGGCCTCAAGTGGTGGTCCGACGGAACTAAGGGCATTAGACGATGGTCCGGCGGAACTCAAGGGGTCAGGCGGTGGTCCAGCGGAACTCAGGGCCTCATGTGGTGGTCCAGCAGAACTCAGAGCATCAAGCGGTGGTTCGACGAAACTCAGGGCCTCGGGTGGTGGTCTGGTGGAACTTTGGGCCTCAAGTGGTTGTCTGGCAGAACTCAGGTCGTTAAGCGGTGGTCTAGCAGAACTCAGGGCGTTAGACAGTAGTCCGACGGAACTTAGGGCCTCTGGTGGTGGTCCGACGGAACTCAAGGGGTCAGGCGGTGGTCCAGCGGAACTCAAGGCCTCAGGCAGTCCGGCGGAACTCAGGGCATCAGGCGGTGGTCCAGCAGAACTCAGGGCCTCAGGAGGTGCTCCGGTGGAACTCCGGGCATCAAGTGGTGGTTTGGCGGAACTCCGGGCATCGGTCGGTAGTCCAGCGGAACTCAGGGCGTCTAGTGGTGGTCTGGCGGAACTCCGGGCCTCAAGTGGTGGTCCAGCGGAACTCAGGGAGTCAGGCGGTGGTTCGGCAGAACTCAATGTCTCATATAGTGGTCCGGTGGAACTCTAGGCCTCAGGTGGTGGTCCGGCGGAACTCAGGGCCTCCGGCGGTGGTTGAGGAGGCAAGGAGGAAAGGACGCAAGAGCGATCTCCGATCGCTCTCTTTTTTCCTTAGGCTTAGGGGTCCCTTTTCATGAGAAAGGAGGGGTATATTTATAGAATTTTTGGAGTGGCATGGCGAGTAAATAAGAGGAAGATCAAGAGTAATTGTGGAGTGGTTTGGATGGACGGCCAATGTTGAATCCCTTAATCATGGATAATTTGCTAGACATTTGAATGTCTTAATGATTTTAGAATTTTATGATCTTGGACTCGTTGGATTCTTCTCGTCAAGCCGCTCGATTCGACTATAACAATGTCATGCTTAAAAACCGTTTGGTAATCCAAATTGTGGTTTGAACCTTCCAATAGTGCTTCGAGTCCTTGATTTGGACCCATTTGGGCTCAAATTGAGTCGAATTTGGTGTCGTTGGGTTCGTATTTCCGAGACACTCAGTTTGACTATGAGTGTGAAACCCCTAAATTTTTTATTAAGAAATTTTGACTTAAAATAATCAATATTTATTTTTGGAGTCATCTTAAGTCCAAATCACTAACCTTCTTTGTCAGAATATTTATAATGTTGTGTTTTAGCTTCCCTAATTTTTTCATAATTTTTGAACACTGTTAAAATTTCTTAAGAAATCGGCACCTGTCGGTACAAGTGGGGTTTTGGGGACCGTTAGGTATCTATTTTTTAAACTGATTTCACCATAATTTTCTAAATAAAATTTGCTAATATTATTAATATTTTTCTATAATTTTTGAAATTCTTAAAAAAATTTTTATGAATTTTCTATTGAAAATTCACTATAATAATAATATTATATATTATTTAATTATAAAAGATAAATATCTAAAAGCACTTATCTATTATTAAATCCTTTTTTTATACCATTTTTGGATTTGCCAAACAGAGCTTCTTAGGGCTTTTAGGGGAGAAAGATAGGAGAGAGAAGGAGGAAAATCGGGTTTTGGACAACTTTGGGCCATTTTTGTCCGTCGCACAGTTAGGAAAGTTGTTCGTCTCGAGGTAAGGTACATTATGCTCATCTAAATTTTCAAAAATGTGCAAGTTTTAGTGAATATTTTAATTAAAATTTTATATCCGTTAGCGAAAAATGGGGATAACTTTACACAGATAAAACTTTCACCGTGTAACTTTTTGTATATTATAGAGATTACGATTATACACATTTTAAATATTTTTTAAAAAATTTTCACTGGGAGTTTTGAAATTTGCGAAGTTTTTATTGAATAGAAAATTATTTTGATGTTGAAAAATAGTGTTGTAGTACAATAAAAGTATTAAAATATCATTTTACATAATCCTTGATAATTTGATAATTTTTTAAAAATGTTTATTTTTGCCTAGTTAAATTTTCTGTTGTCTACCGTTATACAACACTGTGAAATTTTGATACATGCTCAATTACTCTTTAATTCTTATAATGTGATGATATATGTGCATATGTGAGTATATGTGAGTAAATTATATCTGTTGGGAGCCATAAGGGGCCATAATTCTCTGAGATTTTGTCTGTGTCAGAAAAATGCTGGGAGTTATAAGGGGCCAGAATTTGAGATTCTATCTGAGATAGTGATATGTTTTGGTGCTATAAACACAAATAAAAAGGGAGTCATAAGGGGCCAAGATTCTCTAAGATTTTGTCTGGGCCCGAAAAATGTGATCTGAACTACTCTGTGATATGAATTTCAATTTATTTATTTATTCTGTGCTGTTATTTAAATCAGAGAATAACTGTTATGCATTTATTACATTTTTTAGTTCTGTGATTCTTAGTTCAGCGAGTTATTTAAATTGCATTTAACTACTTTTAGATATTTGACAAAATATTTGAAATAAAAGAATATTTAAAAATTTAGATTGGTTTGTGTGGCTTGCTGAGCTGTTGTAGCTCACTGTAGTTTTACTTCTGATTTTCAGGATCTGGGAAGAGAAAAGATATTGTGGACTAGCAGTTTAGGATCGATCTGAGGTCATAGGTATTTTGCTATTTTAATTTTTGTACAGTCATGGCTAGTTAAATTTTTAGTTATGTAGCTCTTGTATGTAGTCATGTACTGTAGTGTAGATATTTATTTTGATGAAATGAAAGAAACTTGGTGGATGAATTTATTTTCAGTATTTGAATATTTTAATAGATCTATAGCCTGTAGTTTATCTCAATGAATATTGACAAAAAATTTAAAATAATTCCAAAATTAGATCTGGAGATTTGCCTGTCACAGTTCAATGCGATAGGACCTGTCATGATCGGGTTGAGTTGTGACAACGAGTTTGCTAAAATATGAGTTCAGATGATCCCAATTTTAATTTCGAAAGTTTCCAACTTAATTTTTGCCTCAAGATTCGTGCCCGATCAAGATAATTTTTTGATGATGCATCAATGGTCGAATTTATGATGACGATTACTATTTAGGTTTGAATTAAAAGAGATCGGGTTGAGTTAAATGAGCCATTTTTGCGTTGGCTTAATAAATTTACACTATCTACATGATAAATCAATCAGATTCTAATTCTTATCAAGATGGGTTCTTGTCAAATATTTTGACTCGATGATAAATAAATCTGATTCAAATCAATTATATTTGAGTTAGAGAAAAATCTGACCCTTCACCTATATTAATCCTAGATTCGACCTTGATCAAACCTCTTGAATTTGAATCTTCTTTTGGCCGAACCTATTTCCGTAACCTTGGTGAGGACAATGCGGAGGCGGAGCGGATAAGGTCTCCTCACCAGTATCTCGGTCCCGAGCTCGCGGTGCAAAGATATCTCTAGTTCAGAAAATGACGATGCTGCTACTTTCTCCACAGTCGACTGCGGCCTTCACTGCCGCCGCTTCTTCTCTCAGCCGTCTCTTATTACCCCTACCTCGCCACAACTTCGTTGTTCCTCCTGTCTCCTCTCTCGCAATTGCCGCCGTTTCCACCGCCACCGGCGATCCCATCTCTGCCGTAGACTCCCGCCGTTTTGACTTCTCTCCTCTCATCGACTTCCTTTCCTCCGCTATATCCATCACTGCGGAAGCTGACCCCAACGGACCGCCTCCAGCGGAGCTCTCCCCTGAGGAGCTCTGCCTTGCTGAGTCCTACCGCTCCGTACCTGCTGTTCTGTGGCACTCCCTGCTCAAATCCCTTGCCTCCGAACCTGCTTCTCTCTCCACCGCCACAGCCCTTGTCCCGTGGCTTCTCCGCCACCGCCTCTGTTTCTCCTCCGATCTCCTCTACTCCATCCTCATCCACTCCCTGGGCCGCCACCGCCGCCTCCAACTTGCTCTCTCCCTTTCCTCTTCTTCCTCGCTTTCTCCTCTCACTCTGAACGCGCTCATCTCAGCCTCCGCCATTAACTCCCGCCCCGACCTTGCCCTTCGCCTCCTCGCCCTCATGCGCCGCCAAGGCCTCCTCCCTGACCAGCAGAACTACACTCTTGTCCTCCAATCCCTTCTCCACTCCCCCGACCCCCCTGACCCTTCCCTCCTCTCTCTCCTCTCCTCTGACCTCCGCTCAGTCCGCCTCGAGCCCGACGCCCGCCTCCTCTCGGACCTCATCGTAGCCTTCTCCCGCGCTGCCGACCCCGACGCTGCCCTTTCCGTACTCGCCCAAACTCAGGCCCAGGGCATCACCCCAAAATCTTCTGCTGCCGTCGAGCTCATCTCCGCCCTGGGCAATTCTGGCCGCGTTGATGAGGCAGAGGCCATATTCGCCGAGCTCCGCCACTGGGGCCTTCAACCCCGCACCCGTGCTTACAATGCTCTCCTCAAGGGCTATGTTAAAACAGGTGCTCTTAAAGATGCAGAACAGGTGCTCGACGAAATGGAACACTGCAGTGTGGCACCTGATGAGCGCACTTACAGCCTCTTGATTGATGCCTACACCAATGCTGGTCGGTGGGAGAGCGCCAGGATCTTGATTAAGGAGATGGAGATGAATGATGTCCGGCCTAATTCTTATGTGTTTAGTCGGATATTAGCAAGTTTCCGGGATAAGGGTGAGTGGCAGAGGTCTTTTGCTGTGTTGAGAGAGATGAGGAACAATGGCATCCACCCAGATCGCCATTTCTACAATGTGATGATTGATGCTTTTGGAAAGTATAATTGTCTTCACCATGCCATGGATGCTTTTGATCAGATGAGGGCTGATGGCATTGTGCCTGACGTTGTCACGTGGAACACACTTATTGATGCACATTCAAAGGCTGGTAGGCATGATCAAGCCATGAAGCTGTTTGAGGAGATGGAGATGAGTGGGTTGGCGCCGTGCACAACAACCTACAACATAGTGATTAACTTGTTGGGCGAGCAAGAGAGGTGGGAGGAAATGAAGGAGCTGTTTGAGAGGATGAGGGAGAAGGGGTTACTGCCAAATGTGGTGACCTACACTACGCTTGTTGATGTTTATGGAAAGTCGGGGAGGTTTAAGGATGCTATTGAGTGCTTGGAAATGATGAAGTCTGGAGGGATGAAACCTTCCCCAACCATGTATCATGCCCTGGTGAATGCGTATGCCCAGAAGGTGCTTGAATCAGTCATATCTTCAACATGCTTTTAAATGTTGATTGTAATAGCATTGATTTCTTAAGATATTCTGTTTTCTACTATTTGCACCCTTTCTACAGGGTCTATCAGACCAGGCTATACATGCTTTCAGAGCCATGAGAGCAGATGGTATCAAACCTAGCGTTTTAGTACTTAACTCATTAATTAATGCATTTGGAGAAGACAGAAGAGATGCTGATGCTTTCTCTGTATTGCGATTTATGAAGCAGCATGTCAGTATTCTTCACTATATGCTGCCCATTCTTAAAAATAAACGATCTCGTGGATTTTAACCTCTACATGAATGTTTTCCTAACAAACAGAAGTTCACTAGCTCTGCAGGATATGGAACCCGATGTTGTGACATATACAACTCTTATGAAAGCTTTGATTCGTGTTGAGAAGTTTGAAAGGGTAATGATCCTTAGTTTTTATTATTTAATTTTTTTAGCTGATTACACAAATCTTGCGATGACATAACAACAGCAAATCTCACAAATGCCATGACATTGCTAAAGTTGTTTCTATGCGCTTGATTTTTTTTTTCTTATGTTAATCCCTATTCTTCATGGTTGAACAATCTGAACTAATTCTCATCTATACACAATAGGTTCCATCTGTTTATGAAGAAATGATTTTATCTGGCATCACACCTGATAGGAAAGCTAGAGCCATGCTGCGTTCAGCCCTCAAATACATGAAGCAGGCATTTAGATAATATTCTCGTTCCTGCTTCAGACTGCATAAGGCTTTGTTGTTGCTTTGTGCTTTCTGAAACCAGTTAAAGGTCAGTCTCTGATCCTCCTAATTGAAAATGGATGCTATTTTTCTTTGAAATTAAAATTTATGTATAGCAGTTTCTATATTTTTGCTAATTGGCCATGCTTATTTGTTTTAAATGGAAAAAATAACTTTTATGCCGTTACTCTTAGTTGGTCCAAAATTTTTGGGTATTCCTCCAAGTTTTTATTTGCAATCGGTTTCAAACTTACCAAAGTAGGTAACCTGATGCAGCCAGGTGTCTACGTGCTCAGCTCAACAGAAATTGCTTCTCTAATATGTGCGGGGACTACGATCACCTTACTGCTTCATAAAATAACTTTATGTTATTTTTATTTCTTTTAGCTTTTTTCCCTTAGCTTTGTGCCCATGGACAATAATATATTGCGCCGTAAATATTATGCCAGGAGGATTCCATCTGGTAGTGTTCTTGACCTGTTTACAGACTATTTTTTACGATATTTAAAGGAATACAATGCTTTACCCTCCTTCCTTGCAAATTTATTGCTTCTGCTTGTAGTCAAACCATCATCTACGCTAGAAGTGATTTCAGAGCTAGTGCGAGGAATAGGATCGATGGTAGAAGGGAGCAAATGTTTGATGATCGAAGCCTAGAAACCTTTTGGGCTGCTCAAGCCAATCTTAGATGGCGAATGGGAAATCTCACTATCTAGTTCCTTTGATCTATTATAGAGATTGAGCAAGAGTTCCAAAATCTCAAGATGGGAGGAACCACTAACCCGACCTCACTATTGTTAGGATTGAAAGCCATACTAACCCAACGTTAAACTCCTAAAGTGCCTTGCAACATGAGGCGAGCTTGATGGCATGCATGACTTGCTTCATCAGAGTTTTGAGTTTGACGAAGACAATAGCCCTTGTCGGCGCTTTGAGCTCTCGGTTTTGGAGCTTAAAGATGTCTATCAACCGACACCTCTCTAATGATGGGGAAATTATGAGGATAAAAATGGAAAATGTGAACATTGCCAAGCTGATTTCTAGGTAAAAATTGATATTCTCCAATTTGATGTTCATTTACACATAGAATACTATCTAGATTGGGAGCAATGAGCAATCTATTGAATTTTTTTTTTGGGGTTCATGTAGATTCGTTATGAGAAGCAAATAAAATTTGTCACTTGTAAAATAAAAGGAGTGGGTGCTTGGTGGAATCAACTCCTATGATCTCGTCGGCCAGAAAGAAGAGTTTTGTCAAGAGTTGTTTTGAATGAAACAATAGTTGTTATGATCCATAGATTTTGAGCAAGAGCTTTACTTATAATACTAATGTTTATTACCGAGATCTCAATTTGTGGCCAAGTACTTCAAAGAATTTTATAGACTTAGTTCGAGGTATAATTCGAATGAAACTAGCAATGAATTGGCATCTTGCTACGATTCGGAGTTTTATGTAAGATATACAAGACAATTGAGATGAATTTTATTTGATCATTATCTCACGCAATCAATTTCAACTATAGATTGAAAACGCAACTTGTACGAGGTGCTCAGAGAAGTTGATATCGATGGTCTTACAATGAGTACAACAATGACCTTATGAAAAATACTTCACACCTCCAAATACAACTCCTTTCAATCCCAAGCTGCAAGTACTACTTCAACAAGTCTGGAATATTGCGCGCAAATTAAACCTAACAATCTTGGAAGGAACAACCAATAATGCTAAATAAACCACATTGAAATGCTTTTTTTGCTTCCAACATAGTCATAAGTTGAAAGAGTAATTGAATCGTAGACAAGTTCAATTTGTTGAAGGGGATCAGGATAGTGAACAATGCGATAATACTCTTGTATCCAACACTGAAGTGGAAGAACTCCTAGGCGACAACGGCCAGGTCCTTGCATGCTTTCTTGAGAAAATTCTAATTGTTCCTCGACAATTGGTGATCACACACGGAAACATGATATTTTGGGCACAGGATGCCATCAATGGCAATATGTATGAATTATTGATTGATAATGGCTATATTGAAAATGTGATATTAAGTGCGGTGGTGAAAGCACTCCAGTTGCAAACATTTAAACACTCTCACCTATACAAGATCAGTTGGGTTAAAAAAAGTGTTGAAATTCTAGTTGTGGACATGTGTCGTCTAACTTATTCTATTGGAAAGTTTATCTCATGTGAAGCATCATGTGACGTATTTGATATTGATGTTTACCACCTTATTTTGAGGCTGCAATGGCAATTTGACATGAGAGCTATTTTTAATTGTGGATCTAATGCTTAGAAGAGAAGAAAGATTCAACTACTACCCCATGCCATCCCCGATCAAGTGCTTTGAAAAATTGAGTTATCACAATCGTATACGCTATTTTTGGCTTGCATCTCCTGGCTACATATCAGAGGTTTATGCTATTTGCATTCGTTGTCATTAAATTTGGTCCCACAATAGCTTCTTTGCCTATGCAATTCATGCTCTACTATAGAAATACGTTGATATTAATCCAGAAAAGTTACCATCAAAACTATCAACTTCGTGGATTGCCCAGCACCATATCAATCTCACTCTTAGAGCATCCTTGTCGAATATTTTCTATTATAAAATGAGCTTGGATAAACACCAATTATTGGAAGATATAATGAAGGGTTTATTGCAAAAAGCCGACTGTTTCAACACAATTTGAGTTCTTATGCACACATGGTTTGTTTGGGTTCTAAGAAGGATAGGACATGGCACATATGTGTGGATAGTTGCACTATCAATAAGATCACAATTAAGTACTGTTTCCGTTTGACATGCTTAGAGTACATGCTAGAAAAAGTGGAAGGTGTCACTGTTATTATCAAATTGGACCAAGCTCAAAGTCATTTGTACGATGAGTGGAAGATGATGTTCAAAATATGGGAATATCTCTATGAATGGAAGATCTTACCCTTTGGGTTATGCAATGCTCTGAGCACCTTCATGTGACTCATGAACAAGGTGCTCAAACCTTCCAAAACTTTTTTTGTTGCTTATTTCGATGATATCTTTGTTTGTAACTCCTTTTTAGCCAAGCATCTATACCATTCGGATAGTATTTTCATCACTTTGCACTAGAACAAATTGTTCTTTAACCTGTCCAAATGCAAACTCGCCTACTCTAACATACACTTCTTGGGTTTTATCATCAACATAATGGATATTTGTGTTTACCCATCGAAGCTCTTACTAATCTAAGAATGCATGACCCCTCGATCCTTCATTGATATCCGAAGCTTTCGTAGGTTAGACAATTTTTTATTGTCAATTCATCCATAGATTCTATGTTATAATGGCTCCAATCATCGACTGTCTCAAACTTAAAGCCTTGTCATGGACAAAGGAACAAAATGCAACTTCGATGCCATCAAGATTTTGTTCATTTTAACCCCTATTGAGGACCATTCTGAAATCTATGCATATCGTCCATTGGACTAAAATACCGTGGAGCTTGCCGAACTCAAGTCAAGTTCTTCTAAAGCAGGGGCAATTTGATGCAGCTGCACCTCTATACACTGGGTTCATATGATGCTATTTATCCTATATGTGCAAGGACCACTGCCATTGCACAACTTCATAACATAGCTTTATATTTTTTTATTCCTTCTTGGTTATTTGTCGTAGCTATATCGTAGTATATTGGGCAAGTATATATTATGCTATGAGGATTCTATTTGGTATTTTTTTTAAACTGTTCACTAACTCTATTTTATGATACTAAAAGGAATATAATGCTTCACCTCTCCTCCCATATCTTGCTTTTATGCCGTAACTGTTGCTTTAGCCATCCATTTCTTTTTAGAGTTGTCTTTCCAACTTTTCATGAGTGGATGATATACATTCCTTTCAACTTTTGACTCTAAAAAAGATAAATTTTTTTAGATCTCATTTCATATCTTTATCTTACAAAGTCATTTTAAAGTGCTGAAGATACATTTATAGCATGTTCCTGCTCCCTCTATGGTGGTTGAAAGACCTCACTAAACTGTTGGATAAGCGGCTGTACTGAAGGAGGAATTTCTCTCCCCTCCTCCAATTTGATCCCCTTTAAGCTCTGCAGCTCCACCAAAAATCCTCCTCCCACCTCCTGTACGGTCCTCACCATGGTTTTGAGAGACACCATGGCTTTTGATAACCCTGCATCTCTCTTGATCACCACTCTTCTTCCCTCCACCACTAGCTCTATCATCAATACTTCTCAATTAATCTTGGTATCCCCCAAGGTCTGTAGCCATTTCATCCTTGGGATGATATCAATGCTCCCTAAATCCAATAGAAGGAAGTCCTCCCTCACCTGGACCCCCTGTACGGTCAGAACCACTCCCCTACACACTCCTCTACCCGTCTCCATCTTCTCAGTGCCCATCATCCCTCAATAGCACCCTGTGTCCACCAGTTTCACTCCCAATTGATCTACGACCTGGTTGGAGATGAAATTGTGGGTAGCCCCAGTGTTTATCAACACACCACCTCCCTGCCTGTTATTTCTCCTTTTACTTTCATGGTGATTTGGAGTTAATCCAACCACTGATTTCAAGGAGACCTTGCCATGTCTAGATGCAGCTTTTCCTTCTCTACCAATGCCTCACTCCCACTTCCCTCCTCAGCTTCCTCATCATCACATACGGTGATAACCTGAAGAGTTCGGTCTTTACATATATGCCCTGTTGTATTCCTCTCATCATATATGAAGTATAGCCCCTTCGCCTTTTTCTCTTGCAGCTCCTTCTCAGTGAGGTTCTTGAAGTTTCCCCTGATTCCCCCTCCTACAGGCTTCTCTTTTCTTGAGGCTACCTGGTGTCGGACCTTTAGGCGCTAAAAAGGTGGTGGTTATCCTGTATGAGCCTCCTGAACTGCTACCTTTGGCTTCCCTCTCCAGGTGCTTCTGATCCTCCACTTGACTAACTCCATTGTCTGTCCGAAATCACAAGGCCTCATCACTATAACTGCTGCTTGGATCTCTCGTTTGAGCCCCTTCATGAAGTTCCCCTCTGATGCATTTTCAGAAAGCTAGTCCAGTCGGCTAGCCAGGTACTCAAACCTCTCACGATATTCCACGACTGATCTTTCCTACGTTAGAGTGAAGAATTGCTCATAGAAGTCCCCTCCCCTGCTGGTTTGAAAATTTTCCAACAAGTAGTCCTTGAACTCCCTCCAGCTTTGTATGGGTTGTCTCATGTCTCTCTACTAGTATCATGCCAATGCCTTCCCCTTCAAACACAAGCCAACTGTCATCAGTCTCCCCTCCTTCGTCAACCCATTGATGGCGAAATACCTCTCCACCTTGTAGATCCACCCATATACATCCTCTTCGTAAAAAATAGGCATATTCAGCTTCCTTACCCGCGAATCTCCTCTGTTCCCCCCTATTCCTCCATAACTTATGATGTAGGCAAGAAAAATTGCCTACAAATACAAAATTTACAAGTCTTCCAAAATTGACCTACTTTAAGCCAAATATACTGAAAGAATGACTAAGAGGACGACTTAACGACAAAATTATAAATTATAGATGATATGATAACAAAGACACGTTAAAAGACACTTAAACACCTAATACATTGATAATAAGATAAGTTGAGAAGAAAGATACAATGGAGTGGTAACCATGGAGAGAAGAAGGAGGTTAGAAGACCGAGACGAAGTTATAGAAGAAGGAGAAGAAGAAGAGGCATAGCTCGCTAGCTATCCAGAAAACTCTCAGGTTTTATATTTTCCAAATATTCTTCACATATCACTTTTTAAAACAGCCCAAAACAATCCTTTATATAGGAGGAAAGAAGAAGCCCAAAAGCCCATAAAAGAGCCCTCATAAATTAAAGAAAAGAAGCCCAAGAGTCACCCAATCAGCTCCTATTAAATTGGAGAAGAGGAATCCCAAAAGTCACCATAAATTGGGAATTCCAAAAGCCAAATCAGGCACCCACTCAAGCCAACCAGAAAAGAGAAAGGCAGTAATTAAGGCTCCTAGAAACCGAACCACCACAGCCAGGAACTGAGACAGAAATAGGACCCAAGGGACCCAAGCAGAGGAACCGAATAGCCAAGCGGATAGGGAACCGAACAGCCCAGCAGGCAGGGAACTGAACAGCCAACCCAAGTAACCAAGAACCAGCCGGCTCCTCCCAATTTTGCTTGCATCAATTCTCCCCTGGTGGAAGAACCTCATCTCCTGATGAGTTCGATTCAGAATTTTCTTTGCTTGACTGATCCAATTTCTCAATCATAGCAGCATACTTACGTTCATTCAATTCCTTTTCTTGATTAATTTCAGCGAGAAGTACCTGAGTTCTTTTCTCAAATTTCTCGTCACATAAGTACATCAATCTTTGTATCTTATAAAGTTCATTTTGAATCGGGTCTGTTGAATCTCCTTCGGGCGAGAGACTGATGTCTGTTGGAATGCCAACTTCATGAGTACTGGGCAATGGTGTTTGACTTTCAACATTGGCAGGATCGTATTCATCTTGAAATTCTTTCGGCTCATGACTTGAGATTCCCATAGTTTGATGGTTTGCACTGCCCATTATTGTAAATATATATTTTCTAAAGACTCACAAAAAGACTTGCACACAACCTAAAGCTCTGATACCATTTTGATATAGGCAAGAAAATTGCAAAATAACTAAAAGACTTCCTTTCATACAACATAGATAAACAAAGACACTAAGATTATAAATTAAAGACACTTTTTATAGATAAATGTAGACTTGATACATTGGCACAACTACACCCTTAAAGCTTACAAAATTTTTGAGAAGAAGAAAGATACATGTGGAAGGGATACCATGGATAGAAAAAAGAGATAGGAGACCATAGACGAATTATAAGAAGAGAGGGAGGAAGAAGACAATAGCTCGTAAGCTATTCCAAACCCGCAGGTTTTTACATTCTAAAAATTTTTACACAAAACTCTCTCATATTGCAGCAAAGCCAGCCCCTATTTATAATAAAAAGAAGGGAAAAGAGCATTGATTACATATAGTTAATGCACCTTACAACTAGCCAATAAGAATTCTTTAAAACCCGCAACAAACAGAGACCGAAAAGGTAGCCTCCAAGGAGGAAAACGAAGCATTAGCTCAGCAATTAATGAGCACGGAAACCGAAATCTTCTAGGGAAACCAACAGTCCACCTTTTGGGAATTAAAATCAGCATGGGGAACACCAATAAGCCACCTTGATTGCATCAATTCTCCCCTGATGGAAGAATCTCATCCCCTGATGAGATAGCTTCAGAACCTCTATTGTGTGCTGATTGAGCCATTTCTGATGGGAGAACTTCCTCTTGAATTTGAACTTCGACTTTGTTGATAGATTTGACTTTATTTTTTCCTTTTAATTTTTAAATAGAAAGGAAGACTCACAGCCTAAAACTCTGATATTATTTTGATATAGGCAAGAAAAATTGCCTACAAATACAAAATTTGCAAGTCTTCTAAAATTGACCTACTTCAAGCCAAATATACTGAAAGAACGACTAAGAGGACGAATTAACGACAAAATTATAAATTATAGATGATATGATAACAAAAACATATTAAAAGACACTTAAACATCTAATATATTGATAATAAGATAAGTTGAGAAGAAAGATACAATTGAGTAATAACCATGGAGAGAAGGAGGTTAGAAGACCGAGGCGAAGTTATAGAAGAAGGAGAAGGAGAAGGAGAAGAAGAAGATGCATAGCTCGCAAGCTATCTAGAAAACCCTCAGATTTTACATTTTCCAAATATTCTTCACATATCACTTTTTAAAACAGCACAAAACAATCCTTTATATAGGAGGAAAGAAGAAGCCCACAAAAGAGCCCTCATAAATTAAAGAAAAGAAGCCCAAGAGTCACCCAATCAGCCCCTATTAAATTGCAGACGAGGAATCCCAAAAGTCACCATAAATTAGGAATTCCAAAAGCAAAATCAGCGACCCACTCAAGCCAACCATAAAAGAGAAAGGCAGCAATTAAGGCTCCCAGAAACCGAACCACCACAGCTAGGAACCGGGGCAGAAATAGGACCCGAGTGACCCAGGCAGAGGAACCGAACAGCCAAGCGGACAGGGAACTAAACAACCCAACAGGCAGGGAACCGAACAACCAACCCAAGCAACTAAGAACAAGCCGGCTCCTCCCATTTTGCTTGCATCAATTCTCCCCTGGTGGAAGAACCTCATCTCCTGATGAGTTCGATTTAAAATTTTCTTTGCTTGACCGATCCAATTCCTCAATCATAGCAGCATACTTCTGTTCAATCAATTCCTTTTTTTGATTAACTTCAACGAGAAGTACCTGAGTTCTTTTCTCAAATTTCTTGTCACATAAGTACATCAATCTTTGTATATTGTAAAGTTCATTTTGAATCGGGTCTGTTGAATCTCCTTCGGGCGAGAGACTAATGTCTGTTGGAATGCCAACTTCATGAGTACTGGGCAATGGTGTTTGACTTTCAACATTGGCAGGATCGTATTCATCTTGAAATTCTTTCGGGTCTTGACTTGAGATTACCATAGGATGATGGTTTGGACTTATCATTATTGTAAATATATATTTTCTAAAGACTCACAAAAAAGACTTGCACACAGCCTAAAGCTCTGATACCATTTTGATGTAGGCAAGAAAAATTGCCTACAAATACAAAATTTGCAAGTCTTCCAAATTGACCTACTTCAAGCCAAATATACTGAAAGAACGACTAAGATGACGACTTAACAATAAAACTACAAATTATAGATGATATGATAATAAAGACACATTAAAAGATACTTAAACACCTAATACATTGATAATAAGATAAGTTGAGAAGAAAGATACAATGGAGTGGTAACCATGGAGAGGAGGAGGTTAGAAGACCGAGACGAAGTTATAGAAGAAGGAGAAGAAGAAGAGGCATAGCTCGCAAGCTATCCAGAAAACCCTCAGGTTTTACATTTTCCAAATATTCTTCACATATCACTTTTTAAAACAACCCAAAACAATCATTTATATAGGAGGAAAGAAGAAGCCCAAAAGCCCACAAAATAGCCCTCATAAATTAAAGAAAAGAAGCCCAAGAGTCACCCAATCAGCCTCTATTAAATTGGAGAAGAGGAATCCCAAAAGTCACCATAAATTAGGAATTCCAAAAGTCAAATCAGCTGCCCACTCAAGCCAACCAGAAAAGAGAAAGGCAGCAATTAAGGCTCCCAGAAACCGAACCACCACAGCCAGGAACCGGGACAGAAATAGGACCTAAGGGACCCAGGCAGAGGAACCGAACAGCCAAACTGACAGGGAACTGAACAGCCCAGCAGGCAGGGAATCGAACAGCCAACCCAAGCAACCAAGAACCAGCCGGCTCCTTCCATTTTTTCTTGCATCAACTTCCCATTCCCTTAATGGGTGGTCCCCCTATCCTGATCCTCCCTTTCGCACTCATACCCAAACTTTTCTTTAAATTTCTGCTCCTCCTTTCAAAATCAACACCCCTTTGTTCATACCTAACCCCCTCACACCTCTCCCCATACCTTCTACCAATCTCCTCCTTATGAGTAGGCTCTAGAGGAGGTCTTCTCTCTTCTCCCTCCAAGATCTTTACATCGTGATCATCCCTTCGGTTGTTGGAGTTTGTATTTCCTCCTACCGGCACTCTTGCCTCTGATGCTATTGTTTGGTTATGAGGATCCAACACCTTCTTCACCATCTCTTCTAGGTTGGAGAATTTATCCTCCATTAAGGAAATTCTGTCATCCACCATTGCTTTGATTTGGCTCATCTCTCCTCCAAAAAGTTTTTTGAAGTCATTAACCTTCTTGGCTGCCATAGGTACCCGTATCTTGGCCAAATCATAGAAAACAATAATTTTGGTCTTCAAAAACGAAATTAGCACAGTGGAGGGGAAAACACAGCAGAAATCAGTAAGGAAAAGCTTCAATTTCAGTCCAGGACACCGCTCTGATACCAATTTGTTAGGAAGTGCTCGTAGAAATCCACTATCCTTTGGTTGAAATTTAATTTCAGCTGCCCCAAACACAATCCCGAAGAAGAATTAAGAGGAATAATCAGAGAAAAAACTTTTTAATTAATGATATAAGAAAGAAAACAAACATGATACAATGGACCTTCCATTGGAGAGGGAGATCTGGTTCTCCCAAATCCCTACCCGTCGGCTAGAGCCTAAACACCCTAAGAATAATCTAATTTCAGCAAATAACGCATAACCCTAGGCAAACCAAACTATTTAAAGCATACAAATAAAATGCAAATACCAAAACAATCTTCCCAAATTCAAATTCTCTCCTACTCGCCCCCTCCTCTCTTTGCATTTAAGCAGTCCGCCCCACCCCAAGCAGGGCGGGCTGCAGTTGGGGCGGATCAGGCTTCTGCCTGGAGTAAACAAGGGCCGGTCCCTTGTGCGGGACTGGTTAGATCGGTCCGTCCTGGACTGGTTTAACACAAGGTAACCTTTGGGGGTTTTGTTCATTTTTCCAAAGTGGTTAGGTTTTGCATGGGCAAAGAAATTTGAAGTGAAACAAGTGAGGAATGTTCTTTTGAATTGGAGTTTTTGGCTAAGTGTAATTTATATTATCATAACTATAAAATTTTTGGTTCATGTCTTGTGAATGGTTGATGTGGAGAAAAAGTTAATGATGGGTATCATTTATAATGATATGGATGAGGCAAATGAGTTTATAGCAAAAAGCTAAGATAGATTAGAGAGAAGCTACAAGTAAATTTGAAAGATTATAAATGGGAAATGGGGGTTTCAATTGACTTTGCAAGCAACTGGATATTATCTAAACTATCTAAACTCTCATTATGAATATGATGAGACTAAGTCCACAAATTTTTGTACTGTTATATGGATATAATGATTGCTGATTCAACATAGAGAGGGAAGGTTGATCTCTAACTTATAGCTTTTAGAAATAATTTTTTTTTAAATTAAAACAAGCTTAGGGCACTATAACCGCACATTCCCCTGGTAAGTAAAAACCTAGCTTCTTTAGACACTAGCTTTTTGATCTTTATTGATTATTATTATTTTTAATTTATAAATCATGCTAATCTTGTATTCAAACACAAATAATGTCATGTCGGTGTTATGTGTGGAATCTGATTGTGTTAATCAATATGGTTGTTCTGTTGTCTCGGATCTCAAAGCTTGTAGTGTTTGTTAGGGGATGTGAGGGGATTACCTCCTATTTGGGTTCGAGTGCTTTGCACACGAATTTTTTTTCCATACCCGAGCACCCCGGTGCTATGTTCTCGAGTGCCCCAGCGCTAAACGACAGAGAGCATAGCGCCATAGTGGCATAGATACAGTGCTATAGCGGTACAAAATAGAGGCTTGAGCGCCGCAGTGCCCCAAACTAGCGCTGCGAGATGGACTAGACGATTTTCTTTCTCATTTTTCTGAAGGCTTGCATCCCTTGATGTTATTTTACTTGGCTTTCTCTTGTATTTTGAGAGTGTAGACATTGAAAACAGTGCATGTGAGAAGAGAAGCAGGGAGAGAGTGAGAGAGAAGAGAGATTTGTACTTATTTCTTCCTATTTTCATAGTGGATTTCTTGATGTGGTGTGGCTCTGTGGTTTTTTCCCTATTTTGGATTTTTACATGTTAAATCTCGGTGCCCTTTACTTTTCTTTTACTTTTACTTTCTTGTTTGTTTGGTCATTGTGGTATTTACTTTTCCTCATCTCCCCAATAGTCGGATGTTGAATAGTTTGTGGAGGATGAAATGGAGTTGCATTATTATAATTATACGAGGAAGATGTCAATGTTGATTTTTTAACGAAGGGAAAAAAATAATAACAAAATTTGATAAGAAAATAATAAAAACGATAGTATAAAATTCTGTGTAATATAAATTATAAAAACTCCATATAGGATTTTTTTTAAATAGTATTTTTATTTGAATTTATTAATTAGTGAAGAGAAAGATGATTGAAATTGAAAATGATAAAGAAGATTGAAAGGATGTTGATAATTCTACTGAAAATTTTCTAGGTGAGTGGAGTGGAGAGATTTTGAATTTTGAGTTCTAACTAATAATTAGTTTATTTTAGAGCATATTTACTTTGATGTTAGACTTCCTGTTTATCAAGACTTCATGCTTATTATTGAGTTATTGTATGACTTTTCATGATGTTATGTTATGATTTTAAAACTTTTGGTCACAAATGCTTTATTTTGTATATTTTTAATTTATTTTATAGTTTAATTCTTAGGCTTGCACCTCAAATCATATTGAGGCTAATGCCTGACTTTAAATAAAATGTCTTAATATTTGATTACACAATTTTTAACCTTGGCCACAATGATACTTTTCATCTCAATAGAAATAAAATCCTTTCGATCATGGATTGTTCAATTGAGCTGCTATCAAATGCTGAACATGTAATGCCGCTTTTGATGTTGTGGCCACAACATTGCGTGAAGAAATTGGAGTTGGCAACTCAGAGGAGCTAGGTTTTGTCACAGTTGATGATGTTGGCCGTGATATCATTATAGGAGGCTATTGATTTATTATTCAATCCTCCATCAACTAGGCTAATTGGAATCCTTGTAATAAGGATTGAGGTTGAACGCCCATAACTCATGCCAAATGTCGTAACATAAACTTGATTCAAAATAGCTTTGAAGGAAAGAGAGCGAAATACCTATGATTGGAGATTTCTTTAATGCGGTGGAGCCATGGATACATCCATCTAGACGGTTGAAAAGATGTTGATCCATCAGGTAGTTACACATCCCTTCAAAATTGATGTGACCAAATTTGATCGCAAAAGAAACTTTAGCATGTGGAGATGTGAGGTGATGGATGCGTTGGGCTCTCTAAATCTGGAGGAAGTTCCAGATGGCGAGAAACGTTCTGAAGAGATTTCTAAGAGAGATTGGTTAAATATGAACTGGAGTGCTTGTGGCTTGATAAAAAATTGCTTTTCTCATGAGATCAAATATGGGGTGATGATAAAAACTTTTGCTATGAAGTTTTGGAAGATTTTGGAGAATATGTACTTGACGAAGAGGGTGGAGAATCGTCTCTATTTGAAACATTGATTCTACAGGTTTCAGATGAGACATGAGGTTACAATTGATGAGCATCTGAAAAACTTTACTAAGCTGTTGGCATATTTTTTGAATCTGGATGAAGTTGTTGGAGATGAGGATAAGATGCTTCTTCTGTTGAATTCGCTCTCAGATGAGTACAAAAATTTCACGATGACACTCATTCATGAGCAGGTCTTAAACTATAATGAGGTGACTACAACATTGCTGAATCATAAGTTCTGACATAGGGACAAGGAATCTATAAAGATGAATTCAGCTGAGGCTCTCACACTCTAACGTGGAAGATCTGAAAAGCAGAAGAATAAAAAGGGTGGCAATAGCAAGCGGGGCAAGTATCGTGGGTGCAGTCTTGGAAATAATCAATGTGCTTTCTGTTTATAGATTGGTCATTGAAAGAAATATTGTTCGAAGCTGAAGGAGAAGGAAAAGGGAGTTTTCACGGAGGTAAAGACAAACCTTAGCATAGAAGAGCGTGACGAAGACTCAGATATATCACTATCTACAGTTTTTCAGAGTTTGTATACAAAGATGGTTCATGCTGGATTCTGGATACTGGTGCTACCTATCACATTTGCCCCACTAGAGAGTGATTCTATACTTACAAGGAGCTTGATAGTGGTGTAGTGACCATAGAAAATGATCAAGCTTTTCGTACTGCTGGTGTATGAAGCATCTTCATCAGAATGCATGATGGTATTGTGAGAGAGCTAACTGATTTGAGACACATTCCAGATATCAGGAAGAATTTATTATTTGTTGTGGTTTAGAGATCAAGGGCTACAAGGTAGTCATTGAGGCAGGAGTTCTGAAGGTGTATCATGGAGAGCTGGTGCTTTTAAAGGGAGTCTGTCACCACAACCTTTCTTATCTTCAATGAAAAATAATGATTGAAATGGATCCTGTTGTTGATGATTCTTCTGGTGCCACTACATTGCAGCATATGCGGCTAACTTATGCTGGAGGGGTTTCTCTTATGATTTTGGTGAAGCAAATGATCAAAGAAGCAAACACCTGCAAGCTCAATTTCTGTGAATATTGTGTCTGACAAGAAGACACGAGAATCATTTGGTACTGTCATTCATAATACAACAGGTATCCTAGAATATGTTCACATAGATGTTTGGGGCCTTATGAAGACAACATCATTCGTCGGGCATCGATATTTTATTTTTTTTATTGATGATTACTCTAGATATGTTTGGGTAGGCGTAAGAGCGAGGTACTGAAGATTTCAGAACTTGGAAGAAGTGAATTGAGACTCAAACCGGCAAAAGGATTCGATGTATCTGATCAGACAATGTGAGCGAATACACTTCGGATGCATTCTTGCAAGAGTGCTAATGATTTGGGATAGAGCAGTACTTCATTATTAGAGAGACACCACAACAAAATGGGGTGGCAGAGAGGATGAATTGGACTTTGGTGGAGAAATTTTGTGTATGTTATCAAATAATGGGTTGGATAGAGTCTATTAGGATGAGACGATAGACTATCCCTGTCACTTGGTGAACCGTCTGACTTCTGCAGCTGTTGGGAAGAAGACCTCAAAGGAGATGTTGTCGGGACATTCTACTAGAGATTATGAGCACTTGAGAGTGTTTGGGTGTCCAGTTTACTATCATATTCAGAATGATAAACTGGAACCGCGTACAAAGAAAGCCCTTCAGGCGTGGAGTCAGGGCTTCAAACTCTATATTCCAGTAGAGAAAAATATTGTCATTACCAGAGATGTTACATTTGACGAGGTGAGCATGTTGAAACCTCGAGACGCTGAGCTGGTGAAGAGTTCTATTGGGACCACAGATGCGTTGCATAAGTTGGAGTTTGATGCACTCCATTTGTTCCACAGATACATATCACTTATATCCAGGTACTTGATTCAGGCTACAGATCATGAGGTAGAAGATGACATTTAGGATGAGGTTCAAACTCAAAAATCTATTGTGAGAAATATATCCAAGCGCTAGAATGTCGCAAAATCCGCTTGGTTTTAGGGTCACATTGTATTTGCACTTTCAACTACAGAGGCTGAAGTTCCTAGTCATTATAAGTAGTGGATAGTCCTGATGGTGATCATTGGAATAGGGCTATGGGTGAAGAGATAGAGTGTCCTCAGAAGAATGCTACTTGGAGGTTGGTGAAACTTCGACCAAGAAGAAAAGGCCTTAGGTGCAAATGGGTGTATACAAAGAAGAAAGAATCTCATGTAGCTGATGTGCGGTACAAGGTTAGGTTGGTGGCAAAAGGCTTTGTATAACAAGAAGAGATTGCTTATGATGAGGTGTTCTCCCTAGTGATTAAACCTCAACCCGTAGTCACTTGGCACTTATAGCACATTATAGTCGGATTCTGGAGCAGCTCGATATAAAATTGTGTTCTTGCATAGGGAATTGTGGGAAGAGATCTAGCATGTTACAGCCGTCTGGATATGAAGCCTCAAAAGACTTGGTTTACAAATTAGACAAGTCTTTAGTTGGTGTAGTGAGTAGGTTCACCTACTGTAAAAGTTTGGTGAACATTAGAGCTCATGACTGATTGTCCACTTGTTTTGAAGAATTACGTTTGGCTTGGTCCCTTTGGGAGAGGGGTACGTAAGCAACCATCTGGATACAATCATTCTAATATTGGAGCCTGTTTTGTTATCTTTCACTTACTGGAGTGAAAGATGAGGTGGAGATTGTTGATTTGGAGATATTTCAAATTATGGAGAGCATTAATTTGGAAAATATTTAATGACTAATTATTACATTGATTTTGGAACCTGATTGTTGCCAAAATTAGGAGATTTAATTTGCGTTGATTGAGAGATATAATTGGCATAATTAGACCTTCATTAATGAAATTTTTTTTATTTTGTTTATTTCAAATCTATAAATTGGGTCTATGAATTGTTGTAGAGGCATGAGGGAAAAAGAGAGAGAGAGCTAAATTGTAATCATTGTTTTTCTCCAATATAGTGAAATCATCATCCCTTCCCGTGGACGTAAGCATCTTCGCCGAACAACGTAAATAGCCGTGTTCTTTGTGTTGATTGTGCTTTGATTTTGGATTTTTTTTTCTGTTGTGTTTGCACAACATATTTGGTGCAATTTGGTCAATTCGATTTGCAAATCTCAACACTTCTGCACTTTCTTTAGCTGATTTAATCATGCTACAACCCGTTAACTGCAAGCATTTGAATTTTGTTTGAAGTTCTCTTTTGAAACATTCACAATCTTTTCACTGAACTTCCTAATTCAAGTTTTATTGTGAAATATATTTTACATGAACTTGAAAAAGACTACTTTCTCGAATGCTTTACTTTCGTATGCAGGAGGTCATATATTAGCGTTATGCAAACTACTCACTTCTGAGTAAAATCTGCTTGAATTTTATTATGGTTTCTTATAAGTTGTTATAATAGTATGGAGATGCATACTTGCTATTTCCGTCTGCTTACATCATGAAGTTTTGTTCTTTTTTCAGGAAGACCTTTTCTACAAGCCATCATGTATGCATATTTACTTGTTCCGACCATTGGGAGTGATAGTGGGAATGGCCTGTGCAATCGATATGAAGTGGGAATTTTAACTAGATGATCAAGATATGGAAAGTTACAAGGGAAGCGTCGACAAGATACACAGGTTAGATCCAACCTCAGAATAACCGGTTTGTTGTACTTAGATGTACAGTATACGTGTGACTCTCCACAGATTTTTTGTCAATAAAAAAAGTGCTGTCATAACCATAGTTTTTTCTTGAAACAAATGTCATCTCCTGATCAAAAACACAGTTCTCTTGATGTGGAAGATTGGCTGTCAGATAATGCAAAATTTATTGTCAGCGTTTGAGGCTAACCTGAAGGAAGCTCAAAAGCTTTTAGTAACTCCGTCTGTGTATGCATCGATTACTCTAGTTTGCATGCTACAGATTGCAAATATATTTGGACATAACGTCTTTATCCAAAGTCAATTTTTTTCATGTGAGATTATACTCTTCCATCTTTAAACCGCTGTTATTTTATCTAGATTGCTCGTTTATTGCTTTGAGGCGGGCATGGCCCTTAAGTTGTAGATTGTGGTGCATGAGTTTCTTTACTTGGCATGTCTGCTCATATGCTATCTTCCTAACATGAAATTGGCATGAGAGGCAGATGAGACGCACACACACGGAGAGAGTAGGAAATGCATAAGCATAAATTCCTGAGAAAACATCTTTTCAAAGTTTGCATATTACATAAATCCCGATAGCAGGTTGTCTTATTTGGAAGAAGAATTCCTGGTTAAGAATGATCCTTAACTTTCAAATGTTTCTCAGTTGAGGTTGTGGCATTTCTAATTCTCTAGCTTGTGGAGGAAAACCAAGATGCTATAGAGGATGTATTTGTAGATCTTGTGGTTGCTACTTTGATCTATGTCAGCAATTGAGATTTGTCTACAGGAGAAACGGAAAAATGTGAGATCTTGGACTGTGGAAGATTTTTTTTTTTTTGTTGGAATAGCAGGGAGAGTGGCTTCTACTTTTATATTGGAGAGGGAATATGGAGAGATTCCAACCTAGTTTAAATATGAAGAACTATTTCATTTTCATCTGTCTCAGTCTCTCATAAAAGAGTCGAATCATTACCTGGATGCAGACTTGGAGCTAAAAGGTCACCAGTTAGAAGTGTGCAAATTAGGTAACAGTAATATCACCAAGATTTTTAGAAAGCAGACTGGATCAATTGCTTTTATATGTTTAAGACGTTTGTTCAACATACCATCTAACAAAATTTTTTATGTAACGTTGATTGATCCTGACCTATAAAATAGTCAGTTTATGCGGATAATTTTGGGTAGGATTAAACCTAAACAATTTTTATTTCTTAAGCCATAGAATAATATGTTTTTAAATGCATTAGTTATCTATTTATAACTATCAAATATGATCAGAAAAAACCTTCCAAGTAGCCCACAGCAGCTGCCTACAAAAAAGCCAATAAACTTGATAGGAAATCAACAATTTCTGCAATCCCGCATTTCCATGTTTAGGAATAGGAAGAAGTCGTTGGGCCTGAAAAGAAAAGAAACTGCAACTTGTTATAGTATGTAGAAAACAGCCACTGCAAAATAAGTTCTACGACGTGCGTCAGTTCGAAGAAAACATCTGCAAAAGTTGCTTGGCTTATAACTATAGAATCACCTGAAGATGTGATGCACAAATATAAATTGCCAAAGATTGACACTGGAAGACAATTCAATAATATTTCTTGTGAAGCAGATGAAATTCTTTTAAGGGGTATTTACATACATATCATTTTATTTCATGTTATTTATATATTTAATATCCAAAATTTTAATATTTCATATCTACCACCTATAGAAGAAATATGAGTGCAAAGAATGAAATATTAAAGTTTATAGGATAGTATGAGTGGTAGGAATGAAATATAGGAGTGTCATGTTTGATATTAAAATTGTATATGAGTGATAGGTATGAAATATTAAAATTTTAAATGTTAGATATATAAATAACATGAAATAAAGTGATATGTAAGTAAGTCTCCCTTCTTTTAAAATATGGGTCAGCAAGAATAAAGAAGTTACTGCCATCACTCTCCTTTTTATATTTTTTATGAACTCTCAGTTAGATATCGGCAGTAGCCTTTGGAGTTAATGTGCCTTTTATATGCAAGTAAAAGTTTTCTAAAGTCTCCATAAAAACAAATTCCAATGTTTTAGATTTTATTGAAGGCAATATTATTCTTTGGGAATGCTCTCCATCATGATTGCTTAAAAAACAGCCATTTCAACCTGAATGACATCTAATCAATGGTGAATTTGTTTACCTTTCACTCCCAATGGATCTCCTAATTCCTAAGCAGGCTGTGCTTATAGAGCATTGCATACTCTATTCCTCCTGTTTATTATGCATTTCATTTCCAAATGCCAGTAAACTTTCTGAGGGCTTCATCTACATCTATGGCTATGAACAAAGAAGATTTGCATTAACTTTAAAATCTGATGCAACATTGAACAAGGGTGAATGAGAGAATGTTGAAAGAAAAAGATTAATAAAACTAGCTTCAAATAGTTGGAATTTTCTAATGATAAACTGTAAGTCTTATGTCATTTAGCAATTAGCATCACAAGAATTCCTAAGCATCTTTGTTGTCTATGCCATAGGAGTGTTAAAACGGGTCCGCGGGTCGGGTTCGGATCGAACCCGGATTGACCTAGGTTTAAACGGTCGCTCCTAACCCAACCCAGTTTTGCAAATGGGTTAGAATTGTCAACTCGGATTCGACCCACGCAGGTTATCAGGTTGACCCGACAAAACCCGCCAACCCGCTCTTTTTCAAATTTTGGGTTTAAATGGCTAGGCGGTGGACGCGTGAGTGACGTGACAGCGTGGCCCGAACTCGACCCATAGCATGGAAGTAATTGAATTGACGAAAGGCAAGCGAACCTAGACCCGGGACAACTTCAGGTTGATTTCAGTTTTCTGGTTCAACCTGAACCCGACCTGGTTTCAAAAAATGGGTCATATTTTTCAACTCGAACCCGAATCGTCTGATAAATGGGTTGACCCAAACCCAAAATTTTCCGGGTCTTGTTTCGGGTCGTGTCAAATATTGACACCCCTAATCTATGGAAAATAATGTGAAGTAATTATATTTCTAAAAAGCTTCATAAATTAATCTTTGATATGTTGTATGTTAGTCAAATCATGTGTCTACATTGATCACTAAACAATGTTACTCATTTTCAATATCAAATGAACACATTGCTAATAAGAAAATGGGCATTTTCAATCCAATATGTATTTGCTCATTTTTTTTATTAGTTATGTAATAAAATGATGTTGAAATTTGGATGATGAAATCATTATTCACTCATAAACATAAATATGTACCATTCTGTCTGGTCAGAAGGGTCTATGATTTTTAGTTTCTAATTTCACTTATGCTTCGATGGACTTGTTATCTATAAGAAGGAACCCCATTGCTCTCACCATCTCAACAAATAATTTTCTTCTATTACTTTTCTGGGCAAACTAACAAATATGATTCCATGAAGTATTGTTATATATATATATATATATATATATATATATATATATATATTGTGTGACTATGAGTTTGTATGCAATTGCATACGAACTCTGGTGTCATATTTTGGTTCACGGCCCCTCCATTAAAATAAAAAAAAAAATTTGATATATATATATATATATATATATATATATATATATATATATATTATATAAGATAAGCTAAAACATTATTATATTTATTATGATATTAGTGCAATATAAAATTTTCATATGTAATATTATATTCAAAATAAGTTTAATAATTTTTATATGCATTTTGATAGAATTTGAATAAAAATATCTTAACATATTTTTTTCCTAAAATAAATAATTAGGTATCTATAGTTTTGTGAGCCACTCAAAAGACACAGAGTTTTATGACTTTAAGTTTTTTAATACTTAATTAAGATTTAAAAGCTTTAGGATATTTACATACTTACCACAAAATTTTAATATATTTATACATATAACAACTAAATCCTTACATTTATTTATTGACATTCAACTATCTAAATTACATAAAAAATATCATTAATGTTATTTTATTTAAAATAAAACACATATTTTTATGCATATTTTTATTGTGATTTAGATACTTCAATGATATATAAAAAAATTATAAAAATTTGAATATTATATATAAAAATACATAAAAGTTTAATTATATATAGTATAACGTTTTTTATTGGCAGCACTGTAAGCCTATCATAGGTGAATGATTGTTCAAATTCATGACATGTTTCACTGTAAGCCTAAGTTTTTTGCTTATTTGAATAGCTCTTTTTGACACTTTTATTTTCCCTTTAGAAAATCTAATTGTTGAAGCACATACTTCATTTAGCGAATTCAATCATATGATCATACAATAAATCCTAAAATTTTTATCAAATTACACCCACTCTTTTTAATAGCTTTATCTAATACAGCAAAATGATTAATATTTAAAGAAGATAATTAAGAGCATATAGTCAAACCAATTTCCACTTTTATGGGTCCCACGTTTGACCAATGCGTCACACAACTCCATGAGCAATTAGTCAACGGATCCTTTCAAGTGTCAACCCCTATAGCCCTTGACAACCTTTGTGGCACACATCAACACCATCATAAAAGAAACTTTTCTTCATTCTCTTCAAAAGGAGCTTTTGTTCCTCTTCATATTTTCAACCTCATTGGCTTTAACAAAGTCAATTTCAAGATAAGAAATTGGAAGAAAATTTTACCACCAAAGATTCATTTGGATAAAGTAGTTTCAAGAGACGGGCTGCAAAAGGCTAAATGATGATAAGAAAATCTACAATATCTTGAGAAATCAATGAAAGGTTGATTTAGCTTATTATATCTTGTTTTTTTAAGGCTTAGAATTCAGCTATTAAATTACAATTAGTGCAGCTTTATTGGGTTTAAGAAGCAGTATGAAAGTCGTCCCAAATAAAGTCTTAGTATATCGATTCACGATTTCAAGGAGTACTTGATTTGATCAGTTGTTAACTTTTTCGAAGATGTTAGTGCGTGGTCCTTTATGTCATGTTTACGTAGAAGATTAATATTTTATTTGGGACAATTTTATTACTATTTTCTACATCACCTTTTTAATTAAAAAATTTGTTGAAAGCTGCTTAAAAATAATGGTCAAAAATTGTCCCAAACAAAATCTAAGATAACATTATGGCCATTATTGGATCATCTCGATATGTATGATAGATTTGATGAGATTACAACAACAACAACAACAACATCAAGCCTTTATCCCACTACGTGGGGTCGGCTACATGAATCCTTTTTCTTCATTGTGTCCTGTTAAAAGTCAAATTCTCGTTTAAATCTAATAAAGAAAGATCATTTTTAATATTTTCTAACCAAGTCTTTTTAGGTCTACCTCTACCTTTCTTAACATAAGTCAAATCTAAGACCTCTACTTTCCTAACCGGGTCATCGGGAGGCCGCCGTTTTACGTGACCAAACCATCTAAGACGACTCTCTCTAATCTTATCTTCCACTGGAGCTACTCCAACCTTTTCACGAATATGCTCATTTCGTATCCTATCTCTAAGGGTAAAGCCACTCATCC
This sequence comes from Dendrobium chrysotoxum, assembly GCA_019925795.1. Lineage (NCBI taxonomy): Eukaryota > Viridiplantae > Streptophyta > Magnoliopsida > Asparagales > Orchidaceae > Dendrobium > Dendrobium chrysotoxum. Next base: position 31,529,003 of record CM034311.1, read on the forward strand.
ACCTGAGCATCCTCATCTCTGCAACACTTAACTTAGAATTATGCTTCTCTTTTAATGGCCAACATTCGGCACCATAAAGCATTGCAGGTCTCACCACCATCTTATAGAATTTTCCCTTAAGTTTGAGAGGTACTTTTCTATCACACAATAAGCCTGATGCATTCCTCCACTTCAACCATCCAACTTGGATTCTGCTGATAATATCCCCATCTATATCACCATCACTCTGAACAATAGATCCAAGATATCTAAAACGTGTACTCTTATTAATGACTTGATCGGCCAAAGTCACAATGCCCTCACTAGGTCTATTATTACTAAAATTACACTCCATATATTCCGTTTTAGATCTACTCAAGCGAAAACCTTTAGACTCTAAAGTTGACCTCCACAATTCTAGTTTACCTTCAACTCCCTCTCTAGTCTTATCAACAAGAAGAATATCATCAGCAAAAAGCATACACCAAGGTACATCCTCTTGCAAAATAATATGATAGATTTGATGAGATTGTCAATGAAAAATAATATGATAATCAAGAATACATATTTTGTCTGGGAGTCATAATGATCATTGTTGTTGGAAATTCACAAAACAGCCAATCAGTACATAATATGAATTAATGATTACATTATAAAGAGAAGACGTACCTAGCGTTTGGTGAATACATATAATTTTATTCGTGAGCTAGCTCGAGCTCGGCTCACTAAATATCTCATGAGCTGAGCTTAACAAATTAACAAGCTAAGCTTGAGCTATCCTCATCTCAATTCGCTAGCTTTTAAAGGGGCTAGTTTAAAAAATTACTATAAAATACACTTAAAATATATCAAAATTAAGAAATTCAATTATATAGTTATTACAAATATTTAAAAATCATTTTTTACTTTTTTATATCAAGTGATTCTTTATTATTTATCTTCCAATTTTTCATTCTTTTTATAATTCATATAATAATGGCTTGAATCATAGTTATTTTTTCTCTTTAATTATAAATGAGTCGACTCGAACTTGTACAATTAAGCGAGTCGACTTGTACAATTAAGCTCGAGCACAAATTTGTCGATTTAAGTTCGGGCTCAAACTCAAATAATTAATCAATCTCAAGCTAAGAGGGTTAAGGAAGATGTTTGATGAAAGAATGGTTAGATCAAATTATAAAGTATTGCAACCCATTTGTCAAAATATTTGAAACATAGAATGGTGTGACTGTTCTATTGCACTCCATCGAATTCATTCACATATGCCATCGAATTCATTCACATATGCTTTTTAGAAAGGATTAAGATAATTGGTTCTATGGAGATCATTCTTCCTTTTACTTCAAGTCTTCAAGTTACTCAAAAAGTTCTTCTATCCTCCTCGCTCACCAGCTCTGCTAGTGCTTCGCCCAAGCCGCCTACCTCTCGTGCTGAAGTTTGTTTCTCTCTTAAGGAAGCTTCTATTTCCTTTCCCTTATGTTTTTTTGTCTTCCTGTGGATGTGCACTCTCCTTACTTGATTTTTCCTCCTCCGACCTCGTCGAATGGCGGTTAATTGGGTTCGTTTGAGTGATCCTACTTTTCTTTGTGGTAAAAATGGTTCTAGTTCTTTTATTGATGCCTTGACTGGTGCCTGGTGGCCTTTCTACCTCTTAAACCTTCGACCTACCATGGTATGCCATCATTGTGGATTTCTAAGGAGGAAATTTTAGCTCTCACTGCTCCTTTTGAACTTTTATTGACTGAAAATTTTTCCAATAACAAGCTAGGAGTATAATCGATTAGAAGGTTTTTCTTTAATCTTAAGCTTAGCGGTGAATTCTCTATGACCCTCTTAGATGCGAAGCATGTTCTGATTAAACTAGTAAATAATTTGGATTACTGTAGGATTTTTACGCATCGTTCTTACTTTGTCAATAATTGTTTCATGAAATTGGTTAAGTGGTCTACTTACTTGGATCTATCGGTTGAATCTCCCATTATACGTATTTGGGTCTATTTCCCTAATCTACGTCCTGACCTCTTTTCTCCTCGAATTTGACATGGCTTGTGTTCATTATTTGGTCGGCATCTGCATATTGACAATGCAACTTCTATGGGCTCTCACCCTACGGTTGCACAGGTTTTAGTTGAACTTGATATCACTAAATGATATCCCAATTTTTTTAATCGGTTTGAATAGCTTGGGGTATGTTCAATCTATCGTGATGGAAGATTTGCCTTCTTTTTGCGATCATTGTAAAGCTTTGGGTCATGATAAAAAAGAATGTTGTAACCTTTCCAATTAGGTAGGCCTACTCTGGTTCCTACTACTATTAATCTTGTTAGCTTTGATGGGAATGCAACTGGTGTTATGGAAGCTGTGGATAATTTAGCCATCCTTACTTTAATTCATGTTATTGAATTGGTCATTAATGGGGATAATTGCATCGAAACTATTCATGCTGTGGCCTTCTATTGTTGTCACACGGGAGGATGATGTTGATCATGCTGAGGAGGAAGCTGCTCCGTCGAATACTATTTTTCCTGTGAAAATAGAGAGGGTGTTAATGATATTATGGGTGGCAATACTTGTATGGTTAACCTTATAGCTAGTCCCATCGCGGATGTTGATGTTGATTATGCTATTGCTGATTCTGGTGTTAACTCTTTTCCTATTTCCATGGAACCTGGGGAGTATCAAGCTGTTAGCACTTTGGGGATGCCGTGCCTATTGAGATGGGGGATGTTGCTAATGGATTGGCTACTCCAGTTCCTAATGCTATTATTGTTTCGGTTTGTAATGATCTTGTGGATATCAATGTTAAAGTGCCTCTCATAGACGTTCCCATTTATGTTGTTTCTAATGATGCTTTGTTAGCTCAAATAGCCTTTAAATTGATGGATAATGAGGGTGGTTCAAGGGGATTGGTTAGCTGATTGTGATTCATCAGCTAACTGGGATGTTGGGGAGGAAATTGATGTGCGAGGGGTGGATTCTCTGGAAATCTATGACATGAATGTTGTCCAAATTGTTGAGGAAGATTTTTACAAAAAAGTTGGTAAACATAAAAGGAGGAAATTGACAAAAAAGTAATCTTCTTTTTGGTTCCTTCTTTTCTTGTTCTATTGTTGGTATGTGTTTGCCTTGGGTTGTTGTCTTTTTTTCTTAGTGCTCTTGTGCTTTTCTTGGGTTTGTTTTGGGTATGTTTGGCCTTTGGTTGTTACTGGCTTTGGGGTTGTCGTATTGGGTTTGTTTTGGTGGGGTGCAGCTTGTATTTCTTGTGATTTTTGGCTCTTACCGCATGTATGTTGATGGTGTTTGGGGGCTCGTGGCTGGTGTTGGTCTATGGTGGCTCGTTGATGGTCTTGTGGTGATATGTTGGTTGGTTGTTGGTTTCTTCTTTCCTTTTGCTGTTCCTTTCTGTTTTTACTCTTACAGGTTGCTGTTTAGAGACTCGTGTGGCTTCAATTCAGCTGTTTGAGGCCCCTCCAGCTGCTTCATAGAGCTGTTTTTATCTTCGTGTGCTGGTTTTTGTTGCTTCTTTTCTTTGTTTTTTATGTAATATGTAGAACCATTGGCTCGTAGGTTTTATTTCAAAGGTTATATTTTTAGAAAGTTGAAGGTTCTTTAAGGACTTGTAATTTTCTTGTTATATCAACATGTAGGCCCCTTTGTTGGTCCAAAAAAAGTATTCAACTTGCTCTATTTGTTTGTTCTTTCGATAAGAATTAGATAAATAAGGTAGCATATCAAGACTATTGATAATGATATGATGAGGTATATTTATATCTTTAGAATTTTTGAAAAAAATAAAACATAGAGGGACGTGGATAAACTCAAATAAGATTTTTGTGTTTCAAAAATTAACTAATAATTTCTTTGCAAAAAAATAAGAGAAAGCAATGAACTAGTAGTGTCCAAAGTTGGAAAAATTCGTCAAATGAAACAAAATATTATATATATATATATATATATATATATATATATATATATCTCCACAAAAATTATCTTGATCGGGCACATATCTCGAGGCAAAATCAAGTTGAAAACTTTTGAAATTAAATTTAGGACCATCTGAACTCCGATTTCAGCAAACTTATAGTCAAACTGAATGTCTCAAAAAGACGAACACAACGACACCAAATTTGACCAAAATTCAATCCCCCCAAATTGGTCCAAATAGAAGACCCGAAGCGCCTATGAAAGGTTCAAACCATAAATTTGATGATCAAATGGTTTCCAAACGTGACATGCTTATAGTCGAATCAAGCGGCTCGACGAGACGAATCCAACGAGCCCAAGATCTTTGAATTATGACATTAAGACATTCAAATTTCCAATAAATGGTTCATAATCAAGGGAATCAACATCGGTCGTCCATTCAAACCACTCCCAACTTACCCTTGATCTCCCTTTATATTTACTGGCCATGCCACTCTTAGAAAATTATAAATAGACCCTTCATTCCTCATGGGAAAGGGGGACTCAGGCAAGGAAGAGAAGAAAGAAGAGAAACTAGAGTTCTCTTGCCACCAGACTCCTCCTCGACCATCACTGGACTTCTACCCGGCCACCGAATGTCGTCGGACTTTCGTCCATCCATCGACTGATGCTGAACTTTTGTCCGACCATCAACTAACTCTGGAATTCCACTCGACTTCCAATTCTTGTTGGACTTCCACCCAAAATTGATCTTTTGACCTTCGTCGCCCGCCGACTATGATCTTTCCAACCTTTGTCGCTAGACTACAGTCTTTCTGATCTCCATCGCCCGCCGAATACGATCTTTTCAACCTTCATCGCTTGACTACAGCCTTTTTTACTACTGTCGACTGTCGAGTACAGTCTTTTTAACCTCTGTCACCAGACAACAGTCCTTTCGACCTCCGTTGCCAGACTACGGTCTTTCCGACTTGAAAACAATGGTTTTTCTGACCAATGTCGCTCGCCGACTACAGTTCTTTCAACCTCCATCTCCCGACTACGGTCTTTCTGACCTCCATCGCCAGACAGCGATATTTTTGAATTCTGTCGCCCATCAACTATAGCCCTTTCGACCTCCGTTGCCAGACAACAATCTTTCTTACCACTATCGCCTGCTGACTACGGTCCTTCCAACCTTCGTTGTCAGACAACGGTCTTTCTAACCACTGCCGCCTACCTACTACTATCCTTCTAACCTTTGCCGCTAGACAAAGGTTTTCTGACCTCCTTCACCCACTTACTACAGTCTATTCAATTACCATCACCGACTGCGGTCTTTTTGAGCTCCGTCGTCCGCCGACTATGGTCTTGCCAACCCAAAAAATATGTCAATAGTGATTCTTCCAATTCCCACCATGTAATGCACTATATATGATGTATAATTATTATATCGGGCCATTGCCTTCCCCATAAGGAAGGGCCTTATTTGTAATCAACTGCAAATACTAGTGGATTCATTCAAATTGGGCCTGGCCCTGTGGTTTTGTAATAGCCCGTATTTTAACTTTGTCAAAATTTTTTTTTAGTCAATATAACTCCAAATCGCAATCCGTCTTAGCCATCATATTTTGATCGTAATATTTTACTAACACGAATTTTTTCGTAATTTTTGGGCACCGACGAAAATCCTTAAGGAAATATGTACATATCGGTACAAGTGAGGATTTCATGATCTTCATGTGTCCGATTTGCAAACCAATTTCACTGATATTTTTTAAATAAAATGATTTATTTTATGAATATTTTTTTGAAATTTTTTGAGTCCTAAAATAATTTATTTGAATTTTATATTAAAAGAAATTGATTAAATAATATAATATAATATTAAAATATTATTTTAATAAAATATCCTAAGTCACTAACTTAAAATTTTATTAATTTTTTCTCCCCACATGAATTCGGCAAATAGAGAGTTAGCTTAGGAAATTTGAGACAAAATGTAAGAGAGAGAAAAAAGAAACCCAGATTTAGAGGCCGCAGAGTGAATTTTGTCAGTCGGGCTAGTTAGGATATTTGCTCGTCTCATTCTAAGGAATCCACACCCTATTTTTGATTTCAAAGATTTTATATTTTTGATATTTTTCTGATCAAATTTGTGTTTCCGTTTTCGAAAAACGTGAATAATTTTGTATTGGCAAAACTTTCACATCGTAACTTTTTGTATGTTATAGAGAACATGATTATAAGTATTTTGAGTATTTATTTGAGATATTTCACCAGGTGATTTTTAAAATAAAATAATTTTTGTCTACCCCAAAATTTATTTTGACCTTCAAAAATAGTGGTGTAGTACAATAAAAATCTTAAAAATATCATTTTATACATTCCCCAGTAATTTGATAATTTTATGAAAATATGTATTTTTTCCTAATAGGATTCTTTGTTGTCTACCGTTATGACATTTTAGACATTTTCTAACTTAAGCTCAATTATATTTAATTTGTTGCAATGAATTGAAAAATGAATGTGGATATGATTAAAAATTATTATTATGGTACTGTGATACTACTGTGTGTGTAAAAAATAAGTAAAGACTAGTTGACCTGTTGGTTGGAGACTGATTGACCTGTATAGGATGGTGGGCCGACGGGCTTTCCTTTAAATATTGTGGTTTGGTGTTATCCTCTACTGATTCACGTGATACTGATTGGGAGTTATAAGGAGACATACTATACTGACGGCAAAGAGTGACGACTCTGTTTCCCAGAGCCAACAGTTTACTGATACTGATACAATATTGAAAAACACCGTGATAGCTAGAATTTCTTACCTGTTGAGTATGACTATTGAAATGCATGCTTTTGATACATTATTCTTATTATTGTACGGATTTATTATTACTATACGGATTTACTATTATTGCATTATTCTACTGCTCCTACCACTAGATTGTTACTATTATTGATATAGATAGTGATATTCTTTGATATTACTGATTCATTAGTATACTGAGTATGTGATATACTGAGCAAATGATATAGAATATCTAGATAGTATGTGTTCACTCTTATATGATTTTACTATTAGTATACTGAGCATGTGATATAGAATATCTGGATAGTATGTGTCCACTCTTATATGATTTTACTATATTGACATGAGTTTGACAGTCTTTATTGATATTTAGATTTGATGCTTTATCTGATTTCTATACGAATATAATGATTTCTTTATAGATTTGACTCCCGTACTGGTTTACCATTTTACTGGCTTATGTATCATAGTATTTTATTATTTACAAATTTTATTGATACTACATGTGAGTTTTACTTTTTCTTCACTGATTTAATGATCATATGAATGTAACTGCTATGATATGACTGTTCACATGCATACTGCTCATTTGTCATGCTTTGATTTCAGTTGTAGGTTTTGTTGACATGCTGGGCTTTTTAAGCTCATTATATGTGGTTAAATGATTTCAGGTCAGGGCATGGGAGCAGGAGTGTGAGGCTGGTCAGGATTCTTCAAGTTCTGTTTCTTTTTGTTTTAGCTATTTTTTGTACTCATGGCAGGATATATATGATTTGATTGTGTAAATCCTGAGTAGTGTATATATTTTTGGGAATGAATATTGATGTGTACATTGATGTTTTAAATTATAGAATATGTTGTACTGTTTATTACTGATAGATGATATTAGATAACTCTGGTAGTTATTTATTAAAAGATTAAAAGAATAATTCTTTCAATTTAGATTCTGGGACATCATAAGTTTTTCTCCTTTTCAGGGTTTTTCATATAAAAATTTTGGTGTCTCTTATAAATGTTGCACCCTCTCTTTTATCTGATTGTGTTCTGGATCTTCGTATACAGCTAAGACATTAAACTTTATATTTTTCTATCGTCGCAAATATTCCAAGACGCAATATATATATATATATATATATATATATATATATATATATATATATATATATAAATAATATTTAAAAAATAATAATAAAAAAAATTAGTATTGTGTAAGATAATTGCAAATAATCAATGAACAATCATGAGATTCTTAAATTTCTATCAGTTTCTA